>JAVKLA010000073.1:5674419-5734043 GCA_034782735.1 Sagittarius serpentarius | reverse complement strand
CCTGCCCACGGCAGGGGGGTTGGAACTAGGTGATCTTTAAGGTCCCTTCCAACCCAAACCATTCTATGATTCTATGATAATAACCGAATATTTCAAACAATAATTCTGAAAAGAAAGCATGGCCTATCTCCTTGGAAAGTAAAAGTTTCTAATTTTAAGAACATGAACGTAAAGAATAAGTTAGTATGGCTTTTACATGTAACATATATGCAATTCTTAGTTTTATAGTGCCACATTAAAAAGCTTAGCATGCAGTTACAGAAAAAACACTGAAATATTCAAAGTGAGGTGTTTAGTTTACATCCAACCTTACTATATTTGCAAATGGGGAAGTTAGACCATTAAAATGTTTGGGTTCACTACAAGGAATTGAATGTGGTTATAAAATCAGAGGTCAATTTGGAGATCCTGACACTTTTTTTTTTCCATAAAAATCTATGTTGCATTAAACACCCAAGATCTTAATCTTTCAGAAATTAAGGCAAATCGAATTTCTCTGGGAATCACTGAAAGTAAATGCATTTATTTTTTGTTTCTCCTAATTCCTTTCCTCCCAGAAGAGACATGTACTTAGCTTTTCTGGAAAACCTTGTTTTCTTTGTCTGTCATATCCCCTGTCAAGGCAACTCTCCTTTAAAGTGTAGGTGACCTTAGTCGTACCACCAGCTCACACTGCATTGGGATATCCATTATCCCAGCTTCCTGACACTTACTTTTCATGCACCCAAACCCCCTAACGTATTATTGCCAGTCTCCTGAAATATCAGTCACATTCTTCATGATCCGAAAAAAAAAAAAGAAGAAAAAAGCAAAAAGCAAACGTTTGTTCAGAGCCCCCCTCCCCCTTGTTGATACTCCTCTAACAAAATGGACTCCGCACCCCAGCAGTACCTCTGTGTGTAGGTACAAATTAATGAGTTGTTAATGCCCAAACACTGCCAGATCCCGACTTCTGATTGGCTGCAATCTGGTCATTAAAGAGAGGTAATTAATGCCAGATTGCACACACAATGCTAACAAACAAACAAAACAACCCCAAACCTGCTTTTCTCCTGCCACAAACAGCAAAACAAACAGTACTGACATACCGGCAGCTTTCAAAGGACAGTTGCAGCTCTGCAGCGGCACCTCAGTTAATGAGTGTATAGAAAAGAATTTATCTGAAGAAGAAGAAAGTGGAACTCAACAGCCTTTCAGGCACATGAAACTAGCTTGGAGAAAACTCTGAGACGGTGGCAGCTACTTAAGAAGAAAATTCAGCTGAAAATAAATGTACAAAGAGTCTGGTTCAAAATTTCAGTAATGTGTTTTCCTCTTGTCACTTACTGCTCCAACTGTGAAAAGTGTTAAAAGCTGGAATGCATATTTCTCTGACTAATTGTTTTATGAGTGATCATGACCATATATTATTGCTTAAGTTTTCTAGCAGTACCTGTAATTTCAGTCATGACAAACTAATACGACTTCTTTGAAATGTCACGTATGCTTCATCATGGATTTAGTTGGAATTTAATATTATTACACGGCTACTTGCAACGTCAGCAAATAGCTTAATATACAATGATGGAAAATACCAGCAGTAGTAACTAGAATATTATTAGCATAACTAACAAATGAATTCCCATCAGTCAAGCACAACCACTTTCTTTTTAATTTTTTGAATCGATGGCTTATGATAAAAGGTGTGTCCACTGAATTAGGCTCCTAACTAGTTGCTCAACAAATAGGGTAACTCACCACATTAAAATATCTGAAAGCAAACTTATTTTACTAAAATATCACGAATAAATACAGTAAGCTTTCAGACAAAGGATGGTTGTCAGGTTCTTAGTATGCAATGTAAAACTGTAATATTCTATGTAGTGCTTTAGTTTTCTAATAAGTCATTGGGATAAGGTTAACACTTCAACACAGAACAACATACAAATAAGAACACCCAAAGATGAAAATTACTTTGCTTATGTTGCTGTATTAGAATTTTATTTGCTAAAGGGTGAAAACAGATTTGCAAAATTCACAGTTAACTTAAAACAATAGTTTTAAACCTTTTATTCCTAGCCCTGGCTGCCTTCAGGAAGGAAAGAACATCTGGTTATTTAAGGAACACAATATGTTCACATTTTCTATGACTTTTGTTTCTAATTGGGTTTTTTAATTTTTTTTTATTTGAACAACTCTAGTTAGAACTATGTTTTTTAATCACTTTATATTTTTCCACTGCCCTCTCTCCGTATCTCTACTTCTTAATTTCGCAGCCTTTGCTTTGCAAATTAACACTGCTCAATGCTTTTGATAAGGAAAAAAATGAAGAAAATTGGCCACTCGTGGGATATTAAATACACAAAGACACACCTTCAGTAAATGCTTTTCAATATACACAAAAAAACGTTCCCTTATTTTCTCATTTCACATATACATACTTTTAATAGCCCATTCTTCCACAAGAAGCTCTACTTTTATATGCAGAAGGACTCTAAGTGCATAGAAGTTACTTTCATATAAATAATTGAGGTAATTATCTGTTCAAAGATTAGAAATGTGAAACAAATACTCTGCTAAGCAGGTTAACTTTGTCACCCTATGCAAAGACAACACCACTGATGTGAGCTTTTCATTCTACATTTTCCTGAGAACTGGAGCTAGCCAAATGCAGAAAAGGCTGAAATTCAATTATTCTGCATTGATCCACCCTCATGCCTGTAAAATTAGTATCTCTCAGGCCCCCCTTCAGAGACAGGTGCATTAACTTGTTTTCAGCTGTTATGGAGATGTGTATTTCTTTTCTGTGGCACTGGAATGTATCAGGCATGTGGTATCTAAAATGTCCTGTCATTCCAACTGCCAAATGGGGTTCACGAAGTGAAAAGGAGAGCTGCTGCATGCATTAGATTAATGGTGAGCACTAATTACTTTTCATATTATTCTTATTACTGGATAATGCTAAGGCTTCTGCTAAGGTTTGACTCCACAAAAGGTCAGGAAATTGTATTTGTCCATCTGTAAGAAAAAAATGCCACCCATCTTTTAAATATAGCTTTCTTTTGACATTTAGGTTGCTCTCCTGGTGATGACTGCAGTGAAAAGAAGCAAACAAAATGCGACAGGTTCATCAAGCCAAAGTTTAGCTCTCCTGATAGTCTACAAGACAAGTAAGTAGGGAGAAGATACCTATTATGTCAGACCAAAGAAACAGAAGAAATAATGGATGTTATTAGACATGCAAACCCAGATTATATCCAGAGTTGGAAGTCACAAATGGAAAGGCCGTAACAGGTCCATCTTAACTACTTCACCGTTTATGACAGGATTGTTCCTTAAGAACCTTTCAGTTTTATGCACATACCACCAACCTTTCTTAGTCCAAATACCCCACAATTTCCCCTCAGTGAGCTTATCTGGCATTTACCTAGCTGCAAAAATAATCCCAAAGACAATATATATTAACAAACCCGCAAGAGGCAGATTCCCATTTGTCCCTGTCCATGACTTCTAAACTGCATTTCTTGTCCAGCTGAGATTTAAAGCTCCAAGAGGCAGAGAGCAAGCCTCTCTCAGATATTTGGAACAACACTAAACACTCTTGCTATGTTCAACAAATAATGAAATAAGCCACTGGACCATGCAACAGTCTCCCACAGAAGAGTTTCCTGACTTCACGTATTAAAACCCAAGTGAAATCTTGGAAGAAATGCCACATGGAACAGCTCAGCCCTGGCTCAGGAGATCTAAAATGCACTGAACCAAATGTAATTTCCCATTAGAAACCAGAAGCTGGTGATGAAGAAATGCACAGGAAAACATCAAAGGGGGAAGAAAAATCATTAAGCACTGAATTTGCTAATCATCACTTACAAGTTACACTACTGACTAAAATCTCCTCGTCTTTTCTTCCAATCTCCTTTTATCTGCTCAGGGAATAACGGCAAACTGAATTATCTTTATGCAGATAGCAAAAAAAAGGTATCATAATTTCCCCACTTATATTGGTATGTAATGTGTACTGACTTTAGACTCCTACAGCACCCATGATGTCTTGTTGAGTCTTCCCTTTTCTTCTGTGTAACGAAAAATTTTGACAGACTTGGAAAATTTTTATGTGTAGCTCTTATAAATAACAAGACTTCCATTTCAGAAATATGTTGGATTGAACCAATATATGCTTAAAGACATGTAAGTGAAACTTAAAATCATACCTAGGGAAAGATAAGAAACAGGTACTCAAGTCAGCATTGAAAATACATTTCTTTCTCAGACCAGGAGCTACTTTTTTCTTTTAGAGTGATCTTCTAGAACAGTTTAACTTCCTTACTATAAAGAAGTCCAGATCTGTTTATGCAGTCTCAACCCAAAGATCCAGCATAAAGCGAGAGGTGGCTGGAAGTCCCTTAGGGCTCTTCATTCTCTGGAAATCCTAGCTTCCTAACCTTCAGAGTATTTCCCAAGCAGGTAAGTACAGCTCAAAAACGAGGAACAACTGTAATTAATCATATTTAAATTGACAAAACAACTAGCAGTCTCTGCATGAAAGGGCTTTAAGTACTCATTCACCTGACTTAAGGGAGAACTACCTGAAAGACAGGGTAGGAACTACATCCAGTATTTTTCTGAAAGGTGGTGTTCAAGGCACACCTAGGAATGTTAATTAATAAGGACTGAGGCCTTATGAGCCTGACAACTTCATTCTGTTGGAGACAAGGGTGTAAGGAGTGCAATAGTGATCAAGCTTCTTTCATGGGAAGTTGGTGGTTTATTTTTGCCCCCCTTCAGCTAGTAGGGTACCTTGTATACTGCCTAGGATGCTTCGGAGGACAGCTGAATAATTAGTAATTATTCTGTCTTTTAACATATATCTTCAATAAATGACAGATTACATATTGGATTTAGTTTGATATCTTAGCACAATTTTCCTCCCTATCTTCCCTCTAAAAAATACTTCTATCTTGTTTTGCTAAGAGAGTACCTAAATAAATGCTGGGCAGCCTGATTTCAAAATCTTAAGAAAGATTCCTGAGATCTAACATTACAAACTTTCTTACACACTGAAAAGATGGCATACTTTACTTCTCGTCATGAAAGAAATCTTTGTGCCCGAGAGGAATGAAGAAAGCAGCTGTAAGGATGCAGATTTCTGCAAAAAACTGATATAGAAACAAAGAGACAATTTCTTTCTTAATCCATAAAAGTGTAAACATTGGTATTGAATGAAATTTTGCAGAAGGCAGTCAGAGTGCAGAAGTGATGAATTTTTCACTTTCAAAGGTGACATGCATCAAGAAGATGAGGGAAATCAGACTTTACACTGGCAGCCTACTAATGGGACACACACAAATACGGTTCAAAACCAGCAGCACAAATTCTGCTATCTGCCAAAGACCTGAGCACTGCAAAGATTACTGTGTACAGCTTCATCTTAAACATTTTATCCACTATATTGTGGATATCTGCTGTATATTATATCCACACATATCCACATGCCATTCTAAAACAGCAAGAGATTCGCTTTTTTTTTAGTATAGATGAGTATATCAGAAACTGTATGCTAGTAAAATGTAACAAAGTTTTTGAATTTATACATTTTATTCATGTGAATCTTTTCAGTCTGTAAAAGCAGACTCTTGCTTTTAATTGAAAACCATCACATAACTATTATATATTGGGCAGGGTAGTGCTTTAGGGATTAACAGTGATTAATCTGCTCAAAACCCATGAAAAAGGTCTTACAGATGAATTTGCGTGACGGTTTCTATACAGCTTACTTTGTATACAGCTTACTAGGTTATTATATAAAATACTACTGTTTCCCTCCAAAGTATATGTTATTATGAAAGATGTCTGTGCCGAATACCAAGCAAAGGTATTCTAAAGAGCATAAACATCTGCAGTCACCAGAGCTCCTGGATAACTTAAGCAAACTACTAGGACAGTATCCTTTAAAGAGTAAAGAAACTTCTTTCTACTCTTGGTTACTAACTCTTCCCTTCAGCTTTTTTGTCAGGTAAGAAGAAACTTGAAACTACAGTTTAGTCCCCAAAATGTAGGTTGTTACTAACTTCATAGTATTTAGAACATTTTATGAGAGATTTATTCCCTGTATTTACAAAGCAAGCATCTCACCTTTGGATCTCGGAGAAAAAGTGCTCTTAGGATAAGGGAGTGAACATCTCCAATAGGTGGATAATGCATCAGAAGTCCCAAACAGGTCTGATAATTACTTGAAATCACTACAATGAAAAGGAAGAAAAAAAAAGGGAAAAAAAAGTGAAATATTACTATCTTATTTTGATATTCCAAAACAGTACCTTTTCCAGTAGATAGATTACAGTTCAGATTCAGCTGTCCTTTCCCTCCTTAAGTCTCTTAGAACTCAAGCAGTGCTCAGAGTAAAAGAACATACTGCATCATCAAGCTTCATGACTATGTTTGGCCCAGTATCATTAAGGACAATGCTAAACCTACTACTCACTTCATGTCATAGACATTTATGTTAGCTCCAGATTTAGATGCCTAAATTTAGATCTCTGTAGCTGTGCACCTAAAGCCTGCCTGAGTCAGTGGGGGTCAGGGCAATACAGAGCTCGAAGAACCAGTCATACACTCCAAAATGCACACTCATCAGCAGACGCCTAAATTTGATTATTTGTGAGATAAATGTTACCTTTGGTCCTGCTTTTATGATAGCTCTCCCCCATTCCAACAATTCTTTGCTGAAATACCTTTTATGTTGTTCTTATGTACATATACACGTACATGCCCACACACATATATATACATATGTAAAATGATGTCAACCACTCCTTTTTTTCTCGTAAATCAGGAACTATTCATGAAATGTTCAGGAAAACGGGAAAAGGCTAGGTTTTAGTTTCATAAATACTTAGAAAATAATATACTAGTAACTTTGTTAGAACTTTTTACTTCAGGAAATTTTCAGCATGCTTTGCTAAGTTTACAATTTTGTTATAATTTTGCTTGATTTTATCTGAATCTACGTAAGTATACTCTATAGTTCTTTTTTTGTCATTGTTGTCTTCTGTTTTAGTTTTTTTCCCCCCAAATCAATCTAATTATGAGTGCAATTATTAAAGACATCTTTTCAGGCAGGTCTATGTGAACTACTTCATTTCTTTTGCACCATCTAAAACCAGGCAATCCATCTGCCACAGCTGTCAAAGCAATGCCTGTTAATGATGCTTATGCTCAGCAACATAAAGAGAGCCTCCAACAACGGTAATTGTAAATATATTTTCAACAAACTTTACTATTCTGAGAACTTTAGCTGTGGTAACAAATACTTTTAATTAATCAGTCAGGTCTCTACACCAGAAAGGATCACTGCAAATACAAAATTATGTTGAATCAATAAAACACAAAATAAAGGACAGTTTTGTGGACAGGAAGGTTTAAATGTTTTACTTTTCTTCTTTCTTGTGAATAAGCCTCATATTCTCCTGTACCTTTCCTCCCTCAACAAGAGGATTATGGGGAAAAGATGCAGGACTGGGCAAAATGAATAATTATAATCTGTGTAGGGAACCACTTTATCATCTTCATTTCCGTTGCTGATCCGACAGCTTGTAATTTCATACATCTGCTTTCATTTGTAAAGCACTCACTTATCCTACTCATTCTTATCTGTTCTGCCTGTTCTTTTTCCTACCCTTTGTTTTTCTTGCTCATATTCAGGTACCTGTTTTTTCTTCTTGAAGTCACAAAGCTGTCATAATGAACACAATACAATGGTCTCTGTCAGAGTTCTTTCAGAGGAGTATAATATGAGCACCACATAGTACATACCCAATCAAACTCTCATACGTAAATCAAATTTAAGATACGATACTGCAGTTATGGTCGTGATGTCTTTTTACCAAAGCAAATAAAAATACTGAAAATTGATAGTAAATTCTGAATACTTTTATAAATGATAGGCAGTAAGACCAATGCATTTCTCTTTTGAACAGATCAGTATGTGTTTTATTCTGCAATGTAAAATGGATTAAAACTATCCTTTCTTTATTTTTCCTAGAAGAGTTCTTTGCTGTCTCACAGATACAGAGAAAAGTAAATATTAAAAAAGATAATTTATTTTAATGGTGCAGACTTGACCCCTGACAAAAAAATTGTATTTTCAACCACAAGACATTTACTCTAAGTATTATTTTTTAATATGTATAATAATGAGGCAATTGAATAATGGGAAAAAAACCAAACTGTTGGGCAATGACCTGTGTCCCTTCTGATCCCTAAAAGTTAAATTTTAAAATGAAACCTTACCATCCAAAGTAAGTTAAAAAAAACTCCAACACCTTAATGAGGAAGGCCTGCTAACTTTTATATTTATTTTATCTTTAGGGTTTTCCCCACTTCCTCAGCTGTCCCCTTTCCAAGTCAGAATCTTTACAGAAGAGAACACTGTTGCCAGTGCTCTGTTTGCTGGGGAACCCTGGGTTAAGGCGATTACTTTGCTGAAACTCGTCTCGGTACCCTTTTGTTTCAGAGTGATCTGCACGCTGCCCGTGAGCCGGCCATGTGCGCTCGCAGCCCAGAAAGCCAGCTGTGTCCTGGGCTGCATCAAAAGCAGCGTGGCCAGCAGGTCGAGGGAGGTGGTCCTGCCCCTCTGCTCCGCTCTGGTGAGACCCCAGCTGCAGTCCTGCCTCCAGCCCTGGGGTCCTCAGCACAGGAAAGACACGGACCTGCTGGAGCGGGTCCAGAGGAGGGACACAGAAATGGTCGGAGGGCTGGAACACCTCTCCTATGAAGACAGGCTGAGAGAGTTGGGTTGTTCAGCCCGGAGAAGAGAAGGCTCCAGGAAGACCGTACTGTGGCCTTCCAGTACTTAAAGGGGGCTTACAAGAAAGACAGAGAGAGGCATTTTACCAGGGCCTGTAGTGACAGGACAAGGGGCAATGGCTTTAAACTGAGAGAGGGTAGATTTAGATGGGACATAAGGAAGAATATTTTTTTCAAAGAGAGTGGTGAAACACTGGAACAGGTTGCCCAGAGAAGCTGTGGATGCTCCATCCCTGGAAGTGTTGGATGGGGCTTTGAGCCACATGATCTAGTGGAAGGTGTCCCATGGCAGGGGATTGAACTAGGTGATCCTTGAAGGTCCCTTCCAACCCAAACCGTTCTATGATTCTTGTCTCTTCAGGACAAAATGTGTAATCCAACAGAGTGGCAGTTTTCTTAAAAATGATAGAGAAAATAGCAGTAAAACAAACCAAACACCCCTTCTCTGGATATGCATATCAGAGTTAAAAGGATTTCTAAGAATCAACGGTAGGATAAAGTTTCTGGAAGGAGATTCTGTGCAATACAAATGTATCCGGTCTCAGCAGTAGCTGGATGGTGCTGAAGTTCAATGGTGAAATACCTTACATGGGGCCAGCTGCCTTTTAATAAGCTTGGTGCTTCTGTACCTCTGCTTTTCCTTCACTGACTGGCTTGGCAAGAGTCACATCTGTATGCAGCTTGTGTTGTGAACAACAAGTTCTCAGTTCTCCAAAGAAGAATGCTATCGGTATTTCTAGGGGAAGGAGTAGAGAAACTGCTCTACATAGAGAAAGCAATCTTACTGCCTTTTGATTAATATTTGTTATGCAGTGCCCAGAGGCACTGCTTTCCCCCTTATGCTTTAGATGAGACTGACTTTTCTCTCTTGGTCCAATAAGCATTCCTGGACGCAAGCAGCAATAACAGTGGTGGAAACCATGTAAACTAACTGTACCTGTCCTCAACAAAGTCCTAATTTTCCACCACATGTCATTTCTGAAGAGTTTAATGTTTGATGCCAGTAATCCTGTATCCAGATGACTTCCTAACCCGGGAAGGGTGGGACTACAATGGCCATAGATAGTCTTCAAGTGGGAACATGATAAAAATATACTTATTCTAATGCTGATCAGTCAAAATTAGCTCCTGGTGCAATAATGACAGTTTACTATGCAAAATATAGACAAGTCTTCCAGGTTTGTTCATTTTTGTCCTTCTTGATGGGAAGTAAAGTATATAAAATATATATATTTGTACTGCACCCCCCCTCCATTCTGATTTCATCAACAACTGCATATACATCCATATTGGTGAAAAAGAAGTAACGTATTCATGCTTCTGATTTGACACATTTAAAAAAAAATAAAAGGTTGTTTTGCATGAATTTTTCCAAAGAAACTCAGAAAATAATTTATTGAAACTCACAGATAATTTGGTACACAACCGTACACTTGGCTTGTGAGGATTATTGCTCCACAAATAAAGCTCTTCTTGGATACGGATGTAAAACTGAACAGAGCAGTTTACAGAATGGCTGTGTATGTGATTATGTAGCTGTAGTCTCTAAAACGTATAAACAATAATCTAATAGTCTAAATGCTCTCTTCTCCTTGAATAATATATTGTTTTAGTAACAGAGGATTGCAAAACTAAAATAACAATAAAATAAAAAAATATAGCAGAAATGATACTTTGTTAAAAACATGTCCTTGGGAACATAATAAAACACAGAAAAAAATCCATCAGTTCCCAAACCAGCAACTTCTCCCCCATTTCCAAATGTGTTGGTATAAAAGAATCTGCATCATTTTTAAACTTCCAAATGCTTTCAGTACTCTATTATTATCATTGCTTATGTTTGACATTTTTATAACATAATAACTCAGGAGCTCTATTATTATTCCTATTGTTTCAATGTTTTTAAACTGAAAATTTCCAACCAGTTTATTTATGGATGATTAACATCATCGGATGCTTTGAGCTAACATTTCCTTTCACCAAATAAAGAGAAGCTTTTGGAAACTTATTTCAAAATGTTTGTAAAAATATTACAACCGAACTTTGAACTCCATTCAGAGCTCAAATATCAGCAATAAAAAAATGAGGAAAAATGGAAAACTTTTCTATTACATACATATAAGAAAAGCTTTCTTTTATCAAATCAAGAACTGTGCAAATCACTATAGTTTGAGCTTGACTTTGAAAATACATTCAACTTTATGGTATTTATGACTGGGTACTTTGTTTCACTATTCTATTATGCTTAGAGTAACTAATTAGGTTCAACTAGAGAACAAGAAGTTACTTATTACAGAAACAGTGTATGTATGAAGTATTAGCTGTCCTGAGGAGGTGACTTTGCATCTCTTTTGGACAAATGTACTCCACTTTAAAGCTATTTACTGCTCTATTTACTAAGCCTGGGGATTTCAGAAAAAAGAGGCCATCATGCAGATGCCTAGCACAAATTTTTAGCTCACATTTTTAGTTACCTCATACCGATACTTGTACATGAGCACCACAAAGGAAAACAAACCCAGAACAACCTTCCCTCCCCAAGAAGAGAGAGGGTGCTTATAAACACAGTTCTAAAGTTTTTTTTTAAAGGGAAATAATGACACAAAATAAAACACTGATGTTAAGAAACAGTCTTACGTGCATCTGCACCACATATCTATACCAAAAATTTTAAGATTATTTCAGTTTACTGCACATAAACAAGTCAGATTTAGATTGCAGAACATAATGACCTGGAATCAGATCATCCTGAAACAGCAGCATTAATTTTGAAACCTCTAAACTGAATTAAATGTCCACTTCTTTGAGGGGAATGCAAGGTAGCTCTATATGCTGCATGTTTATTAAAAAGTAATTAAAAAAACACATGAAGGCAGGCACTGGAACGACAGTACGTGCAAAGTACATGCACGTTATCTTTTCAAGATTGGGCCCTAAAATAGGAACCACAGATGTTGAAAACTTTGTGTGTCCTAGAATACAAAATTGTGTCAAATATGTGACCTTGTTATAACCTAAAGCTTACAGATTGTATATAATTAACTCTGAAGAGCATGCTATGGAATTCATATATTTAATGACAGACATGCATTTTGCTGCAAAACTATTGCTTTGTTGCGGCAAAGTTGTATACAACTATATGATGGAATAGAAATAAATGCCTCAATCATTACATATCTTCCTCCTCCCATTCACAATTACATAAGGTAACAACATTTTTGTGTTTTCTTGCTTGTCCCAACTTCACGTATTTATTGGTCATCACTAAGCCATAAGAATTCACCTTTGCACATATTTCAGGCGTACTAAAATAAAATAAAATGAAATGATCATTTTTTAAAGATGCCACTCTTGCACAGAGTAAACATATTCTGTAATTGTTACTCATCTCTGCATTTACATTTCTTTCAAGATATATCTTCAGAAATTATGAGTCATTGTCTTGTGCATTTTCACATTTCTCACAGCAGAACAGCATTAAAGTATTTCCAGTATCAAAGGGAGGCTTTACTCAATTCATCAGCTTGGTCAGAAGGTGGAGCTCTATACATACCTGTATCACTTGCCGCACATAAAACCTGCAACTCCATATAAAACAGAACTACGCAGAAAACAAACCTGCATTTAACTCCAAGATACAATTTGTTTCGTAAATACAGCAGACCGTGTCTGAGAATAAATGGCTCCTCTCCTAGCATTTGGAACGATTTTCAGTATGTTACAAAAGTCACGATGAAATTGAGCATTTCTTAAGTCCTCTTTTTCTTTGGAAAAATAGGTTTGCATTCTTCTTAAAAAATTGTAAGGTAGTTGATACTTACAGGCATCTCTAATATACAACAACATGGCTACAAAAATGTAGTCAACTAAATTCAGGGTGATACTGTCAGCAAATAGAGCATCCCAGACAACCAGAAGGTCCTGAAGTGGGAATTCACGTCCAAACAGGAGCCTTACCCATCGCCTGGAAAAAAACAATGAAAAGACAGGATTTGTATTTCTCCGTTTTGCCAAGTATGGTAAAGTCAGGACACGTATCCCAGGATCAACTACAATCCAAAACATTTTACCAGGAAATTTTGCAAAGCGTGAAGATCTGTGATAAGCACTTGACTAACTGTATTTGTGGAAATGTTACTGCATCTACATTAAAGAAGTGATACATTACAGACTGTAGAAGCTTAACTGACTAATATTATTATGTGGGTGAACCTCAAAGGACAAAACATATCAATCCTATATACCCTATTTTAGAGCATTTAATGTGATAGTGATCTAAGATGAAAGGGAGGAAATGTTACACAAGAATAGCCTGGAACAGCAAAACTAGGAGGGTGAAGCCAGTGGTTTGTTTAAGAGAAGCCCTGCAAAACCCAGTCAAGTGAAAGCCAGTTCAGAGGCAGATGCCAAGCAGCAGTTACAATCGATGGGGTCACGCTTACTTTGAAGAGGCTTCCTCCCTGTAACTGATGACAGTGTTCGCAGCTCCATGTAAAATATGCTATGGATGCTATTTTGATTAAACCTCATTTAAATCTTTACCAGATTTAGTGATAATCTGCATGTAGACTATACCGTCAATTCCTGTTCCTATCTGTGCTGTTTTCATGCCTAGCAAAATGTGAAAATCTGTCTTATTAAATGCAATATTTGCTTGAGGCTGGAAGCTTGAGATGCAGTAGAAGAAAATTATTTCTCCAGATTTCTTATTGCCAGTTCTGGCTCTTACGCTGACTTACTTGCTGATCTCAGGAAAGGTGCTTTCCTTTCCTATTCCAGAACAGACCTGCTAGCTTTGTACCTTTTTAGGTAGGATTATCTAAGGTTACATTTGAAAGAGCTGAAGAATAGTTAGTAACATTAATCTTGAAATAGTTATTACAAAATGGACTTAAAAGTAATGAATTACATTTTTAGCAAGGATATGTAAATTACTATGCATGTGGAATCTTTATTCAGTGGCAAGAAAAGATTGATTGCAAATTTCTGCTAAGGAAATTAAGTCATTCTTTAAAACTCACAAAAATTTCTAAAAAGGCAACTAGAAATTTCATCAAGATTAGTTTCACTTGTAAGAATTCATATTTAACCACTTTTGTCCCAGAACTCATTGTTGGTTTAAGGCAACTGGGTTTTCATTCGTGATTCCAGTAATAAAAGTTCATTTCTAGACAAATGAATTCCAACACATCAGTCGAGCAGAAGCTTTTAAGATAGCAACAATCTGTACAAGACCCTTATAAAAGAAATTCAAAGGGACTGTTTTGTGAGTCAAGATTTTGTTCACTAAACTTTTATTCCCCCCCGCCACTGGAGCCGTATGTATAATCTGTGGAAACATCCATGTTACAGATTTAGAGATCACTACACAGGTTTTTTTTTTCCTTGCAAGATATGTTCCCTTTTAAAAGTGAAAATACATAATTTCAAAAGACAGCATCATCTCATCCTTATATCAAGCATTTACATTCTAAGGTCTTGTAACTTTTTATGTTAGCGTAGTAATTATAAAAGTCACAATATTAGCTGTGACAAGACACAGACTCTGCGTATTTCCCTGTCTGACCAAACCCCTTTCCTATGAGGACTTATTATCAGGTCTCAGAAAGAGAAGTCACAAGAACTGTTAACACAGAAGCAAGGCTTAGCTAGCGCATTTAGTACCACGTCTGTTCTATTGAAGGGATTTTGCCATAGAGTGGCACATTACCCTACAGTGCCTAGCCTACAGGAGACTATTATCCTATGGTGACACAAACATTACCCAAACTCTGCGTGAAGCCTATTACTTGCATTAACAACCCCTCCCACCTGTAAAACCGCAACTTTCAAGTTACACAAACTGTTAGGTGAGAAATTTCAGCTAAGCTTGAAGCATTTGAGCTGGCTTTGCTTGCAACTACCCAAATCTCATGCAGAAGCCTTCCTTTAAGTCTAATGCACTTTAAGGGAAAAAATACACCGTGGTGTAATGGGATTTGTTATTAGTCTTTTATTAGAAATCTCTTTTGCTTCTTCACTACTTCATTATGCAGTGTTAATCGTTTGTAGATGTAGGTTTATTCTGCTCAAGCAGAAGTCATTGCTTTTTTTCCTCCTGCTTTTATACTTTCTCCTGGGAAAATTTAATCTCAGTCCCCAGAGGTATCACGTTTCACAGATGTAGTCTGCTAAAGAACAACTGGACTTCCTTTTGCAACCGTAATATTACTGTTAATTATTTGAACCTTCCTGTCTTAAAGGGAGTAAGCAATTCATACTGTTGTAAATGCATATATACTAACTGCTCTCTTATTTTCTTTGGCAGCATTTAGCTCATAGCATCTATAAACCAAGGACCCTATTGCCTGTGAACCATGCTGCCATATGGCAGGACTGCACTCAGCTTGTGTATTCATAAAAAGGGATCTTAATTCCTTAAAGTAAGTGTCCACGCTGAAAAGCTGTCTTTCAAACTAACACGTTTTTATTGCTTTTACAAATATTTGCAGAGAATTTAAGACACACTTAATAATTGCATTGGACATGACAAACCTTTTTTTTTTTTTTTTGAGATGGCTGTCTCTGGTTTAATTATTGTTCTGTCCTGTTAATCTTGCCTTACATCTGTTACACCTGCAGACTGCGAGGCTCACAATAGCATACCTTTTATCACATGCAGTAATACAATAATTCATATTTTACCAGGCACACTTAGCAATTAAAATCGACAAAAAAAGAAAATACCGATTCTTTAAAGCCATAATACACCAAGGTACTACTACCTACATTGTAGAATATGTGACTGTATCTTCCGCTTACGATTCCTATATAATTAAACCAATATTCTCAAGAGATCAGTAATTACTAGCAATAGATAATGATTCATTAATGACCTTACAGTATAGGGAAACCAGGAGAAAACTGTGCTCTAGTAAAGCCATTAAATAAGGCAATGATCCAGCCTTACCAGTTTTAACTAAAACCACAACCATTTTGACTAAGATTTACAGGACAATTCTCCAAACATCAATAAAATTAACTCATGTTATGTGTTACATATTTTTAGCTGGTTATCTTTTCTGTCTTCTTGGAAGGCAGAGAATTCTTTTAAAAAAATTAAATAAGCTTAAGAAATGGTTACAGACGAGGTGATACAAACAGTTTAGGAGTGCTTATGAGGACAAAACAACACAATGAAATCAGAAAGAATAAGAAAAACCATAACACCAGGAAAGGGAAAGCATGATTCTGAAGCCACTTCTAAATCTAGGAGCTACAACTTGCCAACAAGTTGCCTAAAAATTCTACTGTAAGAGCCTGTTTTCAGCCATTTAGCCTTTTGCTAAACTCAATCTTCAGTACAATTTGCACTCCAAGCATCTGCTCAAGGCTTGATTTTTTTTTTATTCATTGATACTATTCATTAGAACAAGGTTAAAAAAATTCTGCTCATGCTTAACTTATTTTTTCCCCAAGCATTTCATTCAGAAGGTCTAGAATCAAAACAACAAGGTCTCCGGTATTTCTTTTTGCTGTGCATATTAAAAAAAATTCCCCAAATCGGTAATTCCTTGGTTGACCTAAACACAGCAGAGTGCAGATTTCCAGCGAGCACGTTGTTTCCCTGTCCTTCACCCCAGCTGCACCCTCCTTCCTGCCTGAGAAACGGCAAAGGTGAGCGTCATCCACCTGCAGTGGCTAGTGCCACTTAGCAGACGAGGCGGCAGAGGATGCTGTTCAACTCGTTGCCACGGCTTGCAAGGCTCGCTAGTGGGAGCCTTCCAGAGAAAGGGAGGGTCAGTTTGCAGGATTTTCATTTTCACTGCAAGTTTTGCTGCTTTTTTTTTAAAATAAGAAAATTATTTAAATGGGCTGTAGCTATCGAAAAGAACACCATCTTATCAAAACGAAGCACTCGGAAGATGAGAAATGCCAAAATTAACATCAGTTGTTTACTGACTGAGAAAATGATATGTAAGCTCTGTCTCTTTAAACTCTGTCATGAATTATGTTCAAGCAAACATTTGTAGCCAGTGCAATTTACTATGTAAAGTCATGGTCAATAATTTAGGAGAAAGGGTAGACAGACTTGAGCTGTGATCTGCTTGTTCAAAAATAAGATATGGAAAACGGATGAGGAGCGACATTTGTATATCACTTTCAGAAGAACTGAAAGCTATACGGAAGATAAAGAATTAAATAGTTCAATGCCAGGCAGTAAGCACTACTCTGGGCAGGCATTACGATTTCAGACGCCTACGTCTCTCACCCACGGGCGGTGGGTGGGCTGCAGCTGAAGAAGGCCGCGTATCTCCGTGGCTGTCCTTCTGCAGAGGTACCCAGCAGCAGGCAGGGCTAACACGGGGGCTACCGAGCAGCGCTCGTTGGCACTCGCGTGGTTGAGAAGGAAGAGTGAAGATAGCTGTACGTACACAGCAAAAGCACCCGCAAAAAAAGACATTCGATACCAGAAACTTGCCCGGATTTGGTAGTTGCAGTAGAGGCAGTCAGAGGGGCAGTCAGAGGGGAGACGGGCAAGTTCAGCCAGAGGATGTGTAAGGCACTTCACTTGCTGTTAATGACGTGACGGAGACCAATCAAGACAAGCTTTAGCAACTTTTCGGCTTGGACTTGTTACACAGTCCATTTCTCCAGTGTTCTGTCTCCTTTCTTAGTAAGTCTTGTTTTTACTAAGACTCCCGTGGCTTTCTACAGTTCAGGGATTTTGTACGCAATGTCCTAAAGAGATAAATAAAATCTTCAAATGATACAAGGCAGCGAAGGAAACGTGCCCGAAGTATAATCACAACTTGGTCTTTCAGCTGCTGTCCTACAAGGGTCTCGAAAAAGGGCTGTACTGCTCATGGTGCGTGAGAAACTCTTAATGATCACAGATGAGAAGAAAGGCAAAAAAGCTAAGTGTAATGATCAACAAAATGACATTTCTAAAATAAACAAAACCTTATTAAAATCCAATATTTTGTCAGAACAGAGAGAAGCATATGAAATCCCAATAAAGCCAAAAAACTGGTATAAGAAGTTATGTGGGAAGCTCACCAGACTTTCAGGGATTTACAGAAACTTCTGATTTGTTGGATCTCAGCGCTGAGAATTTTACACACAGCATACCCTCATATGCACACCACCCATAAAGGATGTACAGTGAGATATTGTTACAGCATATGTTCCATTTTTTGCCTTAATCTACTTAACTTGTGAAGGGAATGAAAACAGCCATCTTGCTAGAAGATGTGTTTACTTCAACCATAAATTCAAATGTTAATTCTGGATTTATTAGATAAAATTATGTGGCTTTTGTCATTTGAGAAGGCAGACAAGATGATCAGATTTTCCTTAGGCTGTAAAACATCTAAATATTATAGAATTCTACCACATCGTCTCCAGCAGTGCATGCTGATTGTACAAAAGAGTGTGTGGTAAGGAGGGAAAAAGTGTGTGCCAACGTCTAAAAAATCATTCAGCTTCTCTTTAGAAACAATAGAAAGTATATAAAGAAGATTCTTCTTCTGTGTGCACACACCCCTGCCTTATCTGTTTAAGTAATTTCAGGTTCGTACGTGGACTACTGTTCTGCCAGGGAATGACATACACGCTTTGGTGGGGCCGTGATCTAGGTGGGACTGTCCTGCCCTGCACTCCCACGCGGGGTGTTCATTTCATCCAGCTTCCCCTGCACTGGCTGCATGAAGATTTGGTGGATCATTGCACTGAACACACGAATCATGGCTCTGATGCTCGGTGGATACAAGGTTATTGTTTTGGCTTTTTTTTTTCTGGTTCAAATTCTGTTTGGTTTGTGTTCACATCCATTCATTTTTTAAGTTTTATATAGTTATATTAAAAAACCCTCACCTTTAAAAACTATGAGAAGATCCACAGGCTTTCTGTTCCACAGCTTAGACACTGGGGCCTTATGCAAAGATTAGAATTATGGTGTTTGAAAACAATTCAAATAAAAATGAAACTATACATTTACATTATGTATTATATGGCTTTCAAACTCTACCATAGGTTTTCCTGTCAGAAAGTAAGTATTTAAAATTAAATAATAATGATAATAAACACTCATTTATTAATATAAATCTGCTAAAATTTAGGCTAAGCGATGAACAAGAATACTGTACATAGTTTACTTTGTTGCCTTCCTTCCACTAGGGAAAAAGGTTTTGATTTGTCCTATTGAAACTTCCTGCTGCTCTACATATCCTGGAAATTTTTTATAGTAATTACCTTATCAAACACAGACTAGCACATCTCTTTAAAATAAATACCTTTAATTTTATTTTTACAAATAAATGGCATGAGCACCTAATTGTTATGTGGATTATTTCCTTTCCCATTTGGTTTCTTTAGGATTACTGGCAAAGATTACTCAGTTTTGCATTTAAGAAAAATTCTTTCCATTTTTGGAAGACTCTATGCATTTCCTTATTAAAGAAGGTTTTTCTTTCTAAAGAATAAATTCCTAATAATTATCTCCCCCTCCTTACTATAATTTACCCTTCTTTGCAAAAGCACTTACCGCTGTCTTGAGCCAGACCAACTGTAATATACTCACTTGCAGGAATGCACTTAATGAAAAAGGTGCCATTGCATCTTCATAGCAGTAACGTTTAATATTTTTAGAAATATTCTACATTAAAACTAGTGAACCTGTTAGCCTGCTTTGGGTAGGTTTCTGTCCCAGTTCTTAACTAACTTTAGGCACCTGTTTTGGCATTGGTGCTGCCCTTGCCTTCAGATTTTCCATGGCTGCCACTGTCACCTACTGCTGCTCCCCACCTGTGGCCAACTTCTTGGGTGGTACCAGCAACCACCACTGGGTGCCTTGGACACGCTCACCAGAAGTGGTGGTGCCCCTGCTAGAGGGGAGATAATTTTCCTTCATGTTCTTGCTATGGTTTCAGTCCCCGATGTAGTTCTAGCTTGTTGTACTGTTTTAAGTGTAGATACTTGTACTTTCATGTTCTTCTGAATTTGTTTTGGAAGCTGCTTCATGTGAGTTTATGGGAATCCACTTAACGCTGACAACAGTGATGTATTTTGCTCCTTCATGTAGCCGTTGCAAAGTGTACATTTCTCCTGCCACTTCACCCTGCTGTAGTATACACCCCAACAATAAGGAACTTTCTTTAAAAAAGAATTTTACAAAGAGGATGACAGGTAATCAAACTCACTAAAACCTATCCCTGATTTTAAAACTCTGTTCAACATTTCTGCTCTACTCCACAACCGGGGTACCTGGTTACACAGGGCACGGAAAAGGCTGAAGTACTGAATTCCTTCTTCGCCTCAGTCTTTACTAGCAAGACTGGCTTTCAGGAATCCCAGGTCCCAGAGACAGAGGAAAAGGCTGGAGCAAGGATGATATACCCTTGGTGGAAGAGCATCAGGTCAGGGAATACTTAAGCAAACTGGACATACGTAAGTCCATGGGCACAGAACGGGATGCATCCATGAATGCTGAGGAAGCTGTTGGATATCATTGCAAGGCCACTCTCAATATCCTTTGATCAATCATGGTGAGTGGGAGAATGTCCGAAGACTGGAGGAAAGCAAATGTCACTCCTCTCTTCAAGAAAGTTAAGAAGGACTCAGGGAACTACAGGCCAATCAGCCTCACATTTATTTCTGGGAAGATGACGGAGCAGCTAATCCTGGAAACCATTTCCAGGCCTATGAAGGACAAGAAAGTCATCAGGAGTGGTCAGCATGGGGAAGGGGAAGACAAATGATACACGAATTCCTATCAGCAAAAAGGCATGTAAAATATACACCAAAAGATCACCCCAAGCCGTTCTCCCCTTCCACAATAAACTCATAAACAAAAATAAAACCCCTGCAATGACAAGCAGACCATTGGAGAAACTTGCCTAAAGATGTGGTGGTTTCCCATATTTGAATCTTTAAATTCTGATCAGATGTTATGACAAAACTCTGGAGCGATATCATGTAAGACTGGATCTGATTCAGAGATTATTTGATAAAGTCTTATAAAAGCAGGAATTCAGAATAACTAAACTTATAAACCTGTATAACCTTGGGTTACTGTTCTGATTTTGCAATTTATGTGATTGATCTTCTTAATGTAAAACTCCAGTAATATGACTGGCTGAAACAAGCTCTTAACGTGCATGGAACTGGTTCACCTTTTCTTTACCTAATGGGTCAACTTGCTTTTGACTTTCTTCTCTGAGAGAATTCTAGTTTCTCTACATATTCAAATGTTTTTTAAAGTAGTAGTTTTATTTGCAGGCTTTGACAATAGTTCTCACATCAAATTTGCAGTAGTCCATTTCTGGAAAAGCTTGAATATAAATTTATTTGTAACAGTAATTACAGACTAACACATTGTAAGACTCAATGACTGTTTTCATTACCAGTGCTGATCTCCATCAGTTTTAGCTTGCTGCACTGGCTTGGTTAGATTACAGGCACTTCTGCTTTCCACTTTATCCCTCTAACATTTTCAGAGGTTATTTTGGTTTTTAGATACTACAAGACTGTAAGCTTGTGGAATAGGAAAGAGTAAAAAAAAAACCACCACTCTTATTAGCCTGTTCAACTGATTTGAAAATAGATTTTATTGGTATCAGCAAGAAGTCTACAACTGGCTTTTCCTAACACCAGAAACTTCAAACACAGAGCGAAGAACTTGAACATGTTTAGAAGAGAAAACAGAAACAAGATTCCATTTTTTCAGCAGGAAAGATGGGAGAAACTGGACCTTTAGGTGGAAATTTATATTGTGGATGTAACATTTAAGTGGTCATAGACTTGCACTCGATGTAGCATGTAAAAAAACTCTCTGCAGTGGGAGAAAAGTACACTGTTCAGTTTCTTTTCCATTCCTCCTAAACATTAGAACTTAAAATACTTCAATTTTAGTATTTCTGATACACAGCACTTTATAAAGGCTTAGTAATTAACAGCTATTACAAGCATTGTATTGACATCGCTAGCCTGTGTTTGCAGTAAATCTGACATCCAGTTACTGGACTATAACAAGTTACTGACCATTCGTTACTGTGAAGGGTGGATAAAACTGTTGTACTCCAGTAGTTACCTACAGAAAGAATGATCATAAAGAACCATCTAACATAGTTTCTGCCATTGATGAATTTTTTAAAGGACAGAAGCTCTAGACATTTGTCAAGATTTTTTAAAAAGGTGCTTCAAGTTTACAAAAAATACCATCAATCAAAGCTGAGGCACCCATTTTTCCAGTGTTGGCCAAAATACAGAGTTAACAACATGAAGGGTCCAGCTGTTATACCATGACTCATTTAGAAATGAGCTAAACGGTGCTTTTATTCAAAGGAAAAAGACTGAAGAATACTGCTGTGTTTCTGCAAAACAACTAAATTTAAACAGCTCAGGCAAAATTCAGATTTAAAAAGCAAGTTTCAGTGTGATAAAATTATGGGGATAAACCAGAAGGACCAGAGGGGGCTACTACATTCTACTGGAAAAAAACATTTGAAGTCAATGATAAATACCCCTTAAGCGCAAGGAGTATGTGATTTCATCTCTGATACCTATCTAAAACCCTAATTTAATGACCAATATCTGCACTCATGAGAGAAAAATGTAAGAACTTGAAGGTGTGCCTACTGAATTCTTACTGCTCTTTGCCTCTATGCAGTTAAAACCTGCAGTCCTAAATACTGATGATGCATGTGCATTTTGTTTTGAAAATCACTGCAGAGTAGCAAAAACATTTTCTTTTTTTAACAAAAATAATTACAGGTGAATGATTTTAAACACTGTTTGCTGCAATAAGCCTATTGAAACAAAAGAGGCACTTCTAAATTAGTGAAGTTCCTACTGATATCAGCTATTAGCAATTAGGAACTCCACCTCCCCAACTTTTCCATCTTTAAACAGCAATGATTAAATTTGGTTTTAAAGTGGAGAAATTATATTAGAAAAACAACTCTCAGTGTTGCAATTAAAGCACAGTTCTTAAAATGATAAAATAAATTAGCTAATAGCTTTATCCATTGATTCAGGATGAACACAGTAGGTTTAAAAGACACAATAATCTTTTTGTACAGTCTCTCTTTAAAAGAGGAATCTGTAACATTTTACTGTCCCATTTTGTTAAATCTTCTGTACAGTTACTACATTTCTCTGTAGAATCTACTTGGACAAGACTTAATCGAAAAGACATGTATTTTAAAATAAAAGGAAGAGAGATAATTTTGTTAATAGCTCTAAAGTAAACAAATAAAAACTGATAAAATATTACGAAGTTTATATTCTATCTTGGAGACTTCCCTATCACAATTAAATAAAATGCCTTTTCTGTCCATAAAAAATGGAAATCTATAATTGAACCACCTTTCTGTTACTTTCTATTGAAATGTTAAAACAAAGGAACTTTTTTCTGGTATGCTAAATAAAACATATTAAAAATTTCAGGAGATTTAACTTTTTTTTTAATTCTTCAGAAGCTATCAGCCTATGTCCAGCAATGGAACTGCTACTGGAAAACACAATGTATTCAAACCAAGAAGGCAACATGCCTGTTGTGACTGTACCACTAGTTTACCAAACCACTTTAGTCTTTTTTTCTTTTCTAATCCCATTTCTCCACCACAGGTGTTTTTTGGTGTTACAGAGAATTCAGTTGATAATGAAGACAGTTTTAGGTTTTCATAGCAAAATTAAGGATGGCAATATATCCAAGAATATGCATTATAAAGTAAAATGGTAACTTTAGGCTAATTAAATTATATATCAAGTTGCCTCCTTTATCTCATAAAACTGCATCAATATATGTCAAACACATCTGAAGCAAAAGGACATGGCCTTTACAAAGTAGTAATCTTTCAGTTGGGCTTAAAGCATAAGAAACTGAAATTGTCATACTTTGATATGAAGAAAACAAAAAAACCTTATTAAGCTATTTGGCAGCCATGCTCAGAATAAAACAGGCACCAGTAATGAAGCTTATTAACATCAACAAAATCTTACTATACATACCTTTTGCAGAAGCCTTATTTTAATATTTGGAAAATTCCTGCTAATTATGCTGAAAACGAACACAGGTAAAACTTGACCACCACCGATAAATAAATTCCTTGCCAATAAACTGTAAGAAAAATGTGTAGAGATAATAGAACACCAAAAGAGATGCAAAAACCCACTAGAGGAGAGATACTATTTAAAGTATTGTTTTCTATGCATCCAGGACTTTTTCTTTGGGTATCTTCCATGAATGACTGGAGCATCCAACTTTACAGCTACTCTGCAGAGGAAGGAATTCTATTGGAAATTCCCTGTTTGGACAGCAGCCCTCAGTGGGGAGAGAATCCTGGCTTTCTGTATTCCTTCTCATCGCAGTATCATGGACTTATTTCAGACATGCTTTCCCCTCGAGAGTCAAAATTAAACAGCAATAAACCTAAAATGGACAGAATTCCTACCTACCACCTGAACTGGGGGCTTATTTCTGCAAACCTCTTTGTAATTAAGTATATAACATTTTAAAATCTCTTTGTGGCTCTCCACTCAAGAGGAGAAATTTATTTATTTTTTAAAATGAGCAGAGAAGATTTATATCATCACTGAATTCAATATTACATCTATTGTATGCTCTAAAACTAAATTAAGAAGCTGTTCAGAGGCCATACATGCAGCAGTCCATTTCAATCTATTAGTCTGGCTAAATGCCTTCATACATCCAGTGAAGGGAGTCATCATCATCAATCTGCCAGTTTTAGTGACCAGTCAACTACATGTTGATGCATGCACTGCGGAAACACAGGCGTTTCTTCCCTGCTGTCCTACTCCTGAACATTAAGAATCAAGTGAGGCTGTTCCAATAGGTAGCACACAAAATGATGATTTAGCCACTTAGTGTAAATAACAGTGTTAGAATCACCACTTTATTTATAACCTTAGTTCAAAGGCAGAGTATGTTTGGAGCCCAATTCCATTATCGAGCAGGGTAAGGCAAATAAGAGTTAACTTCTTTTGCCCGGTAAGTTAATTGCACCATTGTTATCCAGAGTCTTGCTTTCATTTAAACTGTTAAGCAAAAAAATGCGCACCTTTGAAGTTGTTCAATCCTTTCCGTATACACATAAAAAAGTTGGTTTGCATATTAGTTACAAGAATAGGAACTTCAACTTTTGTGAAACAAAGTATCTATGACTGGTGAAGTTTTGTGTTGCGTAGCGGCAGCCTTATGGGAATACCGCATCTTTTTGGAGACGCACAAGGGCTTAGTGGTCTCATTTAGCTACCTATGTGCCCCTGCAGAAGCCCTGCTAGCAATAAAATACCCTGGTGGCAAACAGCTAATTCATTAATTAACCACAGTATTTGCTGGAAAGGAAAGCACTAAACAACGCTGCACAGAAAGTGCAATTGCGGTTGTTCCAGGTCCCTGTCTGCAGTATGTGCGGCAGAGGCAAGCAATGCCTATGCTGTTTCTAATTATTCCAATTATCATGGCACACTATGAAAACTTGATTAATAACACTGAAGATATTGTTGTGGCAATTAGCCATATGGTTGTGGGACTTTATTCTGTCACGATTTAGCCATTAGCATCTACTTATGTTTGTCAGAACAGAGCATCCGTGACAAGTTGGAGTTCCGCTCACCTTGCCGAGTCCCCGGTGAGCAACACCAGAGAAATGTTTATTCCTGGGAGCCCCGCGCCTGAGTAAATTTTTCATGTGGCATCCGGTCTGACTGGGGACAAATGTCAAGTAGCTTAATGTGACGACCCATCAAGCCAGGCTCTCTCTGCAAAAGGTGCCTCGTGAACAGCTTGTCAAGGCAAGACTTCTTCCAGGGGAGGATTTGACCAGTAAAATTAGTGTCAAATGTCTTGTATTCAATGTTTTTGACGGTTAACCATTCAGACAGCATGCACCTACCCTTATTCAGATGTGATGAAATGCTCTATTATGATTTTATACACCTATGAGTTACATATTACTGTATGCTTGAAATGTATATCTCCAAGCAGAGGGACCATGGGACTGCGCTACTTTCAGCTTGGTCAGCTGAACTGACAGCTACAGGAGCTGACAATTTTTATGAGCCACCTTTTTAAAACGCAAGGTATATGTTAAAAAACAACATTTATTTTAATTGTTCTTCCTTTTCATTCTGTGGTCAGAATAACTGCTCACCTCTAAAAGTTCATCTCTAAGACACAAGTAAAACCTTTAAAAAATTCATTAATAATGGAAGGCTGCCTTTTTTCCCTCCTGAAAGCACAGCAGCGGTCTTACCACTTCTCTAACACGTCTTGCAAATCAGCGAATGCAAATGTGTTTATATCGGCACGTCACTCAAAATCAATATGTTTGCAATCAAAGACGACTCCAAACTTAACTAGTTGTCCACAGTTAGGACTCAACAAGTTAGTCCTTATTAAAAGGAGTAGGAAGCACTAAAGAATTAGCATCTTGCTGCACAGGGATGCCATATATACAACTGATGAAATTGTGCTTACCTATTTTGGATACGAGAGGAGGAGGCAATAAACCAACTTTGTGGAAACGACAGTAAAATGACACTATGTAAGAAGTTCTTAAGAAGCAAAGAACTTTAAGAAAACCCACAGTATTGTAGAAATTCACCAGCTACTGTTAAAAAGAATAAGAACTGCTATTTTTCATCTATTTTTTCCAATACATCTACCTCTACCCTAACAGTAGCTTTCCTTTTATAGGCACTATCTTCCATCTGTACAGATCTTTCACACACTATGAGGAGACAGATACATTGTTTAAAACCATAAAAGTAATTGTAAAGAAATAAAAACAGAGGACTCTGAGCAGGTGTAGTATTTTAAACTAAATTTAACTCGTCGTTTAATGACAAGAATTTTAGCTGACGATACCTGGGCCTAAAACTTGCTGACAAATGTCCATGTAAGAACAAGAATGATGCGCACACTTCACACAGCTCACTACGGATCGGCAAAATAAAGTTATCAGCAGAAAGGAGAGACTGGATCTGCTTCTCATCAGATGTACAAACTTTTAACGGACAGCTAGTTCTAAGGCTGAAAAAAGAAATATCAGTAAAACCTTTTTTCCATTTATGCCCTTTTGATTGAGATGATCAAGTTTGTTTTTAAATAAGTGTTTGTGGAAAATTACATACTGACTGTCCTAGAAATCCCATCTGTGCACATAGACATACATATGTGGGTGTAAAGGACGTAAGTAAGTCGAAGAGGGAAACAAGGAGAGCAATAAATACTATGCAGGAAAGAAGGAAGAGATGAAGGACAGACAAGAGGAACAGAAGATTTAGCTGGAAGGGAAGTATCAGTGAGGATTTTTTTCTCAGGAGCTGTGGAGCCCAAGACAGATGACCGAAGGGGTAATTTGTGTGCCACGTGGGCGCCGGGCTCAGCCCTAAGCCTGTGCAACGGACTCGGCTTTCTCCTTCTCCGCAGCGGTTGCTGGTGGGAGGTGGCGGCAGCAGCAGCGTAAGGCCTTGCTCAAAGCTGAACTGACTGCTCTCTCCAAAGGGCTCTGCAGGCCTCTGGCCCTGCCCACCGCATGGCTTCTGAGAGAGGCAAGGCCCTGCAGCTGGAGAGGCGACCCTGCAGAGGGAGCAGAACCGCCATTTTCCTGGGCTGCGTCCTGCTCTTTGCCACGCCGGAAATCTGCTTTCTACTTTGCAGGCCATCGCAAGAACACAACTGCGATTGCAGCGAAATGAATAATGACACTGCAGACTATATGGTCTGACGGTTAAGATGATGTATCTGTTTTCTACTTGTTATCCGACCATAAAGTTTGGACATAGTATAGTTGAATTTATGCTGTATTTTCAGCTAGCACAATATTTGGAACAAACTAGGGGGATGAAAGAGGAGTTAAAAACTATGCTGTCCACATCCAAGGTCAAATCATACCCATGCCTGAAATACGGACAGATCAGATGAGACCATAAGCATTCCTCCTTGGCCAAAATAGTTGCCTGCTAAATCTCCATGCTGTGAAGAAGCTCTGTCCTAGGAAGACATTTTGGCATGTGCCGCAAGGCAACGTGGGACACAAAACGTGAGCGTCTGGGCTCTCCTGAGAGATGGGCGCACAGCCACTGCCACACACATTTGGGACTGGCCATACGGGCACCAAAAGCACAAGTCGTACAGCGAGCCATGCTTTAAACAACTCCTGTGACCCAACTCCAGCCAATGATGTAGAGAGACAGTGGGGGCTGTTTCTTCTCCATTTCTATCTTACTTCTACAGGATTAAAGTATTTTCAGGAACTTTCTACTACCTGTATGTGGGTTTCTGATTATCCTTGGCCCTGCAAAGCGTGGCTGGAACTTCTAGACCCTATTTTTGTCTGCTGATTCACTGCTTTAGATTAACTTATTTTTATATATGGACCAAAACCAGCCATGATGAAAAATATGGCAGGTTTTCCAGCTCGCTCTACCTCAAACAGGTGCTCCATTTCAGAAAACCAAAAAGTACTTTTTATTATTTGTTTCGTACCAACCAGAAGTATTGCTTCACCAAAGAATTCAAGTTCCAATTTTCTGTATGCTTCTCAGAAATTTCAGGTAGAAAAGGGACACTAACAATCCCTCTCCACCTCTCTGGCAGAAAATCTGTTGCACACTTACACATTTGAAATAACAGGTATCTCAAAATGACACTAATTTGGATTCTATTGTCCTCTTTATACTTTGATCTGTTTCCTTAAAACTGTATTTTAACTTACTTTTAAAGAGAAGTATCTTTTTCTGAACCTACCACTTTCCAATGCTAATGTGAGAGGTGCACAAGGGACATTTCAGGATTGTTTTTAGGCAGCCTGAAAACGGACCTGACATCCTAATCCTCTGGCATTTCCTGCAACTGGCAAATGAAGATGGGGAAAGTGTCAGTCTGACGGGGTAGAGGTGAACGCCTGTTTCATCGGAGGCATTTCCATGAATGCAGGTAGGCTCTTCTGCAGAATGCTCCCTAGCTTTTAGAGAAATAGAGATATGGGGAGAGATGTGATCGGATACAGGATAAATGATCCCTAAGGGGAGGTATGAAAAGGAAGGGCTGGAGGCTAGCCGTGTCTAAAGGCTAATTTCTCTGACCATACTCTTCCATGCTCCAGCATAACACTGTCACAATGTACTGAAGGGTAAGACGCCAGAAACGTGCCTGGTGTTGCATCTGGTCTAGTGGAGCCAAATGCATTTGTCTGTTAAACCAACAGATCATCCCAGACAGCACAGCACCTAGCACTGGAAACCACCCGCCAGACGGACCGAAATATTCCTTTCAGTTTGTGGGAACAGAGTAGTACTCTAAACCAGATCGCACTGATTCGTGATAACCTCAACAATTCCTCGAGGCATGTCTTCTCGACTCAGTTCTTGCTCATGGTTGTTTGGGGTGTAGGTGGTATTTTATTTGAAGGAAATTATGCTATTGAGTATTTAGTTGGCTGTGACAGGTAGAATGCATACTTTGAGGAGGTGGCATCTATCTCTGTCAGTTGAACCACGCTGTGAAAACACTTGCCAACGATTATTATAAACTCTCTTACTGCCTTGGATGGTATTCTACAATCTTAGATGCATAATCCCATGCCTGCTTTTAGAAGGTCACTGTTGAGGATACCAATCATCTACGGATTTTACTTTCATACAGAACTTACATGGTCTCCAATGGATCTGTTCACAAAGAGTTTAGCAAGCTTTTGATGTCCAAAACAGGCTGACTCAGCAACAGCTCTGATTTGGATCAGAAAATCTGAAAATGTGGGCTATCCTTGCAGCCTTATCTAACTTTTTTTTTTTTTTTCTGCTAGAAGCTCCAAGTCTGAGGTTTATACCCAAAGGTTCAAAGGGCTTTTATGCCCTAAGACCTCACTTGAGGAAAACAACTTGTACCACAAAAATGATAGGAGCAATCACATTCAAATTTCCTATTCAATTGTCTGCTGAAAATTATCTTCAGAAAATGTATATCATCTCAGACTTCACCTTGGCTTTGTGAGAATTTGTGGACTCCTGGGAGTACAGTTTGATTCTGTCCAATCATTAATTAAGAAATACGACTTTTTAAATCCAGCATCGACCTTAGGAAAGCACTTGGTGAGGACAGTAAGAACTACAGTATGAAGAATAAAAGAAGTAAGTGAAAGTACCTCCATCTTTGGAAAGCAAATGTAACCCACAGGATAAGGCAGCAATTTAGGAATCAGGAGACATAGCCATGGGGCAAATTATTGTCTCACATCGTTTTCCTCTCTTTATGGAAGATAAGCATAATAACTTTCATCAAGTACTATATATTATAATATTTATCAGAGTAATCCTTGAATTAAAAAGCAGTCTTTTAATATTGTGATAAACCAACTATGAATAATCTTTTCGTGAATACCACGACGTATAAAATGATTGGTTTTTCACACATCAAATGCAGAGGCTGAGATTCACACATATAAAGGATATTCTTTTCTTAGCATTGCCTAAGGTGAGTGAGGGTAGTATTTATCAGTTAGCCTATCAGTATTAGAAAACAACAAAAGGTCACAATTTCTGATTCTGAATGTGCCCTTCAGAAACACAAATTTTACATACACACATCAAGAAAGGAAGAAGCTGCATATCTGAGGCAAGGATGGTGCACTATGCATAAGACAATTTTTCTACTGGCGAAGATGCCCTTTGAAGGCTGATTGGTCAAATGTAGAGATGTCATTTTAGAGACATTAATAAGTTTGGAAATAATAAATAAATTTAAAAAACCACCTAAAAGACACCAGTTTTATGGCACGCTCTACTTTCTCTCAACCTTGTATTTCAAAATCTCTAAATTACTTCTATCCCTAGTCAAAAACCACCTTACCACTTGACTCCTCTTCCAACAAACCTGTACTCCACAGCTATCAGATACTTTTCAGATTCACTGGCTGGTAATTTACTAATTAAACTCAAAGCAATAACCTTAACTCAAACTTAGGTTTTCAGTTTGGTAGGTCTACTTCAGAGCTGAAGAAAAGCTTGTGTGCCTGAAAGCCTGTGTACTTTTTCAAGCATAATGGTCGCTTTAATGAAAGATTTTATTACTACTTACACACTTTTTCTTGCTACGTTATTAGCCAACCACATCACTACGAACTGTTTAATTACTGGTATGAGTAAATGAAGCATATACCTTCAGGTACATATTTCTTGTATTTGGTCAGCAATACTAGCCAAGAGATGAAGATATCTGTAATATAGAAGTATTTTTTCCCTAGTGTCTCAGAAAACTTCCTGAAGTACTGATGGTGAATCTTTTTAGTATCTAACGATAAATTTATTTTAACAATATCTTTTTATTGTCTCAGCCAGACAAGGGCTCTACTGATGCTGAACTTGTACTGTAACTACTGATTTACCATCATTGCCTTAAAACTAGACATCTTGCTACACAAAGGGACAAACCACACCTTTAAAATGTTTCATAAATCTAAACCAGTTGGAATTTACAGAAGGCAAAATGCTTCACTTCTGAGTTTTTTGCGGTTATGCCCCTTGTATATGTATACAAATCCCCTTCAATTTAAAGCTGATAGAGTATTAAAACTCAAAGGCATTGAATCAATTGTTGCCAGTTGTGCCATTGCACAGATCTATGCAAAATTATTAATTATGACAAACACAGATTTACCGAGATAGTAAGTAAACCCTTAATGGCAAGGATATAGGTGACTTGGGTGCAAATAAACTTATGCACCCTGGATGATTAAAAACTGGAGTGAAAGGAGGAAGACAACAATATGCTCTATTACTATTAGCAATTTTATACTTATTGATGATGATGCAACTGAGACTGATGTAGCTGCAAGCATGACATATGTTTCCAGGAACTGAGGCCAGAGGAGGTGTTTTAACCAAGGAGGTACCATGCAAATAAGCCTCAGCCTGCACTATAAATTGGGCAGAGTACAGAATCAATGAGCTAGGGGCTTTAACTGATGTAGACACTAACTTTGTGGAGCTTAATGACTTTTCTGTTGTATAGTTATAACACTGAGTTTCATTACCATGCCAAACTGCTCCAGTATAATTCATTCAAGGCAAAGAAGAATGATGCTTCAAAGCAGAAATTTGAAGCTACACAGTTAAAAATCAGGAAATGCATACACCTAATTCCTGTCGCATTGTGAAATCCTAGTTCTGCATGTACACCTCCTTTAGTTCTGATTTTTTTTCAAAATATGCATAATTTTAACACTAATTTCTATTAAAATGTGCATCATAAAATGTAACAGATGCATGCAGACAATTAACATATTGTATTAACTTCTGCATTTTTTATTCTTTATTGAATCCTCTGTATTGCATTAACTTTATTTTGCATTTTCTTTGTTTTCCTTTCACTACCATAAAGATAATTTGGTTTTACTATTGTTATTCTAAATGGTTTCAATTGGATCAATTCACTTATCATTGGGGTGAAGAACTGAGGAGGGGTCAGCATGTACTTTAGCTGCTGAAGTCAATTTTCTGCTAGACTGAGTCAAGAGAGCAACACTGCATCTGTTTGTATTGTTCTGTATCGGTAAATGAAACTTTCCTTTTTTTTTTTTTTTTTTTTTAAACAAAAGCTTGGTATTTGCAAAAGCTGTGAGACTGTGGAGACCATAATCTAAAATCATGAGAGCCACAATTTTTATGACTACAATCTTCTTTTCCTGGTGTTCAGGCAGTGGTTTTGGGGTGGATTGCGCTGCATGCGTTCTGATGAGACATTTACAATCTCCTTTATGCAAATTACCCCAGCAGCTGTTTAAGAGCTGTGGTTGTCAGACCAGGCAAGGAGAATGTGATTTGGTATGTCACAAATGGGGCAGGGCTTTATTAGGCTCTGCTAGAAAGTTTTAGCAGATGCCTTAGCACAGATTCAGTGTGATCCTGTAACCCCATTATAACTTTATGGCTTATGGAAAGGAAAACAAAAAAAGCTCCCAAATACTGTGGGGATTCTCGAAAATAAGCACTTCGCACAATGCCTATTTCTGAATTAGGTGAGAATAATAAATGTAGTCTTATCATTTAGAGTGGAAAACCTGCAGTTTTCCCCAAAGAAATCATATGCAGCTGAAGGAGTTTTCCTGGGGAAAAAATCAGCAATAACACCTTTAAGACTAAGAGAAAATTTTACGAGTTACCGATGAAGACTGGTCTTTAAGAATGACTCATCATTAAGGAAATGCTACCGTTTACAGGTAAATGTGATAAGACTGCCTGTTGAAAATGCTACATTTGGATTAACACTGGACATCCCGTGGTCTGGAGACAGATTAAAAGACCCACAGAGGATTCTTTTAGGACTGAAAGACAGCCCCATCTCATTTAGTTCACTTCCCTGTGATTGCGAGTTAAGGTATTACAGGTTCGCTTTTTATTAAGATTCATCTTGTACTGATGCTTCTTGTTCTTCTTACTCTTGTCATCACACAGCTCCAGAACCTCACTCCTACAACAGGTAGCAAGAATTACAGCCCCCTTACAACTTTCTGATATTCAATATATAAATTTGAGGCCATTTTGCATACTTTTGCTTTTGACACCATTGTCCAACTTTATGTCACTCACTTTCTTGCCCAGTATTTCTTCCCTGACACATTTCTAGAGAACGATCGTATCCTCTCACCTGCTGTTTGACTTGGCTATATAAGATAAACTTTCTTAAGCCCCTCTTGAAAAATGATGATGATCAGAAGAATGGCGAAGCTAGATGCTAGCAGCTGTACTTCAGCAGGCTGGAGTCATCTTTTTTGAATACAGTTAACAAGGAATGTATATGGCATTTCAGATGAGGTCTTACTACTACCTGTACAATGGCATTAACACTTTCCTATTTCTTCTAGAAACACAGGTAGCCTGATAGCAGTTGTCTTTTACACAGCTCATCAGTTCAGCGGCTCCTAGATGTTGTGACTCCCTTTCATCCTGTTATTGAACTTTTGGGGGAAGTAAAAAACACAGTCCCCTTTTATTCTGCTCTATCAACCTGTATTTTACCAGTTATTACTCATCTGGCTGGGTGGACAGACATCGCTAATATTGCCACCTAGTGACAATATATAACATAAAACTGTAATTAGAGGGAAAACTATTTTTGAGCTTTTAAGCCACTGAAAAATTTTCTCAGAATACTCCAGATTTAGTTTTGTAAATGCCAATAAGCTGTAAATCCTAAGTCCTCAGAAGAGTAACATAACCAGTCCTTATTTGAGCCAATTCAAGGACTGAGAGTTGGTAGAATTTGAGTTTTACACAAACACCAAAATAAAATACTTCTAAAATATAAATATATTTCATCATTTAGTTGAGTCTGTAAATCTGACTACAGCTGTCTGCTATTCATCTAACACCACTTTCAGGTTTCCTTTAAAGTTTGGGTTAAGAACAATTTGGGTTAAGATGAAAAGAGTTCAAAGGAGATGACCTGGAGTGAAGGACCAGTGAAAACAGTTGTTTGTAACAGGAGTTGAATTTTGGTCTCAATTACATTATTTGCTATGGCAAATATTATAACATGTATAGCAGGCATCATGAAAAATCTTTCCAGTTCCCATTTGCAAATGTTACAACAATAAACTATATACCGAGGGAATTAGGCAAAGTATAAAATCTTGTAACAGAACAATTTTGAGGGAAACCTCAGTACAGTGACGATATTATCCTTAACATATCTGTGTGGCTTGGGAGGATGTACTACATTCTTTCAAGATTGAAGGTCCATGCTCTGAAAATACTATCCCCAAAAGACAACTGAAAAGGAAAAAAGAACTTGAATCCACTTTCTGTGTGCGCAGACACATAGTGCAGTCCTCCTAAAACCTGGCGGCCAAGCAAACACATGAGCCCGTAGACTGATGGCTGACTTCAGGACATTGACCACTCAGACGAATCACTAACATACACACTAGAACCAAAATAATTTTTGCAGAATGTGGGTCTTTCCATGAGGAAACTAGAAGTAACTGCCCCAAAGGGCTTCAAGACAGTATGATTAAAACCAGCAAAATGCTGGTTTCCACCTTTCCATCTGAGAGTATGATCACAATAAAGTTCTTACATTAGGTCAAAAGTGGGGGGGGATACAAAAGATTTAATAGATCTCCTCTATAAACTACAACTTAAACATTTTTCTTTTCCCCAAGGACACCCTTCTCCCACTCCTCTTGTACAACACCCTCTTCAATTATTTCATCTGATCGCCCAGAAATGCTGCCTTCCCACTTGCAGTAAATTCTTCAATGGTTTGTGCCAGCTTTATATAGAGGGTTGTCTATTACCAATTCAGTCTTTGTCTGAAGCGAAACTGTCCACTATTTTCTGGGAATACTTTACTTCAGTCATGATTCTTTTAGTTCAACAGTTGTCTGAACCTGGCTTGTTACCTTTGTAGAAGTGTCTGAGTGTAAAGAACTACCATCTTGAAATGACATTATAAGGAAAGGCCGTACCTAGCCTTGAAACCCCCTGTGTGGGTTCCCCAAATCAGTTTTCTGGATGCCCAAAGGCAGTTGCTTTCCCCTATGCAACAGCTCTCCACCCGGAAGCAATGGAACTGGCTGGGCACTCATTTAAGCATGTATTTCAACCTGCCAAAAAAATCTTGGGCTTTCTTCAAGCTCGTTCAGTGAAGGTAGTCCCTTCTCCATTCACACTGATACTCCCTCCTCACTCTCTCCTCATATATCCAGCTACTAGCAGCTGTCATGTCCCTCTACCCTTGCCTCTTTAGTAAAAGCTGTCTCTTCTGTGGCTTCTGCTATTTGCAATATTCTCTTCCTCTCTGAGACCTCGTAACTCCGCTCTGTCCACACATCGCGCTCTGTCCTGTCCTCCTCTTTCTGTCTTTTTTTAAAAACACCAAGTTACTGGCAGCTTTAAAACCAGCCTGGGAAGACAGATGGACAGAAAGACATCACAACACTGAACCAGAGTCAAATTCAAACTTTTGTCAAAATGACGAGTAAGGAAGAACTCAGGTGGTCTGAAATACTTTCACCAGTTTACGTTATGAAGTCTACTTGAATGGGGAAGGGAAGCAGAACACCCCGCTCTGCACAATAAAAAGTTCTGCTGCCAGCCTTCCTTAGGTCCCTCAGACCAGACATCCCGCCGCTACCCCTGCCCACCGCTGGTGAGGTCCGGCAGAGGCAGGGCCCTAGGAGTGCTGGGGGCTACCACAGACTGGTCACAAGGGCCCGGATGAGGAGCTCCTGTCAGCCCAACTCTGTTGGCTCCACCTCCGTCCACACCAACCGCAGCACCCGAACAGCAACGGCCACTGTGGCGGTTTTTGTGAAGAGGTGGTTGTACCGCCGGCAAGGCCAGAAGGGTCAGGGAGGGAAGAGCAGCAAGGACGCGTCCCCAGCTGGAACCGCATACGTTGTCCTTCCCGACACTGGCGGTGGTTTCGGCTGCAGACTGCCGATCCCTGGCGTTTCTCAGGGTCCTCTCTGAGGTTCGTTTTGGCTTTATCAATTAATCACGTCAGGAGAAGTCATTTTAACTCACACGCCTTTAGGAGTAATTACACATTTAAATGATTAAACAAATCAGGAAGAAAACATATCTACTGCAGAACGAAAGCAGTTAACATTGAAATCCTTTTTTATATTAGTATCACAAGTCGTTTGTAAATAACATGCTCATTTTAGATATGTAAGGAGTTCTGCCGTGCCCTGCAAAATAAATTATATTTTATTGGTGCCCGGGTGTTTCATAACTTCTATTTATTTGCTGCAAGAGTGGAGAATTAAGATACAGTAGTTTATTTCACCAAAAGACTGACAAATGGCTCATTAGACACTTATGGAGCTGAAGCTAATTGTACGATTTTTTGTTGTATTAATTGTCACTGTCTGCTTAACTGGCTAACATTGGTCATCAATACAGAGCTTTTTCCTTTCAATCTCCAAAAGAGAGGTGTAAAAAAAAGGAATTTTAAAATAAACAGAGCAGTATTTATTTCCTAATATAAACAGAAATACTATTTGGATTGGAGGAGCAGGAGGGAGGAGTAAGAGAGGATTAATGTGCTGGCTGTTCCCCACTGGGGCCACCAATAACAATCAATCCCAAACAGCAGTCACCTCACATCATCTAACAGCTTGAATCGCAGATATTCAAAGATTCTCTCCCCTTTTTTTTGGTTCAGATTAAATATCATTTACAGTGAATACTTTTTTTTATTCGTCGGAGACATAAGGTCAGAATTGATTGAATATGTACTACCTGCATATAATGATTTCCAGTTTTTTACAATCATGTGCTAATGCTGCACAGTAATGGCCTATGGATGAAGAGACAGATGTACTACCAGTCATTCGCTACACATTTGCATTAACAAATCATCATTTAATTGAAGCCCATCCAACAAGTTTATGCTACTTAAATAAAGTTCCTTTCAATAAAAGATGCCACAACGACACATGGTTGTTAACTGCAAGGTAAATAAAAAGTAGTATTTATTTTCTTGTCACTGGTTCAGGTAAGTATTAAAAGGTACACTTATTAATTTGTATTTTGCTCAGAAATAAACCACCTGACATCTAACATAGCAATCCAAGCTAGTACTACTATGAGACGAGATAATTCACTTTTAGAAATAATCGTTTTGTAACACCACAATTTCATGCTTTACAGATTTTTATTTCCCCCCCCAAATATATAATAGAACATAGCTTATATAAAGGCTATACATGAGTTGTGTGTTAATACTTTTAGGCAAGCTCTAATAATACAAACCTCAAACCCTGCTGTTATCAACATGGGCTACAATTTTTTTTATGTCTCATTGTTGACTACAAACATTGGCACCACACTTAGAAATCTAGTTGCCTCCCTCTACAATTTAGATATTACTGCTTTCTTTTTAATACTGTCTAGGGAACAATTCAGGTAGGTTGTGATGCCCCTACATGTTTCAGATACAGAAAACTACTATCTATTCATTTCTTCTTTCAGAACGTGTTGCAAAATATTAAAATCTGAGAAGAAAGCATGTCATAAAATGAGGAACCTATAAAACCAATTTTCTCTTCTTCTAGAGATGGTTTAACAGTACTTTCAGCATATTCATTTCATGGTACATTTTTGCATCTGCAAAGCAGAAGAAAGATATTTTGGTACTGTCTGTTAAACTGACAAACAGTACTTCAAGGCTAACATGCAGGGACAAGGAGATATATTTTTAATTGTGTTTTTGGCTTAAATCTACATTTTCTAGAAACCAGAATCTTTTAGGATGAAAGCACCATATAAATGAAAGATGGTATTAGTAATAATAGTTGACATCCTTTACTATGCTATGTATTGGCTTACATCTGAACACATCATTGCAATCTTTTATTCACCTAAATACAAAAATAATCAGCTATTTCCCTTTTCCTGATGGTACACTGAAAATAAAATATTTATTTAAAAAAAAAAAAAAAAAGAAGTATCTCAGGAAAACTAGAAAATAAATTCTGAGAGTGGGAGAAGGCAGTGTTTTTCTAACCAGAGAAAACAGACTTTAAACATGAACAGACACCTTTTCCTTCCCTTCAGGACTGTGTGGGGATGTGAGGAGACAGGGGAGTCTCCAGGTTGACCTTTTGTTGTTGTTATTGATGACTGAAAACACAGAAAAAAATTCACCATACCAAGATTGAAACTACAGTGTGAAATTCAGAAATATATCTTAAAGCACACTGCAGCATTGGAGAAGAGATAAAACTTAAGATTTATTTTCTCAGACAAGAAGCAGTGTATAAAAGCTACAAAATGTGAAATGCAATCCCATACAAAATAAACAGACATACAAAAAAAAACCCTACTGTGACTCGCCTGCATGTTCTCCAGGCTTTTTTTATATGCTAACTCAGAACAGTAATTACAGATCTTGCAAGTTGACTTCTGTTTTCCAGAACTATGAGTTGTACGTAAAACATGCCTTTTCATTGAAACAATTACCATTAATCAAAACAGTGAAAGCTAATACCACTCAAGTCCAACCTACTGCTGTGCCCAGCAATATATCAAACTGTCTGTTGTCAAACACACTAAACAAACTTCAACAGACTGTTTTCACTACAAATAAGAGAAAACATGCTTGCTAAGTATTTTTCTTTCAAATTGCAACCTCAGTAATCCATTCTGTCACTGGATTTTAATTTGAAGTAGTCAATCACAGTCTCAGACAGATCCGTATTTGACTACAGAGAGGTAACTCACTGGGACTAACAATTAAGTACCTGCAAATGACTAATATAGCTCCAAATTTGTTTAAGGATTTTTATCTGTGTACTTAGGTTTGTTCCTTTATGCCATCCGCTTCTTTCAACTATGAGATTCTGAATTTAAAAGAAAGAAGAAAAATTAAAACTATGTACTACAATTCACCATTACTGTCCTAGGAACACTTACACCTGTAACAAGCTTAATAATACTGTATTTTCTTCCACCTTCATAACCGTTTAAACTATTACTACCATTTTTTCAAACCTTCATTTCAAAGAAGCTGCTACCTCAGAATTTGTTCATACATTAACAAGAACCTATCATCTCCAGCAAGTCAAATTCATATTAAGCACAGATCTCATCCACGATGACATATAAACAGTCAACGAAAATAGATATACTTACACTTCTCATGGCACCTCCCCTGCCCTACCTAAGAGTCATAACTATTTTCTTAATAAAGAAATATGGCATTTGGTATCTGACAGAAAAAACTGTTTACCAATGAAGTCAGTCTTTTTTGCCATTGGTAATCAATGCAGAAACTGAAGTTTTATATACAAGAAGAGATACAGAAGGACAGGAATATTGGAGTTTAACAAACAGATCAGGCCTTTATTACCAGCAAGCTCCATTATGGATTTGTGAGCTTTGTAAGCCAAGCTCCCCCAAGTGTAATTAAATTTTTATTTATAATGTGTTTGTGACTGTTAACTTCATGTTGCCTCTGCTTTCCCCCCCCCCAAACCCAATGCGAAATAGTATTCCACATTTACTGCTGCAGAGAGCGGTGCTTTATTCAGTTGCTGAATTCATCTCTAGCCTTATAAGAGAGATGAGAAGTACAAATAAACATACTGTGTATTATTTATACACAAACACTCGTGTCTTTAAGCATAGATATATACATACACTCTCCTGCATGCAGACGCTCTAAGCCAAAACTGAGGACAAAAGAAGTACATGTCAGTTAAAATTGAACACATGTGAGCAAGCATCACTTTTTTCTACCAAGAGCACTATTTATCACACATTTATTTTGTGCAGAGACAGGAAAGCTTCAGTAAGACAGGGCAATACAGCACTGCAGAGTACATTTTATGCTGCAAGCCATGTCTGAGATTAGTGTAAATGTACCAGGAAAAGGTTCTAAACTCCAACAAAGCTGGCATCTATGCTTTATTTTTTTGTTCATTTATGAAAAGGACTTCATGAAAAAGCCCTCTGACTCCAAGAATATATTTTTTATTTTTTGCATTAACTCTATTCCCTCTTTCATTCAGGTATTACCCTCCGGTACCAATACTTATATATAAAAAAAAAAAAAAAGCTTAATATAAGTAACCACAGGAGGATCTCTTCTCCCCTTGAAAAACTGCAAATAAAGATGTCAGCTATTGAGTATATTTGTGGCGTCTCCAGCAGCTGCTGTTAAATACCAGCTGGTCTAGCTGATTAAAATTACCTCCGAGTTGGTATTATAAAGATGCCTGGGCAGCGTTGCTGTATTAATGGATTATTGAGTGAGCGATGAAAACCTTGGCCAGCTGATGCGTTTTATTACAGATAGGCTTTATGATGTGTAATCACTGTAATTTTTATAACTAGAGGAAACAGGGAAAAAAGAAGAACCTTCTTTTCCCCCTTACTCTTACCGAAATCAGTTAAAGCAGATCTCTCTTTTTGTTCACCAGTCTGTTACTTAGGAGTTAGCTAAACAATTTGGGTTTCAATAGTTTCTGCATACGTAAGACTTTATCCACACCTACACATAGACAAAAAATGAGAAACACTATGCTTAAGGCTACACTGTATTTACCTATTTTACATATGTTTAGCTTTACACATTGGGTATTTATTTCACCCTTTGACTACCAGGTGACTGCAACTGGCCATGTGAGATAGACCCTTGTGCATTATTTAATGACTGAACTACAGCGCAAACACACCTTGTATTCTCCACATTCAGCAGTTCAAGCGGTGAGGTCTTACGTCTGGTCTCTCCATCGCCTCTCTCCCACATTCTCCTCCCCTTCCTGCCCCAAACCTTCACACAGTACATCCTTCAACAGTCTCTCAAACTTTTTCCCCCCTTACTAACCACATATTTACCACGTTGTCTTGTTTTCTGATAATATTTTCGTTTGCTCCCAGACTTACTGTGGTAATTATGAAAATCATGTAGCTGTTACCAGTTTTTGAGATTTAAGAAAAAATGAGTGGGCACTTGGAAGATTCAGATGTATAGGTGAAACATTTTATTACCGATGACTTCTCTTGTGAGGTGATTCAGCAGCCAAGCCAAAGTTACCTCTGCCCGAATGCCATTTACTGAAAGCATCTCAAGAAAAAATACTGCAATTTTTTTCAGGAATGGACACACACCAAAAGCCAACTAATGATATCTGAGATTTTTCAGTGGAATAGGAACTGCTGAAATGTAAAAATAAGTAAAATAAGAAAAAGGTCTTTATCAGTAACCGTAACTTTAACCTCTTAAATCTCTCCTAAGGAAATCTAGGATTGCTCGTCTTTTTCCAGGCTAGATAATTCACTCCTCCACAAAGTTTAGAAAATAATTCTCTATAATGTTCAAAAACTGAAAGAAGTTACAGAATTTTACAGGACCCTATGAAGTATGGCTGGGTACTATTCCAGTTGAATTCAACTCAGTACAGAGTTGAATTTCTGGGAGATGCTACTACATCATATACATTCACCTGCAATCTCTATGGAGAATTTTTTACTCAGCTTGGCAGAGTTTATGCAAAGTACTGCAGACAGATCATTTAAACGATTTGTTAGAAGAAAAGGCTGCTCTAAGACGGGCATTTAATAGATGAAAAGATATTTTGGATCAAAGATGTATCAAAAAATAGATCAAAGATAACTTAATCAACAAGGTTGTTAAAGGCTAGGATTTTACAATGGACAAACTGTTTTGATTTAAAGGGAAGTCTTAGAAGTAAGTTTTGGTCCAAGAGTAAAATCACCTAGGCACTTTCCTCCTTTCTTCATACCAGAAGAACCTAAGCCGTCTTACGGCACATATGTGTGTTTCCAAATCCAACACCTGCTAATCTGAATATGTGATATACATCTCTGATGAATCACCTGGCTGTTCTGAAAGACTTCTGCACTGCCACAGCTAGCTGTTGAAATGATGCTAGTTGTCTGCAAAAGGAAGGAGAAAAGCATGTTCCACCAGGCAGGGATCTTGTGGATAAACAAGGGCCTTTCCGCTCTTCCTAACTTCACCATTTTCTTTCTGCAGAACATCTGAGCAGGGGTAAGGGAAACGGGCAAAGCCCTTAGGGCAGGTCAAGGAGGAATGCGTAAGGTGAAACTACACCACGCAGTGAAGCCACACGGCTCCCTGCAGTACGTAATCACAGTTGTGCTAGCCCGAAATACCTCCGCTTACGGCCGTGCCAAGTGCAGAAGGCAGAAGCCACAGTCGGCTGCTCACAGGAGCACCGCCATCCGGCACCTGCTATGTCTCCATTTTACGTCTGCAGCCCAAGTGGATCCTGCAGTCAAAAAGCTCTTTTGGGAGGGAGGTGCATTTTCCTATTTGTTCCCGTAAAAAATAAAACAAAACCGCAAAATAACGGTGGTTTTGGTTTGGCAGAAGCCTCACAGTTCCCATTTTCTCAAGCCAGGCGACTTTTATCCCTCTGTCCGGAGTCAACCAAGGGACCGCGTTTTGCAGCCACGCGTGACAAACCATCCGTTTCTCACCGACGGCGACAAAGGCCGGGCTGTCCCGACGATCTTCTCTTTTCTCCTACGGTGCATCGCAGACACCGGTTTAAAACCATTTACCCTTCAGGAAGAGATTACAGCCCGGGCAGCCTGCAGACGCTGCCATTTGGGCTGGTTTCCGCCAACGCGGTGGCCCGGCCGGTGCCGCCGTTTCCTAGGAAACCGCTGGCGCGCCACGCGGGGGGCGGGGCTGGGCGGGGGGGCGGGGCGAGGCCGGCCCCGGCCCTGGGCCGGGTTTCAGGCGGCGGCTGCTGCTGCAGCGGCAGGGGGACCCGGGTTCAAATCCCCCACAGGGACGGGGAACAGGAGGCCTCTCCGGCAGCCTGTTTTTCATGCCGTTACCGAATTTCCATCTTGAGCAGCCCTCGTAAGAATAAGCAATAAACCCAGCCTGCATCTCCCGCTGCTGTGAGGTTTTGTGCCTATTTCTATGCTGAGGCACATTTAATGCACAGCACAGAGCGGCGTCTCTCTTGGAGCTAAAGACGGATGGGCCAAGCAGCCCTGAAGAATAAACAGTGTTACAGTTGGAAAAGCATCTTACTGAAGATGAAGACTTAGTTATAGTCGAGATATAGTGCAAACATGAAATACTCCAAGTTTCCCCCAGAAGGACTACTTGAAGTAAGATTTAAATCAACGTCACCCATGGGGATTCGCACAAAGATAGCCAACTGGAAGCGCTGAAGGAGTAAATTAATTCATCCGATAAGGAAAAAATTACAGGGAGGCAATTCTCTGAATGCTAAAATTATTACAATATGGTAAACAAGTATCTTTGCATTTGTAGTAAATACATATACATTGATATGCTTTGAATCAATGGTCAGTTTAACATGCATGCTAAATTTTACGCAAAACAAGATTCTTAATTCACTTGGGTTAATAAACATAAAATTCTGATAATTACAGATACAATAATGTCATATGAGCGCTTTAAACATATGCTGTGGGAATTAAATCCTGGCTATTCCTGCCCACTGAGGACCAGTTTTTAATCTTCGATGCATGATATGTAGTAATGGATTTTACGAGTTGACTTTTTTAAATTTGATGATCAGGTTAATGAAATTTATAATGATATTTTTCACACCAAGTTCAAAATAGTACTTAACTCCTTGGCAGAGGAATTCAGATTGGACATGTAATGGATGTACCAGCAACTGCTGGTGTGAAAGGATTAATCATCATTTTAGACTTTTATTAAATTAGATAAAATGGGATAGGCATGAATCAGAATATATAACAATTAATCACTGGACTTTATTGAGTCTTTTAAAAATCTTATTTGCTCCTGAGTTGATAACTAATCTAGGCCATTCTGTACCAGTTTGATAAACTCTCCAGATAATGACTGTTACTAGAACATTAATAATACCGTCATTTAACAACAAAATATTAATTCTCTACATGAATTAGGTTTTTTTTAACATTTGCAGATGCTAAAGGAAATACCCCATCTCAGTCACCCCAAAACCTTAAAATTCAGCTCATTCTTTGCTGTCGAAATCTTTTGCTTTTATGTATTTGCTTGATTTTTGAAATTCAGGTAATGGATACACCAGCATGCACAGCTGACCAAAGTTTTTGGTATATCCAACTAGCATTTAATGTAAATTGTTACAGCTATACACACTGGAATTGCTAGAAAATAAAAATTACCAAACTTTTGAAGTTTATTTATTGATCACTGAGAACCACCCCAGTTAAATTACCATAAACCTCAACATCACAACAACTACTAATCCAGCTAATAGGAATTAAGGGAGATGGAAGATACATAATAAGCATCTGGGGGATACGGAATTTATCCCATGAGTGTAGTAAAGAGCTCATAATTTAAGAGTGCCAAAACCCAAGTGCATCATGAAGGTCTTTCCTCACAAGTGACATTAATTGCATATCCCACAGATGCTTATTACACATTCTATTTATACCTCCAAGAAGAAAAATATTCGTTTAAAGTTTAAAGGTTTAGTACTGCTTAAACAAAATGTAACACAGCTGTCTCATGATGTCACAGGGAATATCAAAGGCTGCAGCACAGAGTCATAATGTAAGAAATAGTTTAGACAGAAGATAAATCAGGGGGTGCGTTTGGATGGGAGAGTCCCAGAGCTCAGAGGTACAGTAAAGCAGGTTGTATAAGTACTTTGGTTGGATATGGGATTGCACCATTAAAAAGGTTGTTCTGATTACAGTTATTGAAATAAGAAAAATGAGAATTAAATCTATTTCAATTCTTCTAAACAATTTTTCAATATACATAACATGTCAAACCATCAATACTAGTACATGAATTGCAAAGGTCAAAGATGCCATTATCTTTTCCACTGTTCAGTCTATACAAATATAAATGCGTCATCATTAATGTTTCTAGATATTAGCATATTGGTATGTTGTAAACTTTCTGTGGGAATTACTTCTCTTCTTCTATTGCCCGAGTATTCTTTTGTGATTTCTCTCATAGGTAAGTAAGACAAGGAGGAGAATTCTTTGATTCAAGATGACCCATATATTCTAATTAACTGTATATGCATTATTAAAAAAAACCCCACAACTGATACTGCCAATTTTGCATGTCATTCCACGTACTTGTTAGGAGAAATGGAATAAACGATGAGGCCCAAGCTTAAACTCCAACAGCTCACACAACATTTACTGATGTAAGCTGGAAACAGCTAAGGACTGTGTTTAGATATTGTCTGTAATTTTGATTTAAGCACTGTAACGATATTTAGTAACAACGTATTACACAGTTCTGCTGCTGCTACATTGCACACATGGGTATGTGCATAGATTTATCCAAAGTATCAAAATATTTTTTATAAACTTCTCCAACTCTGCTGATAAAACCCTGGGAGCATTATTGGTAGGAGTAGCAGCAATCAGAAGCAGGGGCAGTTTCATTACATTTTATTTTATTAAATAATATTATATTACAAACTTAAAGGACAGAAAATGTGAAATCTCTTTTCTCTCTCCACTTTCTCAATACCAAGAGCAAAATAAAAGATATTGCTTGTGTGGCACTCAAAGATCACTGTATTGGACATTTTTTCAGACTTCAAGGACAAAAAAAATTATATAAAGGTAATCAGAGAAAGCATGCTAACATGGTCTTAATTTCAAACAAGGTTATAACAAGTAAAGAAAAGCAGATCATTAAAAATTACAGCTGACAATGTAAAGGTCTATGAAAAGACATGCTCTCTTGTGGACTTCCCAAGCTGATGTTATATTGGGTGATGCTGTTTTTCTTCTCTGAAATTTGGGAAGAATTATTGTCCGGTTGTCAATACATTAAATACTGAATAACAAGGTCTAGGTGCATCCACTGCCTTCTTTCCTTATAAACAGTGCTATCTGGAAATTCAAGGACGTCATCAACGGCAGCCAATATCAAACTGCAAATGGTATGTTAAGAGTGTTTTCAGAGGAAGAGTATAGAAGAGCAGCACCCTTGGCTTTCTGTAAAAATTCAAGTGTGACTCACTCACTGATTTCAAAACATGTATGTGAAACCAGTTCCTACACTTGTCTGCTTTTGTTCTTTTTCACCTGGCAATTCTAGTTTGCAGTGTTGCGCACAGATTTTCTCTTCCTGCCAAAATGTGTGGGGCCTTCATGCTAAGTTATATAACTTAACCCCTTAGAGCCTCGTGCCATTACATTCAGTATGAAGGGTGATGAAATATTCTCATTATTTTTACAGTAGCAGTTTGGTAAAATAACTCTATTTTTAGAAATGTTTCTCAAACATAATTTCTCATTCCTTACCTAGACTAAAATACTGTGAATTCATACAATATGCAAAAGTTACACAAAATTGTGCACCCTAATTAACAGCACTACTCTTGGGCAACCTATTCCTGTGACCTGTGTTAATGGATTTTATTCTTCAGATATGGCTGGCTTGCTTTAATATTTCATAGGACACTTTTAAAAATACTTGCTCAAAACCACATCAGAACCAGAAAAGATACTCAAGGCATGCACCTATTTGGAACAAGAGGTTTTTTTATTGATGAAGCTTCTACAACTCTAGCAAGATGTTGGAAAGAGGTTCACAAGGTCACAGAGAACTACTATCCAGCTCACCCATTTTAAAAGTTAGGACAGTCAGTTGCATTATTTTCAGGGCAGGACCTTTTCCTGTTGTACGCACTTCCAATGCCGTCATGTATTTATCCAAGTCAAGAACTCCCAATAAAACAGCTGTCAGAGAAGACTCAAAACATATAATCTGATTTATACAGGTTGTCTGCAGAATTCTCCACCCTTCCCTTCCCTTCCCTCCCCTCCCCCTCCCCAAACCCCTCACCTCAGTCTGTAACGTTTAGTTAGACTGAAGGGGGAGAGAGCACTGTCCATAGGGGTAGAAATGGCTATCCATGAACTATGCTTAGTATCTGAAGTGGAAACAAGTGGCGGACTGACTTGAATACCTGGTGAACTATTACTTTTGCGGGGAGAAAAAGCAAAAATTCTTCCCAATGGTCACACTATGCTGCCTTTCATTTTCTAGATTAACTGCGTTCCACTGGGCAACCAGACACCTCTTGAGAAAATGCAGACTGGTCATATTCCTACAGAGTTATCATTTCACTAATTTTCAACAACATTTTCATTAGGGATCAATTGTGGCTTCAGGATATAATTTTCTGCTAAAACTAAAGACGCAGATGAAAATGACCCCAAAGAGCTAGATGATTAACATACCCTCGTAGGCTGATGGAAACTCAGACTGAAGACTGTGCTATCCTTGAAGTTGACATCCTACCCCTTAAGGCATTTCACTAACTATTGTTTTTTTCTTGAACGCAATTCCCCGTCATTCTTCTCCCCACCCATGAAAATCCAAAATGGCCTAGTTTGTTCCGACATGGAATAACACCGAAATATTAAAAACTTTGAGTTTTAAGAAATCTTAACTCCTGTGCTTCCAACAGGCCTACACTGTGCATTTAAATATTCCATGCTCATTTGTTTAAAGATTTCAAACAAAATTCTCTTATCTGCACTACCCACTTGATCCCAGTTGTCTTTAAAGACAACAGTATAACTTCTAAATTTTACAAATTATTCACTAAATTGTGTTTACCATCTCTTGCCATTGCTCTTGTTGAGGATCCTCTTTGTATTCTAGCAGAGGCTCCTCTTTGGGTGGCTCTTTTTTATGTGCATTGGGACGATGGAAAAGAACCAAAAAATTCTCAGGGCGACCTTCTGTCTGTATCAGTCTTCAGACTATCTTTGGGTATTGGCTTTTATCTTAAGGACTCAAGACAGGCTGATCTTTCCCGGCTGGATGGTGCACGTCGTTCTCTTCATTACTTTATTATCATCTCTAAAGGTATGTCTTGGCAGGAAAATAAAGGGCATGCTAGTAACGTATGTTTGCATGCCCATACTAACTTGATTCAGACAGACCAGGTAAGAATAAGCAGCAAGGATGAAGCACTGGTTAACCAAATCATGAATTATCCACAGGCCTGGATTCTACAGGAAATGATTTGGTTGCTAGCAAGTGCTTAAGTCCAAAGTGCTGTATTTTGCCTACTAACATCATGTTAACATGCACATGTTAGCACAGTTTCACTTTTTAGGCATATGCTGAGATAATTGCCTTTGCATCAGTTACTTGACCTACCTATTGCCTCTTCTGTACCAATTTCCAACATGAGTTTTCTAGACTCTCTGTGTCGTTGAAAGAAACAAAATGATGCACTAAATTAAACTGTACTGGTTAACCTGATGTGATTTAAGTATAAAGAAAGCAAAGGAGGAGTAAATACTTGATATATGGCACCTTAAATTCCTTACTAGAGTAGAACTTCTCCAGTCATTGTTCATCTTTTACAGTCAATAGCTATTGACTACAAAAATAAAATTAAAAAAAAAAAGACAAAGACAGCCTTTCAAACACCTGTATATATTCCTATTAAATTCAGCACAGGTTTCAGAAGATACTTAGTCTATCAAATCCACTGGTCTCTAAGCCTACTTATGTTTAATGCCACCAATTTATTTTTTTTTTAAGGGTATGTGACAAAAGTCGAAATGGAAGCTTTCTTGCTTGTTTCTTTCCCAGATAAAGATAATTCCCTGTACTTCATATGGGAAGCACATCACCTGCATCAAGGAGCAACATAATGACAAATCTGCATTCCATCCTCACAGCCATCCAGTACTACTCATTATCATCTCAGCACATAATTATGCGGCAGGAGAGTAAAACTAGGATGAACACTTTTGACACCTCAGCCAATCCTTCATTCTGTTTATAGAGTGGGCTTTTACATTATGTATATGTTAAAATCTTAAGTCTAAGGTAAGACTAAAATACTATTTGTGAAAGTTGGAAAAAAGCATAAAGTCGAAAGTTCATCATACTATAATTTTCAACCTAATACACAACAAGAAGTGCATTTTTTCAGTCAACAAACCAGAAAGCTTTTTGGAGAAACTCAACAATCAGCAACAGATATCTATCATTTAAGAATAGGAAAAGGTGAGTAGCCTCACTTCAAAACAGAAGAAAAGCAGCTTCCAGAGTTAAGCAGGATTTCCTTGCTGCCTGAAAGTAAGATACCTACCCTGATGCTTCAAGAATTTTCCACATTTATTTGCACACAGTAAATCCTTTGAGTTAGTAAACCATTGCAATACAACTGGTATGTCAACAGCAGGTGAAGCAATCCCTCTCTCCATCAAAATATACTGTAGCTTTCTAAATTAGTTTCAGATGTGTTTTCTTCTGCATCTAACTTTGAACTTACAGGTTTCTTCTTACAATACTTTTTTCACTACACAAGACAGAATTCATAGTGAAGTCTTCAGATGTCCGAGTCAGCCCCCAAAAGCTTTATCTGAAAATCCAGTAGACTATATCTCTTCTTAATTTGTGGGACCAACAGTGGATGGTAACCTTTCTTAGAAAGGCCTGTTAATCTGGCATTAAATCCTTAACAAGGCCTCTACTGACAGACAAGCTAGGATTTATATTCCATTAAAATCTGCTTAATGCTTTGTTTAAGTAAAACAGAAAATAATTATTGGAAATCAACAGCAATACCAGTTACTAAATTCAGGATTAACGTGGTCCTGGACATTCACATGAGAATTATTACTTTGTTCAGAAAGACTTTGTATTTGCTTAGTCTTAGCCATTGCTAGATACTCATTTGTTTTAAGAGCAAGGCCAGATTTTGGTGGTTCCCCTACTACCTGCACAATAGCTCAAAGTTGCTTTCATTGTAATTGCTGTCCAATTAATTGGTGACACTAGATTAAAAACTACAGAGTAACTGTAATTGGTTTGGACCACGTCATGTATTCTCGCTCTCATTTTTTTGGTGAAGTGTGAGAATCCAAAATAAACCTAGGCATCCCGGATGATCTGTAAACTTCTCCTTAGCAAGACTGATCTTTGATCTACTTTTTCTGGAGACCATGAAGATTTCTTATTCTGATGACTAGTGGGATATATATACATTTTTTTTTTTTCCCTTGGATACAACGAATATGATTTATGTTCCTTTACTGCACAGGTAGAATGCTTTAAATTCTCCCTCCAGAGACCAATATGGTTCTGGAAAAGAATACTGCCTGGTACCATAATGGCATGGGAGAGAAACTAAAACAGGTGGATGCCCCACAGCAGTGCTCATAGCAAAGCAACTAAGAATAGTAATAGTGGAGCAGCACATCTGCTGTTGACTTTGCTGTAACGTAACCTTTCTAACGCTATCTTTGAATCTACACTTGCACCTAGTTACCCTGTAACTTAGTTTGCATCCTTCTCTTCTTTTTTTTTTTTCTTTGCTTCATGAGATAGGCGTCTTCCTGAAGTATAATTGTGGTACCAGCCTAAAGGGCTGAAACTGCATCTCGAACTGCAGTAGGCAGTATGTCTATCTGATTGATCACCAAAAAGCAGAGCGGCAGCAGGAGGCAAAGTCATCGGCACTGAACGTTCTAAGGCCTTTTTTGTACTGAGATTAAGCTATCATGAAATATTTACACTCACTTCTGCATGCACTTTATTGTCTGTTGGATATGTGCTTAGAAAGAGTTTGCTTAACCAACATAATACTGCCATCAGTGTTACGATGCAGAAGCTAGTGAGTTTATGCCAACAGTTAATTTTTGTTCTTAAATAAAGCTTTTTACACGTATGCCATGTCATTATATTTGTGGGCATTATTTCTATACAACCTTATCATATATATTTACATGATTCAGCTGTACTTATTGCATGCAGTTCTGAGAATTTCATTTGATGCAATATAATTCACTTTGAAACCCTCAGTACATAAAATAAAGTAGTAATAATGATAATATGTGGGACTTTTCCAATTGATTCATCTTTTCAATGAAATGTAAAAGAAGTCCTCTACTACAAATTAGCCTAAATGGAAGAAAACATCCTAAAATACAGATATATGAAGACTTTTCTCAAACCTTGTCCTTTCTCAAGCTGAGAGCACAACCTGCTTAATTTGCCATTGGCCACTGCAGAAACTGCAGAATCGTTTTGCAATAATTATTTTGTAGTTTAACATGAATTAGATGTAAGGGTCAAAGAAATTAACACTAGAATACCATTTAATCTAGGACATTAATCATTGTTAACTCATCTAATTTTACAATTAAACTGAATATTTGATCTGTCAGCCCTTCAGAGTATCCAATCTTTTTATTCAGTCTAGCATTTTTTGGTTTTGTTTAGAGAAAAATTTATTATCAGGAAGCATGTCACTGAACTATTAATGTAATCAATTCCATCTTATTTTCAAACCATTCTTGTGCTTTTACTTTACAAACTGCAAAATTAGATATGATTAGATAATTACTAAAGTTTGCTTAGAATGTACGCAATTTGCAGTGCTACCAGGAACACGAAACAATGTTATTCTGCAAAACATTATCTTAGGGTCTAAAACCAAGCTAGAGACATGGCAAATAAAGAAGACAGAAGAATGATAAGGCACAAAGCCTTTATCTCTCTAGTGCTGGTTCCATTTCGGCTGATATTAATAGCAGCTGAATAATTATCACAGCGATATGCAGCGGCTGACAGCAAGTGAATGAATGTGCGGTCTCACAAAATTTCCAGCTACAGAAATTCCTCTGCTAAGGCTGGTACCGTATATGACACCAACTTGAATGATCAGAGCACGGAAGGATGGCATAACCGTGACCCTAGTATACCTTCCTATCTCCTTCTGATCAGCAATGAAATGAGATAGCCAGGTAATGCGAAGTCTGCTCACAGATGCTCTCCAGAAGATACAGAAATCCGCTCCCTTGAGCTAAAACTTCACCAAATGTAAACTATGCAGAGAAAAGATTTCTCCTGAACTGGCAGCACCTCCCAGCATGCAGCCTGGCATACGAGGCTGAGGCTAACGACACCACGGTTTGCAGAGGACTTGATGATGAATTAAACCCAAAGATTTTTCACATTGATATGATAAACACGACAACGAGTATACTTTTCCACAAAACCAGCATACAACCTTTGCACTACTGGACAGCAACCAACATGAGTGAGTCGTACCACATGTACTGAAATGTCTGTTAAAGTTGGTCTTGGAAGGAGACAAGCATAATTTCAAGAAGCGTGCAACCACATTTTATTTTAAAGGACAGTTTCTGAGCATGGAAAAGTACGACAGACTAGGGTACCTGACCTCCCAGCAGAACAAGTCTCCCTGGTGTTTGAAAAATAAAAGGACTCTTTGTAAACATCAAAGGTTGAAACCAACTGTATGAAAATACAAAGAATAAGTATGAATTGCTTCTACCTTGCCCTAGAAGGTTACAGAAGGATGCAAAGTATAAAATACTGTATTTTTAAATAAGTAAACTGTATAACTTGTTCAGGCTAGGGGAGACTGCCACAAAATACAAGCCTTTCTTGTTGATACTTTTTACCAGGAACGCCATAATAACTTTTGAGGGAAGTTCCCAGTCTTCCTTCTACCATTTGTATATTTTTTGAGTTATATCAAGGCTGATAGATGAATATTTATTGTTGGCAAATCCAACAAACTTCAGCACAACAATAAACTTCATCAAAAAGCTCACATCAATTCTGCACTTGGGTTAGGTTTAGCAATTATGAATAACCTATCATGTTTAAGAAATGCTGTTTCTAGTTCAAGAAATGTTAAATACAGGAAAAGATCCAGCATCTGAGACTGTCAGCTGGCTCACTACTGGAAATTACTATTCTGAAGAGTTCAGACATCATTAAAGGTGAGAATAATACAACACAGTCGTGTTCCTTTCCCTTTCTTTTTCTCCTGTCCTCTATATTAAATCAGAAATCAGAAAAGGATATGACCTCACAGGCAACCTACTTTCCTCTTCTGCCAATGCAGACTCGTTCTCTATGATACTATCCATTTGCGAGAGCTTTTCAAAGCCTGTCTTTAAAATATTCTGATGGTTTTTCCTTTGTTAATTTTGATATATTATTTTACAGCCTAACAGCTCCCTGTTAGTAAGGTTTTCCTGATAGTCAGCCTGAAGCTCTCTCTCATAATTCATTCCCTTAACTGTAAATTTCCTTATTCAGATTCAGTTCTATTTATGCCACACCAGACTGCACCATTCTTCTGTTATTATAATGTTATGTTTCGAGCTGAAGTCTAATTTTTTCTTTCAATTATTTCTCTTACTGAAAGACAAAATCTTATACTGAAGTGAATACCTACAGTACAAATTATTTTTGCCCCAGAATATCTGTTTGCAAATTTCTGAGGCTTATCTTATTTTCTGTGTGTTTTCATAAGCCTTCATAAAAAAGAAACACTGTCTTTTTCTCCTTGATATTTATACTGCCTACTTATTCATTACTACCCCTGAAGTTTATTAAGGATGCTTGCTTTCTCTTCCAGACTAGTAAGATACCAAGAAAACAGACAACTCTACACTATGCAAAAAACACTGTAATAGGACAATCGGTCCCCTTTGTACTTCTAATACCTTGAATTTACTTGGCTTATTCTTCCTCTCCCTGTGTCCCATTCCTATCAAAAGTATTTAAGTAAGTTTTGAAGAACTACATTTATCTTCCTAATACATGTTATTTGTAAGTCTGGGACTACTACTTGATCTTAGTTCAACTCTTCTCTTGAGGGTGTACTATGTCTTAGCATTTTTCCATTTTACTGTAACATCAAACTAGACTTTAATGTTAAGTATTGCAGTTATGGCCTGCCATTTACACAGTCACCTTTTCCCTCCCTTTATACACTTTCTATGGAGTTGTTAAATGTAATTCATAATTACATTTGGAAATTCACACCTATAAATGAAACCTTTTTTTTTTTCATTTAAGACAAAACCAACCTTATTTTAAATCACTGCAAAAAGCAAAAAAAAAATTAAAAGTGTCATTTTTCCATCACTGCACCTGCACATATAGCTTGCCAGTTCTTCAAGGAATGATCAAAATGAGTCAAATGTCTAGAATTCCAGACAATGAAAGCAAAATTCTTCCTCAGGACCACAGACAATTCACAGTTACCCGTGGTTCATCCAAGCTGCCCACTCTGTATTGACCCAGACTGACTGCAGCAGACATCACTGCTTTGGATGCAATGCTGTGCAAACACGTGGACAAGGCCACATCCAAAGCCGCACCTGGCCCGATAAGTCCCCCTGGAACGGGGGCCCACAATACACAACCCGCTGAACGGATCTGAGCCAGCTAAATGGAAAATGGACTACCTGGGCTGACCCTGCATACAGACACTTTATCGTCTCCATGCCTTAACTTTTAACATGCCCCATCACACCTGTATTACCAGTATCCAAAACAGCATTATTGCAACAGAGGGAAGTTCACTGATACTGAATTGGTGATAAAATTAAGTAAAAAACCCATTCAGTGCTAACAATTTTCCCCTTCCCCACTTCTTTGTATCCTATTATCCCATTTCTTCTTACAGGAAAACCACAGGTAGAATATGTACTCGATTCAGTATGTACTTCAACACTGCACTGGGAGTCTTCGTCAAGTTCTCTAATACGTAGCTCAATGGACTTTATCTGCACTGTCACAAATACAACAGTGGGTGTGATTTACTGTAATGCTGCTAATTGACTAAGTTCTAAGAGATAAGCGGTACTTTGTTTTAGCCCCATTCTGCTAATCCTAAATTTAAGGGAAAAAAAAAGTCCTAATACAATGAAATAAAAATAGAAGGAATTAAATTAAATAATGCTTTGGAAACACTTACAGTCCATAAATCTGTGGAGCAATTTCCAGTCGGTTCAGATGCATGTACAGCTCAATATCATGTTTCTTCAGCAGATGATCCTGAATTTGGTTTACCTTCGCTACAATAGCAATAGATGGGCCCAAGTCCTGTGGCCTTGCAAATGGCATAGGTGTAATTATCACATCTTTCTCCTGCAGACACAAAAAACAGGGGAAAGAAAAGAACATCCCATGAAGCCTTATTGCCTAAAGGGACTGTCTGCAAGAGATTTGTTTTGTTGTAATCACTGGCTTCCAAATAAACAGAAAAATATGAATAACTCGTTACTTTTCCAGCAAAAGAGGAATCTCAAGCATGCACTTCTGCGGAAGGTATTGTGGGGTTCCCCTTCCCAGGCATGCCAAGGTTCATCTCCTCATTCTGCACGTCAATTTTTACATGCGTGCTTTACTTTTCACACTCTGACAAAGTGTTGACAGCTTTATTTTAGCTTTAATATCATCAGGCTGAGTCATTCCAGAGCAAAGCAGATGAATGGTAACTCAGTAGAGAATATATGCCCTCAGAGGACAATAAACTGCATACCAAATAGGAAATAACTTATTTTCAAACAATTCTTTCTAAACAGGCTTCCCTTGCTCAGAAAATCTGGTGGCTGTACCTCAAAATCTACACAACTTTTTGATGAAGCATCAGAAAACTTTTAAAACAAAAAAGAAATGGAACAGTGAGATGAACCTGACAGTTAGAAGGTAGCTGGTTGGACCTAAAGGCTGTGCAAACTATGTTATGACCTAGAACATGACACACACCAAGTGAAAACAGAGGAAGAAAACTACTGGAGTATTAGCGTCCTTGAACCTGATACCGCTTTAAATTTGTTCTTGCAAAAGAGTGAAGTATTATTGAAAAAGAGACAGAATGCCAGAAAGAAATGCAGCAAGTAATGAACCACACTGAATAGGAAACATGTAAAAAAGAGGATGAGAAATAAAAAAGAACAAGTCAAACCTATCAAGAGAAAGATTGAGGAAAGGGAAATGGAGAATTAAGCTGTCAGGAACAATGTCAAAGTTATAAAAGAGTGAAAATTGTAACAGTAAGAAGAGAAGAATTTGCAATGACTGCGTTGCAATCTGTCATCATGGTTCTCTGACCAGAAAGTTTCACTTTAAAAGACAGTTACTGTTTTTTCTACCCTTTTGCTCAGGATATTGATAAGAGAAGCATTATCAATGTCAAAGGGTAAATAATTTCAGAGGACATCATTACAGCTTAAACTGTTGAAAGACACATTCACTTGGTTCAATACAGTGAAAAGCACATTATTTTTAACATTCAATAACAAACAAGGGTTTTTTTTTGTTGTATAAACTATCCCCAAGGTTGTTTCCTATGGTTATAGTCCCTCTTCAACTCCATTCTCTCCGTATCAGCATTTTAAGAGGAAGGAAGAGAAGTACCCGTATTTCACAATCATTTACAACATGGTTTAACATTCAAGTGGGCAGCAAAAGTTTTGCAATTTCTACCAAAAAGCCTATTTTTTACGTTGATCTCCTTTGCTTGAAATATTTTTGCTTAATTATTCCATTTCTGTACTGCAGAAAATATGGTATGATGCTGAGCAGTGATTTCAGGTAAAATGTTTCTATTTAAGGATCTGATTGATTATAAATTCTATCTTAAAATCTGCTTAATTGTTGCTTTGCTATGGCAATTGCAGCAAAGGGACTGATCTATTACAGCGCAGTGGTTTTGCCATGCTTTTGTGGTACCAAAACATACTCATTTCAGATGCCCTAGCAAATCACTTGACAATAGCTCCCTCAGACTGTCAAATAAAGCTCACGGAAACAGCATGCTTTCATTCCAAATCTTTTCTGTTCTACCAAACAGAAATTTAAAATAAAACATCTAGCATCCTTGAGGCTAATAAGAAATGTTGCTACTTACTTAAATACTAACGTTCTTCACAGCTGCAGGTACGCTAAGAAAGGATAGTTCTCCTACCTCTTTTTTTTAATTTTCTATTCAGTTCTTTATTACCAAACTGGGCAGCCTTCTTTTTACCCTGATTTTTGTTTCTCCATTGTATGGCTATTTCCTATTCTTGTTTCAGACCCATCTCATTGTTTTCTTGGTCACATGCTAGAATTCAACATACTGAAAAAGGGTATCAACTCATCTCCTTCTAATGTATAGAGAAAAACACTCCTAAAGTATGACACGATAACATTGCCTTAACATTAAATGCCAGACTATAGTAATTTTTTTCATGTACATATCAATTTATCTTTGAAACTAACCATAACAGTCTGCAACTCTATATATTCATAGACTGTGCATGGTCCATCAGTTGGCACACATCTGGGGTATGACCTGTATTCTGGTTTATTTAAGGTCAGTTTAACTTCAGCTTTACGACTGTGTGCACTCATAACTCTGATGACTCAAAAGATCTATATTTTTAAGCTTTCCTCAATTATAGGCATAGATTCTTGTATAGAAATCTCGACATTAGAATCTTTCTACTTATTTGAACTTCTACTATGAGAAGACTAGCTAGTTACTCAGATTAGCCTTTACATCATTAGTTGTCGGTGGGGTAAAAGCCATCTTTACAAAATTAGAAGACAGACCCTTAAACACTGGCTCAAGCGTCAAAAGATTCTAAATATCGAAACTAATGCAAGCTTCCTCACGGAGGAGTGCCAAAACTGGAGTTACTTGTCACTTACAGCATTTGTGCACCTTGGCATAATGCAGCACTGACACACTGCTGTCAGACTGCCTGCCTATCAACACAGCTAAGTGCATCAAATAATATATGCTGGCTTGCCATTTTTAAAAGCATGAGATAAGTAAATGGTATCCATCAAAATGCGGTTCAGCGGCATCTCAGAAATTAACCCCATTAACAGAAATCTTCAAAGCATGACAGAATCTGTGGGGACAGCAGTTGCAATCAATAATCAATGCCTTGACTGTCCATGCCTCCCAATTTGGTGCACTCCACCAAGAAGCTCAGTGGATGACTAGGGTGCGTATGATATGTCTGTTGTCTCCTCTCACGCAATTTGGTTGAGAAAATGACGATACATTTAGTCGGTTGAAATTGCTCCAAAAAATCACATCATCTGGTGTGAAGGAAACAGCCCAAACAGAAAGATGCTCAAATAAACTAATACAACCAAGCCGCCAAAACGTTTAACTAGAAATGACTCACAGTGCCTGTGCCTGAAGCACAGAAGCCAAGTGGACAACGTGATACTGCGCCCCTGCCCATACTCACTATATATTAAGTTCCCAGATGAGACAAAACACCCATTTTCTTTTTGTGAGCTTTGAAGTCTTGGAAAAAATTTAAGTGCACGGGTTCAGTCATCTACTGCTAACATGAAATATAAATGATCAGTCCCAAAGGGATGCGGCACACAATAAAAAGACAAGAAGAGGGACTGCTCAGAGATGTGCTACTGTTTACAGGAGAGCATCAGATTCACCTCGAAGAACAGTTTAAATGGGGGTACCAGTGAGATGCAGCTGAAAAATTCAGATCAAGCATTAAGAACAGAGTCACCAAATCCTGCCACAAAACTTTACCAGCCACAACACGGACTGGAATAGCTGGCAGTCGATACTAATACAATTTATATATTCATGCATTTAGGAAACACATGCTATAGCAGTAAAGAGAGGCTAGGACATAGTACAAGTATAAACCGTGGACAGATTTCTCTCATTAACCACTAGGGAATGGAGTAGCTGGAGAAGCTCCTCTAATGGCAATTGGGAGTAATGGAACCAACTGTTAGAGGCTATAAAATGTAACATGTCTCTCAGAGCACATGCTTTCATTGCTTCCTTTGTGAAGATTCAGACTTTATTATGTAGCTAACCCTCAAAGTCATGACTGTAAAAAGCATACGTACAAGGAAGGATTATTAAAGATTATACATGTTTGCAAAGAACAAGAACAAACAACTAGATATTAATCCATGCACTTTGCATTGTTAATTTTTTATGCCACGGAAGGACTGGAAAGGGCAATGTAAACTTTCACCTTCTACCCAAGCGCTGCAAATCTGTAAGCAGATCTAGTTATTTCCCAGAATAAAATTCAACCGCAGACTTTACCACCTCTGTCACAGAAACTGGAACATTCAAATAAATTTGAATATACTGAATTCTGAAAAGCTACACTCAGAGAAACATGTCTCACAGCTTTGTTGTTGGAATAAAAGTGACTATGTAATAAGTTCATAAAATTTGTATCTCATATGCTTTATCCCTAGTTACTGAGAATTATGTAAAAACTCAAATCCAAATAGTAATTTATAACTGTAGATAGCTTAGGCTAAGATGACAATGCTCCATGTTGTCCTGGTTTCGGCTGGGATAGAGTTAATTGTCTTCCCAGTAGCTGGCACAGCGCTGTGTTTTGGGTTTAGGATGAGAAGAACGTTGATAACACCCTGATGGTTTCAGTTGTTGTCGAGTCGTGTTTAGACAAGTCAAGGACTTTTCAGCTTCTCCTGCCCAGCCAGCAAGAAGGCTGGAGGGGCACAGGGAAGGTGGGAGGGGACA
>JAVKLA010000073.1:5657950-5674319 GCA_034782735.1 Sagittarius serpentarius | reverse complement strand
CTTTCTGTTCTATTAAACTGTTCTTATCTCAACCCACGAGCTTTACCTTTCTTTTTCTGATTCTCTCCCCCATCCCACTGGGTTGGGGGGGAAGCGAGTGAGAGGCTGCGTGGTGCTGAGTTGCTGGCTGGGGTTAAACCACGACACATGTCTAATAAAATATATACACAGATACATTTAAACATTTAAAGAAAATAGAAGCTTTTATGTGAGTCTTGGGTGAACATCTTTTTCTTCAACAGACAGGCAAAACCACCTATCAAAGTAGTATCCCCTAATTACAGTTTGCAAATATAGGTTTCGGTGCACACGTGGACATCAAAAGGCAACCAAATTCTTACTAATTTTTTGTTAACTCTAGATACTCACCCCATGGTCTATGTGAAAAATGCTGAAGTGAATCAAGCTGGAACTAAGTTTGGAGGACAACTCTTTTAGGATAGAATACACTGGAAGTCTTGGCAATACCTGTAATAACAGCTATGTTTTGCTAGAGCCTTCTACATACACTCCACTCCACAAATCATTTCTTCAGCATTAAAAAAAGAGAGAAATGTAAACAGGAAAAGAGACAGGAAAAATATTCATAGGAAATCTTGAGCAATTGACTGAGGGAGTTGTCCCTCGTGCCATGCATGACAAACGGTTACAGGCAAGGACTAGATAGTACCTAGAAGGTTCCTGCAAAGAAGAGTTCTGTAGAACTAAACTCACAACACAGAAAAAGCTTTTCTATGAAAAGCAGCAACACACTAAATACAGTGGTGTCTGTATAGCTACACAGCAAATCTGAGGGCACAGGCGTTCCCTCTGTTTGAATACCCTGAGGTCAAGAAGAAAAAAAGGGAAGGAAACGGAGTGATGAAGTCAGGGAAAGATGCGGCCTGACCTTTGATGGACAGTCTATGATTAAAGTTTTGGTTTCACAGCAAATGGTTTATGTTGTAAACTCTTGAAAGCAATTCAAGCCTCAACGTTAAACACTGCCTATATACATTTATTTAACATGACATTGCACAGGTTTTGGGCACATAGATGTGCCTATGACAGGCGTTCTTTTGAATGCTACCCAAGAACATCACTCATACATAGCAGAGCCTGTGTTTGCACATTTGGCTTTTGATTACCAAGCGACCTTTCAACAGACACGAAGTCTCAACTGGAAGACTTTCCACAATGCTTATGACCAAATTCTGAAGAACCTCTAAAGAATGTAAACTTGGTTGAGCCTGCTTTAACCAAGTTGTTTAAGAGAAGATGTCTTAGTAGCTTCAAATTACTTGAATCATACTAAAAATCACCTTTGCTTAAAAATACAATAAATACATTTTAGAACAATATTTACCTTCTGACTGTCATGTTCAAAAGTTGAAAACCAATGTTCTGCAGTTTTCATAAGATGTGTGAACATTGCACTGCAGGGGAAAAAAACCAGAAACTTGGTGTTAAATAACGTATTACAAATAAGAGCAAACTAAACGTAAAGGAAGGTCTTAAAACTTACTAGGCATCATGTTCCAGATATTCAGGATTCAAAAGAACTTTCATTTCCTCGCTGAAAAAGGCAACAGTGAACAATCCAAATGTGAATGGTTTTTTTTGGTCAGTATTTATAAGCCAACTTTCATATAAAGTGAAAATGAGAAAACTAGCCTTTTTAATTAAAAAGAACAACTCCACTGAATAAATGAAGTCTTTCCTTTTTATAAAGATCAAAACCAAATTAGCTGCCTTGTCTGCACTACAATGAAGTAACCATCTAATTATTCCAAATAACAAATTACTGAATGTCACAATATATTATTTGAATATGCTTGATCTAGAATAATTGATTGCTGCACAATCTATCACTGTTCGTCCCAAACAAAAAAAAATATGGTTACTGGTCAAATATGCAATATCAAAACATTAATTTATTTTGTTTTAATAGCCTGTATTTTTATTGTACTTTAACAGCAATTAATCAGTGACAGCACCTCTTTTCCATCTACTTTGCTGCTTAGCTCTACTTTTTCAGTGGGGATGGAACAGAATGCTGTGCATAACACACGGTTATTTTAAGTTACTTCGCACTGAAGAGCATCTTCTAGGTAATTTCAGGATATCTAAGGACAGACTTTGAATAAAAACACACACTTGTAAATAGTCTCCATCCTTATGCTTAACTGCCTTTGGAAAATCACACTGAGGGGTGCTAACAGAGGTTACGTTATATAGTACACGTAATTAAATTGGCTTTTATTCACTGCTGAACTCCAAAAGGGAGTGCAAGAAGACAGATGAAAAGAAATGACCTAAATATCACAAGTGATATAAGAAAGCAACTAGTTTTTTAGTTTTTTTTTTAAAGAAAAGGTTTACATATAGGTCAAGAAAATAAGCATCTGAATATGGTTGTCAATCATGTGTCATGTAATATTCTATACATACGTGTACGATTACACGTGTGCGTGCACGCGCGCACACACACACAGTTCGAGTGAAATGGAGAATCAATACCTAAACTTAATGTTATTACCAAGTCAAAGGATAGTCAGATATTGGAGCTACAACACTGCAGGTGATGAAAGAAATATCAGTCACAACAATTTGTTTATATTGATTTCTTTCTCTCTTAAGACATGAGGAGAGAGAGTTCTGACCGTTCTATGACTGTAGTTCTCTAATCTGCCTCCTCTCTGCAGTGACAAAAACTAAACCATTTCTGGCAGTAAGAATGAGGTGAAATGGTAAGTAGGTATGCAAGCTTTTTCATTAAGGTTTTCCTTAGGTTTCTCGTCTCCCCTTTTTTCGCCAGCTATTATCTGTGAAGGGGCCAATGTCTACACTTTTAATTCCCCTTTCAGACGCTGTAGTAGGGAAGATGAAATAAGGACATTACCACCAAAGCACGAGGATACAACAATTTCTGATATCAATTTATCAATTATAAACAAAGAATTAAGGAACACATATTTGTAAGTTCTAGTCCAGCCAGCTTATTTATTTTTTTACGAAAGCAGATTTTTAATACTGTACAAATAAAATACAATGCTTGCCTTGGTTGTGCAGCTTCACTGGCATGTGAAAAAGCTTGGTGGTCACAATGCAGGATAAAGACAATGGGAGCTAAAAGTTCATGCATACCCTAAACATAAAAGGAAGCAAAAGTATAGTAAGATTTTCCAGTCATAGAATAGTTCCTTATGCATAGAATCAGGCAGTCAGCAATATTAGGTGCAGACTAACTAAAAGCATGAACATTTACATTCTTAACAGAACGGTTTCATAATCAATGGCTTTTATCTTAAATTCTGATTAAAACCAAGTGTTTATTCTTCTATAATATACAGAAGAAAGTTATTTTCCCTTTTTCTAACACAACAGACAAGAAATTGGCAATGGTACGCAACCCTGCACCTGGCAATTTACTCCAAGATCTATGTTCAGAAATACGAATTTTATTTATGATAATTACAATCATGATCCACAGTACAAAGATCTGCAATAGGGACAAATTACAAAATTTTAAATTATTTTTTATTTGCTAATGTTCCAAAACCATAGATAAAAGCATAACAAAAGCCTTCAGAGGAGACAAAGGCAGCTATTTGGGAAACTGTGGTGAGGCCCCGGAACAGGTTGCCCAGAGAGGCTGTGGATGGCCCATCTCTGGAAGTGTTCAAGGCCTGGATGGATGGGGCTTTGAGCAACCTGGAATATGTGCCCCCCTGCCCATAACGGGGAGGTTGGACTAGGTGATCTTTGGAGGTCCTTTCCAACCCAAACCAGTCTATGATTCTACGATTCCTACGGATATGAGAAATAAAATGAACTTTTTTTCTTGTTTTTTCTTTTTTTTTAATTTGTTATGTCAGTATTAAAAATAAACTTCTTATAACACAATGCATAGGAGACCTGGTACTGTTCCATTACAGACTATTACTTATATATGCAATCTATATTAAGATACAGAAAAAATATAGAAACATGCAGGAATCAGAACAGAAGAAACTGGTGGATAGTCAAGGACTTGGGCCAGCATTAGAAGCATGGCTAGGCCACCCAGGCCAGTCATCAGTGCTTTTACCCGGAGCTCACCAGGAACAAAAAAGGAGTCTTGATTTGCCTTGATTCACCTTGGGCTTGTCAATTTGTTATCAGAAGCAGAAGCAACTGCTTCAGGAAACAAGCAATCCAGTTGGCAAGCAGCAACACACTCACAGGTAAAACTATAGCCTGCAGAATGAAACCTCCAGATACTCAGTCCCTTCTCTTGGATTAGATGAGGGCAAAGGAGGATTTGGGGTATCATAGCTGGGGAATTTGCTTATGTCAGGGCAGTTGGGCTCCCAGTGGTAGACTAGGACAGCAGTTAGGAACTACACAAGCTACAGGCTGGGGTGGGGGTCACCCATACGAAAGAAGTGAGGAGAGCCCTTTGGTCATGCAAGGGATGTGGGATGAAGGGCGGAGACCTGTCTGGCTGCCTCTGGACATAGGGATCGCTCCAAGGGGAGGGAACTCCTGAGCTCAGCCCCAAACCAGCACCTACAGCCGGAGCTCGTTGCCAGACGCCCAGGCTACCTCTGCTGGGTCTCGCTCTGGATGGAGTCCTTGCCCGGCTGTAGGAGGAGTGCGCTGCCAGCAGTGCTCCCGTTCAAAGGGGCAACTATTTCATCGGGTGGAGCGTCAGTCCCAACTGCAGGTGAGCGCTCTGGGCAGACAAGGGTGCCAGGAAGACCACCTTGTCTATCCTGTTGGCAGAAAGAGCGCTGGGGCTGGCCCATCAAGCTCACAGGCGTTTCAGGCTGCTGTCGGGAGCCAGATGGGTCCCCAGACAGGAGCTGTTCTAGTTTTATGCCTGCAGTTCCACGCTAGGAAGCGTCTTCACTTGCTTTTCCAGCCCTTTCAGTGACGGACAGACGTGAGCAATGAAAGAGTTACACACCTGTGCAGCTACCCTGCTGCTTTGCTGGTATATCAGTTGATATTCCACATAGCATTTGAGGGGTAGTCAGTATCAGTGAGTTAGCTTCTCAGATTCATATGTGTAAAACAGATCCATGAACTACTAAAAACCTTTAACCTTCATTGGAAATAATGGGGTTTTCCTTAAGTGGGCCAAACTGGGCACAGATGTAGATGTCGAAGCCCTCTCTAGATCATTACCTATTTTGAGTGTGCTCGGATGTGTGTTAGTGAACCTTATCTGTTCGTAAGAGGAAATTCCAATACCTAGCAGTGCTGAAGGGAAAAAAAAGAGGTTTGGAAATTTCTCTGTGTGCTATCAGCTGAAATCCTAGGAAATGTAATTTTAATTTCTTCAGGACTGAGATGACTTATAGCCTCAACTGTAGGGTTTCAGCAATAGCAGTCAGTTGACTGGGCAAAGCTAAAGACAGCAACACTACTGAAGTTTGGACATTTTCTTTCTCTTCCTATTTCTGAACTTTTAGGGACTACTTCGAAAGATGAAGGCTAAATAGAAATGCAGTTAGGAAAAAAAAATATTAAACCTAATGTAGCCACTTAATTTCAGGAGCTGCTGTAAAATCCCCAAACATAACAATATGGGTTAGATTACAAATCGACAACTTTAGATTTCTCAGAGTCTTATGGTCATACCAAGAGGGAAAGGGATAGGAGAGACAGGGAGGCAGGTCCAGGATTAGACAATAAGTATCAGTAGCAAAAATATTTAAATAAACTGTAGATAACCTGGGTTGTAGTTTCATACACACTCACAGCCCTCAGTTAATTAACAGCTCCATGTCTAATCTTTTATTCGCCCTGATATACTAACATGAAATACGAGAAATGGAAATGCCAAAAACTTGACTGTCTAATAAAACTACCACCTAAGCTGTAAACATATAAGCTGAAGAAAAAGAAAGAGGACATAAAATAAGAATTAGTTATAAAAGATAAAAGCACATCATACATTCTTCCAACATAATAATATATCAGCTTTATAATAAAGTAGAATCATAATGTGGCTGCCCACATACAACAAAACCAAAACAAACAGATGATTAAATATCAGGATTTCAAAAAGATACCTCTGATCTTTCAGTTACAAGAGTACTTCAAATGTTTAGAGATTTTTATCTTGGCAAGAAAAGCCACCAGTGTAATATGCATACACATATTTTTTCAATGCTGCAGTTTACTAAAACTCTTTAGTGTTAATAAATAAGTTGACAGAGCTCAGATAATTTTATGACACTTCCCAGCTACAACAAAATATTGATTTCATAATACAGTCTATGGTTTAGAAAGAAAACCAGAGATATACCATTTCTACAATGAAAAGTGAATCAATGCATTTCAAAATTATATTGACTTCTCTAAGGGCAATCAAATCATGAGCAAACAATAGTTAGCCTAGTGATTTAGCTTAATCATCACTATTTCTTTTCAGTGTAACTAGGACCAGAATTTTGGCATCAATCTTACAGAAGAATGCTAAGAGTAATTTTTACATATTCTTAAGTACAATATACTATTCTCTTCAGATTTTGTATTTACAGCTGCTATTTAAAAATTCAATGATCCCAGTGAGGATTGTGTCTTTAAAATCTGTAATACAGCTTCACAACATTCTACTCCATTTGACTAGGGACAGAAATATCTTTTTCCTCATCAAATAAAACGTTACTTCATGCTGGTCAAAAAACCACAAACCCTACTACAAAGACAACTTTCATGCATATATGCATATTAAACAAACATTATTGATTGCTTCTTGTAAGACTATATGCTGATGCTTTGTAAGAGTTTCAATAAAATGTTGTAAACTTCAGATAACACTTTACTTACATTTATAAGCATGCAAATTGTCAAGGATCTGTAACTTTTTCCAGTAATTTTGAAAGAGAAACATTGGGTCCTGTACAGATGCTGACAGACTAAGTGTAAGTTTTCATTTATTGGCCAAGTGTTATAATTCTAATAGCAAATGTAGCTCTTGTATGTGGTCATGCAAATGAGACAGGAATTCTCATAGAGAACAACAGGATCATCTCCATGATGGATACTGAATATGAAGATGAACTCCTTAATTTGGGCTTTGTATTCAGGTTACTTTAGAAAGAGCAGCTTGGAGGTGATCTGTTATTGATGAATTAATGGTAACCTTCATTATTTTCAAGAAAATATGTTAGGCTCTGAAAATTATTATGGGAAGTGGGACTTGAGTCAATGGTAAAAACAGAACCAGTAAAAATAGTAGGACAGGAAGACTGACTCCAACGTAGGTATTTGCTAAAAAAGGGAAAAAACCCTACCCTTGTCACCACCACAAACTCTATGCCCTATTAGCTAATTCAGAGAAGGGTACTGATGGACCTGAAAAAAATGTTATCTAAAGAGAGGGTGATACAGGGACAAAAAAGCAGGATTGCTACTAGTAAGCTAACAGAAGCATTAATTTAAAACAGACAGACAAACAAACCCACCCTTTTAAAATGAAGCAAGAAAAAGGAAAAGCTCCTAATAAAAGTGACACATGCCCACAACAGGAGAGGAAAACCACAATCATTTGCTATTTTGTGGACTTGGCACAGCACCATGAGACTTGGGTGATATACTGAACACGCTTCAGAGAGATTAAATCAAGAGTTTTTCATGATCCAAATTTATTTCATTTTCTGCACTTCACCTCTCCCCTTAGTCCTGTGGCAACCCCTCCCCGGAATTACTGCACTACTGACACACACCAGTTGAAAACAGAGGTAAAGAAGTTTTCTTTGTCAACAGCCTGTAGGCTCGCAAAATTGAACCTGTTCTTTTATCTGCCTATGTTCATTTAGCCCACCAAGCAGTCTTTATTAAAGCTGAGGCATCAGGCAGTCAAAGTTCATTAATACCATTTATATAATCTCTGCAGTTTCAATTAACTCAGCAAGACATTCTACTACATGATAACAGTCTCATTAATTCAATAAAATCCCATAACTATTAACAATATGGTCTATGTTAAACGGGGTGTCACCTAGTAGAAAATAATAGCTTTAACAGCTTGTGATGAAACTCAGGGCTTTTTTTTAAAATTTGATCTGGCTAAATATTCCATCCTTATGTAGAAAGGTATTAGTTCTTTGTAAGGAATCAAGAGGATTTTAAATATGAGCAGAGGGTAATTAAGTCCTTTTAAGTCATATCAAAGAGTAAGATAATACTTCTTATTCAACAAATGATAGACTAAATTAGCTGGAATGTGTTCTTCCATTTTCCCATCATCAGTACTCTGGCCTATACTCACTAGAAAAGGGAGGCTGAATACTGCAGAAGTGTTTTCTTTAGCAGTGCCCTTCAAAATAAAGCTCACAAATCTCATTTTTTCTTCTTCTCATGCAAGACTATTCCTTGCTCACAGTCTATCAAACATGAGAAATAACCAGCTGATAGAGATTTCATATGTTTGATAACTATATATTTGACTTTTTATATAATCTGTAAGACAGTTCTTCAGAAGTAACTGTTCCTTTAACTCCTATGTGTCATTTTTTTCAAGAAATACCACTAGTTTCCTGGCTTGAGGACAGGGGGGTCACAGACCATGCCTGAAAGCATACAGTGTCTTACAAAAACCTTCACATTTACTGAACCTCTGTATTTTTGTCATGAAAAATTTTCTGTCTACCTAAAGTTTGCTGCTGTATAGTTTATCCTTTGTCCGTGCACACAGAGTATCCCTCAGTTTGTCAGCCCCTACTCACCCTACTGTTAATAGCCTGAAGAAACAAATACAAATATACTTATGTTGATACTCTGCATACTGATCCTGCTATATTAATTTCGTATCAAGCTTGTACTCACTTCAAAACCTTCAGAGCAATTGTTAAATTCATTTAGCCTGCATCCATATAGATGAACAGTTAGTGCAGCTTTAAGGCTCTTTCTACCATTTTATCAAAAACGGTTTGAGCAGGCTCTCCTTCAGGTAACACTGTAAAAGTGGTATTTGTAGCATCCTTACCCTTCAGTCAAGAGCATTTGTCAGCTGCATTGTACTTGGATGCTACAGGGTTAGAAAAAGAATCTATTTGCTAACATACCGCATGGCTTTAGCACTTTGAGGAAGAACTTAAAATACTACGTGAAACTTAAAACAGTAAACTTTGCCTAAATTTCAGAAGTCACTATTTATGTTATTTGTTTATTCAGTACCATTTTTAATCCTGCTGTGTACTTTCTTTTTTCACCTAAGCAGAGAAAGCCTTTCTTTTTGTTTTCTTTCTTAACCAACACTGAAGAAAAAGACGTCTATAAAGAAATCTGAAGTCAGACAACTTAGTAACCTTAAAGAAAACAATTTGAGGGACTTTCTTATGAGGAAAAAGCATATGTTATTCAATAAGCTTACTTTTCTTACTATCCAGCTGACAAGCAGCTCTTTGATTACTTTAGCATTATGATACAACTTCAGATACAACAGAACTACACTACTGTCAAACCGTATACGAAATGTTGAGTCGATGAATGCCACCTGTACAGTATTTTCATTACCTGTTTATAAAGTAACTGCTCATTTTCTCTGGCGTAGCAGAACAGAACATCTGTAAGAATTTTCCTCACATTCTCTTGCTGGAAATACTGCATTTCAGGAAAGCTGAAAATGAAGAAATACAGTGAAAGTAAACAATATAGCACACAGAATCTCAGTCGCCCGTCTTCTAGAAAGGGTTTTGGGTAAGACAGCATCTCCCTTGTCTGCTTTCCCACCTCTGTGAATTGCGGGCGCTGCTAGTCAGAATACTTCTAAAGACTTGTTACATTTGTTTTGCAACCAAAATTCTGAACCATGTTCTTTAATATACATCAGTCTGCTAAATACATATAATGATATCACCAGTTATATTTAAATAAGTAATCCCTTTTAGCATTATGAAAACTAGAGATCTGCAAGAATGAAACACAATGGCTGATTGTTTTAATCGTCAGCTTCTTACAAACAGCCAATCCACTGAAAATGAATGACCTGGAGAATCTGATCAAAATAAAATGATGTACCATATGAGTATGTTCCTGCCTAAAGAATCAGGTCCCTTTGCTCCTCCATGTCATGAAAACGAGTTGAAGCAGAATGAAAGGAGACAGAACGAGAGCCAATGACTGAAGTAAAGATCCACCCTCTCCTTCCTGTCATCTACTGATTAATTTGATTCAGGTATTGAAAAAATAAGCACTGAAGATAAAATCTCCACAGATAAAAAACATACTTTATATGACATGCTCCCATTTTTTTAATCTGTGTTAGGCTGGCAGCTGTAACTGGATCATCAGTCTGCCCTGCAGTTTCACAAACAGTGCTTAGCCCTGCTTTTCATGTTTCTCAAGATGAAAGTTGGGCAAAGGAAGAGTACAAGAGCCACAATATGTTAAGGAAGTTTGTAAAATTTCCAGTTCTAAACTGGAATAAAATGGAAGAAAGAAGAGTATGTCAGAAGCAGCATATACACAAGGGCTCAATATTTCATGAACATTTAAAAAAATGATTAGCATTTTAATGACAAGATTATTAAAATATCTCGTAATTGACATGAAAACCAGTATCCTAAGCTCCGATATTCCTTACTGGCATCTTTTGTGATGCAACATAATTAAGCCTTTCACTGTCTTTAGCAGCGATCTCAAATAAACTTTACAATTATGAAATCATTTGATACTCAGGCAGGGCGAATGTCCTTTAAATGAAATAGAATGAAGTGGACCTAGTGTGAGAATAAGGGAAAAAAGCTTCTGGGAAAATCCTGTTAGCTGCGTATAATCCAGGAAAATGTAAATATTTACAATCTGTAACTACTCTGAAGCAACTCTCATCTGTGCATCCTGCTCCTTGACTGTTGGAGGTAGGAAATAAAGTGGTTATGCTGGACGTACTTTAGTAAGTGCACAAAGTCTTCTCATGCTTACTGAAGAAGTAACTAGATGGCAAAAAATGTTTCATAAAGCAACCACCCCAAACTACATCCAGCTATATGGAGCAATAACAAATAAAACCAAAAAATATGGGAAGGTAAAGCTGGACAAAGAAAAACAGAAGAATACTTAAAAAGACAACAACAGTAGGCCTCAGGCCAGATTGCTGAAATAAAGGCTACAGTATTGTCAGTTTTAAAATGAAATCACATGGACTGTAGGTAAGTTTTCTTCAAGCGAATTTTGTTTTTCCTGCTTCCCAAGTCTGAGCTACAATGCTAAACTTTAGACCAGTTATATTAAGGCTGTTGTAAAGCCTTTCATAGAGCAACAAGACAGGGCATTATAATAAATTACTTCAGAGAAAACTATTAGTATTAATAATTACTGCGGTCATCTCACAGAGGTGGTGACAGGTAAGCACAGAAACATAACTAATTCAGGTCAGAAAGGTGCTTTGAAATCCTTGGATGAAGGACCTGAATCAAGAGCCAAGGCAGAGCAGACACCGTGGCTTAAACACAGCGATGCTGAAGTCCTGAGAAAGGCACTGGGATGAGGGGTGTAACGTTTCCCTGGCACCTGGGGGCAGTCATGGTAGACCAGCATTTGGAAACTTGTATGCACTTGTACTAATCATATTACTGTAAAGGACGGACACAGCTGAGACCGAAAGTGCATTACAGCAGATGGCAATTGACATAATTTAGGGGTTTGAAGAGATTATTTCTGAAGGACTGTTATTCAGGCCTGCCCTATGAAGTTTAGGAAGAGAAGACTAACAAAGAAAACTCAAAAATACACAGAGATATCTGTGAGGATCTAGTAATACCAGAGATTGTGGCAGAAAGGATAATAACGAACTCAGGAATAAGCTGGCTGAAGTATTAATTATAGTAAATGTAAATACAAGAGATCATGAGGGAACTATCAGTTCAGGATGGATTTTTATGCAGAATGTCATTTTATGATTAAAGCACTGCTTTAGAACTACAGTATCCTCAAATCAGGCAAGGTAAGAATACTTTTCACGAACACTAGGATTACATTTAATTACACTTCTGAGAAAGACCGCATAAGGACATGGGAATTTTGCTAGACTGTTTTACCACAACTGCTACAATTAAACAATGGCACATTCACGTCCCTGCTTTCTGAAAGTGAAGACCAGCGTGAGTTAGTTATCACCTTTCAAAATATTCCTTTAGCCCATTTAGGGGCCCCTACACCAGAGGCAGCCAGAGTTTGACACAGAAGAAACTTTGGCTGGCAACCAAATAAAAGGATGCACAAAAACTTTTTGAAACAAATTTGGTGGCAGACAGAAACAAGGCTCTTAACCACAGCCACGGAGTGACCGTCTTTTCTTTCATGAACAGATTCCATCCCCTGCCATTCCCCAACCCTGTTACTCAGCTGGAATGGGGAAAGCTACTAAACTAGAAAAAATGGTGGATGCTCTTGCAACTGCAAAGGTTTGGTAAAGAATAATAATAACTGCCCCCCCGCTGCTCACTTTCCTCTTGAAAAGGAATAAACTGGTGTATTAAGATAGCTCTCCCTTCCAGTAGTCCCTCCTCTTACACTGAAACTAGATTTGTCTCCTGTGTTCATACTGAATGGATTGCTGTTTCTTCCCATCTCTTCTATATGCTTAGGAAGGATGTAGCTGCCTCATGGCTTCTCTGCTACCTTTTTTATGGGTGGCGTTTTTTTTGTTATTTGGGAGACGGAGTTTGAAGCAGCAGCACCCACCACTACTCATCTTCAAACAGCTTCCACTGTCCTAAACTGTGATTGTTACTCCTGAAGCAGAAATTAGGTAGAACAATATATAAAAATATTACTACAAAAGAAAAGAAATCCATTTGATTAGTCTACTGAGAATGCCCCCCAAGCATTTTGTTTTCTTAAAATATTGGAGAGAGAAAGAGGGTAATCAAATCTAGCCATTTACAATCCTAGATGTACAGGGTGACGCCAGCAAGTAGACTATTTTGATTTGACTGGTAGCTAGATGTTCTTGCACCTGCCAATCTGCTGATTTCCATCTCTGCAGAATATTTTCAAAAATTCTTCTTTATCGCTTACCTTCTTAATCATCACAAAATAAATCAGCATTGTTCCTCGGTACATCTTTTGAATGACAGTAACTAATCATTGCATTCTTAAGTCTGTTATGAGTTACTATGGTGCTAATTCATACACAACTTCATTTCTTAGTAGAATAATAGAGTGCAGCATTATAGTCGTAACTTGGTACTGCTATCTACATTTGAAGTAAGGCTTTTACTTGGATTACAGTAAACTTCCTTTACCCTCCTTCCCAGCCTCATTTTCAGAAGCTTCTCCCTTGAGATAGAAAGAGATGATGTTTAGTTCCAGCTCAAAAGTACACGTTTCTAGACAGCTGAAGGAAAACCCATTCTGAACCTCTCAACTACTGTAAAAAATAAGACAGGTGATTAATTAGAAATGTTGATCGCTAATGATTTAGGACTAACTTAACAAAATCCTTCCCTACTTCCCTTGCAAATATTGGAAGTTCTTACTATGCAACAGGCAAAAAATGGTATTTTGACATTATGGCTTGGATTACTCTCACCTGACTTTAGATGACTACAGTTTACTTAGGTAAAGGTGAGCTAGAAGCCTTTTATAATTACAGATGAAAAATACCTCTACAGCGTGATTCATCAGACCTATACTAGACATTTACTTTAGGAAGAGATGATTTGTGTCCTAGAATTCTTCAGGCACATAGACTCTAAAGGACGATTAGCCCAGTTGTGAGCATCTATGTTTTACAAATGTAATTATTAGGTGAGGTAAGGGCTCACAAAATGCATATGAACACACACACATGAACAAACTTTATCACAGTTCCCTTTAGGTAACAGAATTCTGAAATTTAAAACAATACCATTTAAAAAACATATTTCTATCTACTTTTCCCATCTATTATTAGTACATTTCAGAGAATTCTAATAAAAACTTAATAGAGGAAATTTTTTACTGCTTTGATAGATGGGACTCTGCTTTGCTACTCTCTGTGCAGTTAGCATCACTCTCTACAGCATTATTTACTTGATGCTGTTGGATGATGGAGTAGTGAGCTCAATGACAAAAAACACAAAAATGTTTGTTAAATAAGAAACAGAAGTTGGAAAGTAATGATTATGGTAACTGAATATAATACTCAGTTATTTTAACCTTTAATAAAAAGCATTGTAAATTATATGAAAAATTTTTCAGTTGTAACTCCAGGAATTTATTTAAAGAATGAAAATGAAAAGGACAACATTAAAGAGAGGGTACTTACATTCCAAAGCCAAGGAATGCAGAACTTACTGCTTCTTATGCTAATGATAGTTTACAAACAGATACATATGTATACATAAAATGCACACTATGTTTTACGATTAGGCAAACAAGTGTATACATAAATGCATGTAGTTTATCAAATAAATTCACGTTACTTTGATAAATTTTGCTCCTTCATTGTTTGCCTTATTTTTATATTGATGACACATAATGTATGCGGCTATTGTTTCCAGCAGACATTATTTTCTATAAATACATAAATGGAAATTTCTTTAGTCACTATTACTGATATTAGTGAATATTACTCACTCTGCCATTTGCCAGAGTGAGAGCCTGGACTTTGTCTATATATACATATATTTAAATAATAGTCTTACATCCAACGTAACCTCCGTACAACTTTTCATTCTCCAATTATGGTTTAGATACGTATATATTTTAATCTTAGAACATCCTGAACTGTTTCCTTTAACAAACAAAAAATACCATCTGTTGTGAGAATGCACATGAAAGCATACTCAGATTTTAATTATACATCTCATAGCAAAATGCATTCAAGAATGGGTCTAGGGACGGACATATAAAATATTGCAAAACCAGACAGCAATGATTTCTTCTGCATGACTTTGTTTCTGTAAATGAAAATGTGTGAGCTTGGGATTTGTAAAATCTATGACTATCATCACTTTTTTCAGATTATAAGGAAAAATATTTGCAATACAGTAAAATTTCACGTGGTAGCAAACCAGTAATTGAATTTAATTAGATTTACACTCCAGTCAATGCTTCCACTCTGAAAAGAAATGTTTTCAGGAACTGAGTGTTCTAACTCAAACAAGTTCCTAAACAGGAATGACCTAAGGGCCAAGAAGATGAAAACATAATCACAGTAATATTAGGACAAATTTTAAAAGGCGTATGTGACAAGTAACACTAGGAAAGTGATAATTAAAAATAGAAATGCTTAACTTCTCTAGATAAATGACATTTCCCGTATTAATTACAGATTGCTTTTTTTATTCTTGATTGAATAAGTGTTAAGAATTAAAGGAAGTCATTTGTTCAATCTTTTATTATGATCATAATTTAGTTAAAAGACCTTTCTTACCTTCTCTTTGCTTCATATGGAAAACTCTACTTTAAATTTCACATAGTAATACATTTCCTAATATCTTAATTTAGAAGAGCTTTTCTCCAATGATACCAATAAATCTCCAGGGTTTAATGTTTAACTCAATTGTCTCGATTTCCACTCCAAGAAAGCTCTATTTTTGTACATTTAATGTATGTTTCTGCACATTCATGTTCAACAATCCCGACATTTACGCTAACCGAAATCAAGAAAGCGCAATATAATGTATACCACATAAAAACGCAGAACTTAAATTTATATATGGAAGTTTCTTTAAAGATCTACATACGTTCTTGTCACGTCTTGTTCAATCATTGCTCGAAGCTCTTTATCCTGGAAAAACTTATTCCAAAGACTCTGAAATAAGGAAAAATAATTGCGTGAAACAGAGACTTCTACTTATACTTAAGGCTTATATACTACATCAGCAAAGTACTGTACACATATTAACTAATTAATCCTCAATATTCCTGGTAGATAGGTATATCAATATTTTATGCGTGAAAAAGAATGTTGGTGACCAGCCCAATGTATCTGAGAAACTCAGTTTTGATCAGAGATGAAAACATTGAAGTTCCTGGATCCTTGTTCAAGGCTCACACCATTTGCTCACTGGATAGCTGCAGGTCTGTGAGTTACTTGTAAGGGGTCTATGAAGAATATTTAGAAAGACAGACTAAATTCAAACTTACCAGAACCAGCAGCTCAACCGAAACAAATTCAGTAGCTCGCTCATGGGAAAAGGTCTACATCACCGTACAGTACCACATTTCTCCTATGAGTGTACGGCCTCTAATCGGAAGCTGCTTGTCCTGGTTTTGGCTGGGAGAGAGTTAATTGTCTTCCTAGTAGCTGGTGCAGTGCTGTGTTTTGGGTTTAGGATGAGAAGAATCTTGATAACACCCTGACGGTTTCAGTTGTTGCTGAGTCCTGTTTAGACTAAGTCAAGGACTTTTCAGTTTCTCCTGCCCAGCCAGCAAGAAGGCTGGAGGGGCACAGGGAAGGTGG
>JAVKLA010000073.1:5620330-5657850 GCA_034782735.1 Sagittarius serpentarius | reverse complement strand
CCATCCCACTGGGTGGGGGGGAAGTGAGTGAGCAGCTGCGTGGTGCTGAGTTGCTGGCTGGGGTTAAACCATGACAGTCCTATAACTTCCACACTAAGACGTTGTTTGTAAGCTAGTTTGTCTTAGTAGAGGCAAAATCGAGTAAGGAATGTATGATGATCAAATACTTATTATGAAAATGTCAGCATTCTAATGGGCAGATCAAGACTGGCCATTCTAAAAAAGTTCATATAAGGAAATCCAGAGTATTTAAAGTGCGCGCGCACACACACACACATACTCTTTGAAGTAGGTTTAGCTTCTTCTATATCTGTGCTGATGACCATTTCCATTCTCTTTCTTTGGTTTCTATGCCTCGTTTACCAATATTTTGCAAAAGCTAACCTGAAAGAAGTCAGCAAATGTTGTTTATATGCTTCAGAAAAGTATTGTAAAGCCTATTCTTTATTGTAAAGGGATAGTAACTTGGCCATATTGTTCAAAACAGAGAAGGAACAAAATCTATAGCACTCTTTTCATGCAGGTTCGTTTTCAGATAGCAGCAGCACCAGTGAATGAAATTCCGTACAAAGAGAGTGGCTACAATACTTCCAGAATTCCTTGCTCCCCTGTAAAAACTTATTGCCATGGTGGCTTATGCTCCACAAAAAGAAAAGAGAAAGTAAATTAATGTTATCTAGCAGAAGGAAGGTAAAATAACAAAAAAAATAAAACATTAATTAGCTTCTATATTTGTGTTACAAACTATTAAAAAAACCCCAAACTTTAGAAGTATTTATATCCTTGACAATGTGTTACGTAAAACTAGTAGCTTTTTAACTCGCAGCTCTTTTCATGCAGCTAGATCACATTTTGAACCCCACCCCCACCCCTGGCTCCCACCCCGGTCCATCAGAGCAAAGGACAAAGGAAACAGAATCTGCATTGCGAAAAGGAAGCAAAACCCAGGACAGTGAAAGGGTAAAATATTAAGTCACTATAGAGGCTCAAAGGCACTTCGCTCTTCGCTCCTATGCCTGATTTTGACCTATGGCTTTGTTTTATGCATTAATCCCCTGCCACATACTCTGACGTGTTAACCTTTATCTTCTGCCTCCTAAAGACATCATAGGCAGAAAGAAGGTTGTGCCACTGTGTATAATCACAAACTACAGCAGAAACATTTTAAATCTTTTACATTTGACACAACTTTCCGTCCAGCTGGATGCAAGAATGGTTTGATGGCATGCATAGTCATATGGGCTGCAGAGCCACCAATGTGCCTATGATCAATACTTCCATGTTTCAACAAGCAAATCTCTCTCTCCTTCTACAGTAAATATGAAGCACAGTACCACACTAAATACAATCAAAAGATGGGCTTCTGTTTGTGATCAAAATGGAAGTGCAAGTAGTACCACCAAAGATATCTGTGACAGTCTTTCCAGTTGTAAATCTCTTAAATGCAGCCAAACAAATTATTTTAATGCTATTAAGTTATTTTGAAAATTTGACAAAAAAGAATTTTCAAAAATAGTAACAAAATTAACAGAAAAGCTTAAAGATACGTGCTATAAAATACTTCAGAGCTTTTCAGGTATATCAAAATGCAGTAGAAAAACAGTGTAAAAAAAAAAAAGTTGCCCAAAATCAAGCTCTCAAATCTACATGTAAGCCCTCCTCAAAGTCTCATGACTTCGAAAATACCAAGCTACTAGGAGGTCCTATTAATTTCGGTGAGAGTTGGATGCTCTGCACTTAGTGACAGTCACGCCAAATACTTTTACCACATTTTCAGTATTTCTTTAAAATCTGGATCTTTCATTTTGCCGCTGACTGCTTTTGATTAGAAAAGAAAATTTTGTTTCTTTTAACTATAAAGAAAAGAATTAAAAACCTTGGAAGAAATGCCCATCTTGCAGCCTGATACTTTACACATTAACTCAGTACATATACAACTCAAACAACAAACACATCTGGTTTTGCTGGAGAAAAACTTCCAAGGCTGAACAGTCTTCTAGACCAGGGTTCTTCAGTATTTGCAATAAACAGCATTCCCTTCATATTGACTGTTTAAACACTCCTTCAACTAGAGCCATTTTATGTATAAAATGAAAACACACTGCGATAAAAAAGCATTATCAGTTAAAGAAAGGATATGCTGTGAAACTGGACTTATAGTTCAGCACTGATTACTTGTTCATCACAGCCTTCCCTGCAGTAATCCCTGAAAAATCAGACTATTAACCTAGAAATGAGCATTTCTGGTTGTTCAGCAGAGCCTGTGAACCAGTTGTTAACACAAGTCAGTTTGGAAATCAGGAGGGAGATTTTAGCACCTGCCATTTTGCCTTCTTCAGCAAGAACTCACTTGTGTCAGTATGATGATGATGATAATTTTAGTAGCACATGCTGGCAGAACCAAGGGTCAACTTACCCCCTCATCCTGAGAGAGCGGGTTGTTGATTATCAGATCTTGCTGTCCTGCTTTCCGAGGGTTTGTAATATGCTGCGTAAAAACAGAAAAAAATCAAATCCTCTTCTGTTATACTATAAATACTAATATCTATGTCAAAGCATGAGAGTAGAGAACCTATTTTGTACCAACTTACAATTTCTTTGATCTTAGTGTAAGAAGTTCTTAAGTCTGAAGTGGTTTTAATCCATTGACTTCTGTCTTGGGGCAGAACCTCCAGAAATAACTATCAACAAAATGAAATAAAGCCATTAAGTTTCATCAATTTAACATAGCTTTTCGTATAAATTCTACCAGACAGCATAAACCATCTCAGAAAGGGCGAGCAAGTACTCTACACATAAGAAGAAAGCAAAGACCTATAAAATACTCCTGGCTTTAGTACCTTCCAGTCAATAAACAAGACGCTAGAAACAAAGCAGTTCTACAGTATGAAATAAAGCATTAAGAACAACTGAAGCCATGAACTCAAGCTTTGTAAACTGTCAAAATGTCAGTAAAGTTGATTGAGACTTCCAAGGCAGAAACAAGATGCAAAGAGACGAAAATAAATACACAAAACTTGAAGCTATTTACGTAACACTGATGAGCTAATGCAACATGCTTAAAACCAAGTATGAATGCAGAGCAGAAACTAAGCACTCAAAGATATACTCTACGTAAGAAATGTGGAAAGGGGAAATATTAATCTATAGAAAAGAAACGTTCTAGAATTCTGCAAGACAGTTAAACAAGAGTCCATTTTGCAAAAAGTCCTTGAGAATGCCTACATTTCGGTTCTTTCACATTTCTGTTTAAAAAGGGTTAGAAAGAAACATCTATTGGAAAATACTATTTAATTGCATATAAAATAAGGAAAGAACCAGAGTATTTTCTTGTTTTTTTAAATGTTTTTATTTACATATTATAAAGTGTTAAGAAACACTAAATAGTGACAAACAAAAAACATTCCCAAGTAACTAAAAATACTTAAGTATTTCAGAACTTAACAAAAACATAGGTAATATTTTTTAAAAAGGCAGGCTTAACTAGAGCCCTAACCCATAGTGGGACATGCAAATAAAAGCAGTCTTATTTCTAAGATAAAACCACTCCTTGATTAATTTGTGGACAGTGAGGGACCTGATGCTTTTGTTAGTTCAGGGTTTTGAGTTATGGCCTTCTAATTTAGAGGCTCCAGAAGCAGCATACTGGTAAAACAATGCTTGTTGCATATATTCATCTGGCCTCCTGAAGAAAGTATTTTCATTAACTTTAAATTTGTTCAATGCTACATACATTTCAAATTTCAATTTTTTTTAATTCATACACAAAGAGTATTTTCATTTTCTTTTTATAGGTCTTTGTGCTAAAGTGAAGCTTGAGAAATTCCAAGTGAGGCCATTTAAATTATCAGTGCTAACATACAGCAGCTCTACAAAGGAAAACGTTCTCTACTGTCACAGTCAGTGCAGAACAGAAGACCTGATGCCAGTGCAACAAAATTCTTTGCTGCATCTTAGCATTACTTTGCTTTCTTTCTCTTTTCCTTCCCCTGCAACTTTAAAAAATACTGTAAGAGACCTCTGAGGACCTGCTGTGTTTTAAGATTGGAAGAACTGGCTTCCCCCTCTATCCAGTCATTACAAGAGGGATTGGTCTTCATGTTCTCATTTCACTGGGAAGAGCTGCTAGCAGAAGCATCAGACTGATTTTAAAGGAGTCCCAAGTTCCAAAGAACATAAACTGTGAGACAAACTTCCTTTTTATTTCCAGTGCATGACTTCACTGCACAGACTGAGAGGAGAGATGGCTGTGTGGCACTCCATTCTAAACACACCACCCAGCACAAAGATATTCTTTCCTAGGAATCTTTTGCTATCACCCGCAATTCAGCTTTAAGGCAACTCAATATGATTAGCAAATGTCCTATGAATTATAAAAATGAGTATGAAAACATTGGGATGAAGTCTCTCGGAAAATTCATGATTCTTTGCATCAATAATCTTCCAGCGCATCAGGTAATGTGTTGATATATTGCAACCACAAACTGTAAATAAATATTTTCTCTTCTTACCTTCCAGCAAACACTACGGAACCTGCTGCTTCTCAGCTGCCCATTAATCCCCTTCAGCCGTATAGTTGCCAAGTAATTGTTGTTTACAAATAGTTCTTCCCATTCTTTACTGCATGCAAAAGCAAAAGGAATGAACATTTAAACAAAAAAAAGCCTTAGCTGATTTAAGGACTATATGACACTACACAATTTTGGATAAGCAGAGGAAAGGAACTTTTTTATAATGTATATATTTAGTTGTGTACCGTTTCTAAACGCATGGCTGTCTTTTTGGACACATTTCTTCTTTGGATTTAATGAATATGTAGATCGCTATAATTATGCCAGCTACTGAAATTCATAATGTCTATGGAGGCTATTCCATTTCCTCTAAAATGTTGGTACTGCAGTTCAGTGAATAAACAAGAAAAATGAATATTAATATAAGCACATTCATGTTTCAGCTGTAGACAAAGAAGTACCTATTCCAAAAATACGCAACAGAAAAGTGTACTGTTGACTGTATTAGCTCCTCACATGACATATTTGCTTAAATGAACCTTCTTTTCTTCTTAATGTCAAGCTGGGCAGTTAAGCATAATAGAAGATGACTTTCTTTAACATTTAGTGCTATTTACTATTGAAATCACTCCTACTTCTTTCTACATGATCAGTTTTAAAATTTTAACAGGTGCTAGCAAATTCAAAAAAAACATCAAAAAATTAAAAAGCCTCACTGTATAAACTGTTAAAGGCAAGCTTGAGTACTTTGCAGTACCTATGGCTGACTAGATAAACAACCTAAATATGCCTCCCAGGCATGCAGGCACCAGGGGCCTAACACCTGTGCCTCATTAATATACAAGTAAATCTGCTCTACTGGGAAACAATTGGAAATTAATTGTCCCAAACCATCTACTGAGTTTGAATAAAAGAATTAAATCTATATTTCCCGCACCTTCTACTGAAACGAATCTCAAGAACAGTATAAGCCATTTGAAGGCCTCGGTAGCCCAAGACTTGCTCACAGACCTTCTGCAACCACTCTAAAATCCAAAGGGTAATTTCAATGTAAAGAGCTGGGTTATGTGCAAGGAAATGTGTTTCAGAATTATTTCCAATGCATGTCCTTAAGGTGAACATCTCCTTCTCCCACTGTCACATGGGAGACTATTACTTCTCCATGGGAGACCAAATGAAACCAGAAAGAGGGAAACAACTATTGTGACTCCAGGGTAAGATCTCACCAGATTTCCTTTGCTAAGGAGGGTCATACAGAGTGGGTTATACTAAATACCAACAAAGTCTGGTTTTGCAAACTGCTCTAAATCTATCCAAGCTAAAGTTAGATAGTTTTCAGCCTTTTAAGCCGACTTGTGAGGGTGCGGTTTTTTAAACCTTGTTTTAGATAAACCTTGTTCAGTTTCAGAACAGAATTATATGATACAACTGCTGGGAACAGTTGGGGAATGGACTTTTGATCCTCTTCCTTTGAGACAGGAGCGAGCTCGTGACCCACGCTAGGACCCGAAGCGTTGTGTTTCTGAACCCATCACCTTTCAGGTAGCATCACTTTCTACAGAAATAGGGTGTTTACTTCGGGGCCTTGATCATTAATTACTTTGAAAAGGGAAGGTACTCTGGATAAGAGCAAAGATGACTAACGCAGTGTTAGCCTGCAGGGGTAAGGGCTGCTTTAGCTCCTGCCAACTGCCGGTATTCCCAGGTGACCAAACCAGCAGCCAGTAACTCCAGTGGTGTGGGGCAGCTTCCTTCCCTCCCGCCACATCCCCTGCTCTGTAAGTCAGACAGGCTATCTGGTCATTTCACTGGCTCCCTATCTCCCACACGTCCCCACCTTCTGCAGCGAGCTGCCTACGATTGCTTGCCACGATTCTGTCTCCTTTATATACAACGTATGGTATATAGCAGACACAGCTTGAGAAAAATCTGGCTCTTTCTTTCACAGTCATTTATACTCCAGTAACTACAGTATATTATGCCTATCTAAATAACCCTCCTGTTTCTATCATGTATAATATTCTTTGTTTGCCATTGTAAATTTTGTAGCATCACTGGCCATTATAACTACGGCCAAGCTGCCTCCCTAAGGTAGCAATGCTTCAAGAGTGACACATTCCCCTGCGCACACAACAGGTCAGACTCTGAAGCTATTCACATTGTTCTGCAAGTGGATAACATTCCCACAACGTCTTTGAAAATGCCGGTATGTCAGCTGCGTTAGCAAAAGGTTTCAACCAGTGTAACTGTGAATAGAAAGAACAGAGAGGAAAGAAACTCTTCAGGTTATTTTTTTCACAAACTGCTGGGAGTGATTGCTACACAGTAAGAAAGTAATTTCAACACTTCTTAAACTGTATTAGTGCAGATATTATGCTTTGTCTTTTTTTTTTTTTTTAATTTGTAATGCAATTTCAAACACGTTTTGAACAAAATTACATTTAAAACAGCCAAAAGAAATTTGGCAAGATCTTATCTCCTCTGCATCCCCCCTTGGCTGCTGGGATCACTAAAAAGAAAAGTTATAAGCAACCGAAAAAAAAAAGACTTGGAAGCTGGAATCTGCTTCAGTTTTAGTAGAGCTGAATGACATCTAAAATCCTTTCTGAACAGCATTCACTAATTCATTTCTCAAGTATTTTGAATGAAGGCTAATAAATTAAGCCTTACAATTCTAAAGACTGTTTCAATAACGGTAACACCGTGTAATATCAACAAGCTATCAATTCCAAAAGGATAATTTTTAAAATAATAGAGCCCTATTCTGTAAACTAGTATCTATGAGCCTTGTTAACCCAGGCTTGCAGAAAACTCATCGGTCAAAGTGAAATGAGCAATGAAGATTGGAACTGAAGTCTACCACATCCCATTTGCTTCACTGAAGTGAAAGACTTCAAGAGCCAAGTGGAAACACTTAAACTATGAATAAGCACATGCAATTGTTTTTAATCACACTAGAAAATTAAATGCATAATCATGTGTTAATACCACCTTTAGGTTGTACAATTAAAACAAAGGCAAATGCCAACGTTAATGTTTTCCGGTTATTTTGTACGTATTTTTCATTTCATATTCTTATTTAAACATCCTGTCTAATATACTATTGTACAGAATGTAAAGTCTTCATTATAAGACCTGCACGAGGAAAAAGTAATTGGATTAATGTTTCTTTAAGAAACTTAATTTCACATGCTGTATCTATGCAGTAACCATCCAATGTAAAATATTTATTGGCATGAGTTAGGGACAGTTGCATTACTTCGAAGTGGGAAAAGTGCTCAATATGTATGAATGAAAAAGCAAGCAAATCAATGGAAGGGATGAAGGTTGCAGATTCGTTCTGCAAGGTTTGTTCTTAGTTCTCATCTGTTCCTTTCCATCTTTTGAAACATGCATTTATGTCATAACTACAAGAGTTTGAATCTGTCTGCAAAAGAATTTTATACTGGGGTCTGCTCTGACATACATACTTTCTTGCTTATAAGCAATAAGGTTGATCTTCTAGCAAACCATATATCAGCATATTTATTATTCTCTTTCTTTCCAACAGGACATGTTTTGTGGATCCGATGCTTGTTAACACAATTACAAACACCAGATTTTCAGAGATAAAAGTCCAAAAATTTGGAAGACAAATGTCTCTGTCGCCATGCTGTAAGGAAGGGAGCACAAAGAGCAGGACTTTACATCAGAAAGTCTAATTAAAATTTTACATGCACTTAAATCCCATTTTTTTACAAGGTATTTAAATCCCTGAAGTCTTGCATCTTAGTAAAAGACACTGGAACGCCACTATTGCCCGGCTATGAGGAGCAAGCAACTATAAATTCTTTAAGGAAGAGTGACACCAAAAATGTAACAAGATGCATGGAAAATGATTCTGGAAATTCAAACAGTAGTTCCCAGAGTTCTACTGCGGCAACACTGAGCTGTGGTAGTGCTGGGGAGAGGTAACAAAGACTTTCTTCCACTGATAGCCGGTAGTGGAACATCAGCAGCTGGCTCTGCTGCTAAATTTTGATGTGCAGCAAAATGGCAAAACCCACACATTGAGCATAGCTATGCAGAAGAATGCAATGGTAGCCCACCTAAGCTCATTACAAAACAAATACTCTGTTCGGAAGAGGAAGAAACACAGTTGAGGAAGAGTGGTACAGCACAGACAGTAATCATCGCTAGGTAACTTCTGCATTTACCGATTTACAGGATAAAGCTGCTGACGTGTACAATGCAGATCCTTCCAAAGTTTAAAGCTAGCGTAAGAAGCATTTTTGTACTACGATGTTCAGACAACATCAAACTCTGTGAAAGACGCTAAAACCCATAGAAATGTAAAAATGTGAACAGCCGAATCAAACTACCATCTATGTCACTGAAAAAGGGCAAAGATTCAGTTCTGGGACTGCAGGGGCTCAGACCTACCAGGTAAATATTACTGTCCATAATTACTTCCCTTTCAGTTAAAACTGCGGGTAACGAAGAAACCGGTATCTATCAGGTCATTAGACAGTGTGTATGGTTCTTTTGTCTCATGCATTTTTGAAATATTCTATGCCAAGTTTTCAAATCCCTTTTTTTGTGTCCATGATGAAACAAGACGAATTTAATATTTACAACAACATTTAGATAACAAAGGATATTTCTCCGTTCATGGAAGAATACTGCAAAACTATTGAAAGGTATGAACATTTGCATACATATTTAAGATTTCAATCTAACTCTCAAGCTTATTCCACCCGCTAGACCAATATTGAAGGATAAAATGGATAGTCTCATAGAGATCCAAAGAAAACTCTTGAGCAGTGCTGCTAGTATGGACAAAATCATCTTAAAACAAAATGGTGTGCATACTCCCAGAAAAGCCAATTTCACTTTCTTATACCATTTTTTGTTCACCTTCAGAATGTGCTTTTTAAAATGTTGAGACCCAAACTTAGCTCCCCAGAGGCACTCAATGAAGCAAAAGGCTACTGAACAGGCTGTCAGAAAGAGAACAAATTCTCGAGTTATTGTGTCGTATGTGTTGCAATATCAGGTCTTTATTGATAGAAACATCAATAAGTGAATGTAGTATCTATGTTTAAATAGAGGCAACAGTTCCTTTTCAAACTTACTGCATAAATCCGAGAAACATGCATAGTTTGTATTATTTATTATGCCATAAAATCAGCAGTTGAGAAAAAAGTGAGGCAACAGCCAGGAATGTAATAAAAACAGAGTTAATTCTATAAAAACAGGGGGAAAAAACAATTGAAAGGTAGTATCAAGTAATAAGCAGTAAGTTTCTAAAACAAAACCATTTCTGAAACACACGGATTTTTATTTGCTACCCTGAAAAATCCACTTGACAGCCTTAATGCGAAAGCTTATCAATCTGCTTGGAAAATATATGTATTTTCCTCTGTTTCTCGAACTCCTGCCTCAGGATACGAGGCAGAGTTAACAGCCATGTAAGTGTGAACATGCATGGCTGCGCTGCTGGGAGGCTCAACATTCAAAGGCCAGATTTTTCTAAACAGTTCAGGTTTCATCCACTTTTGGCTGACATACAGTTAAAAAGGTCTGCGTGAAGAAAGGTAAAATCACTTTCTTAGGGTAAACATTCCAGCAAAAATTTAAGGTTATTAGCCAGATATGCTCTTTAAGCTACCAGCATGTGTGTAGTACAGTTTGGGCAACTGAAATAAGGCTGCACCAGCAGCAGGACACTTTGCCAGCAGCTCTTCTAACAGCACTGGATCCAACGCAGAACCCCGAGATACCTTTCTCCATACTCCAAATTGTCCACTTCGCCTTGGCGGTTCTCAGCCGAAGAGCCAGGTTTGGCCCTGGGAGAGCACCTCACTTCCAACCTGGTTATTGTTTAGCTTTTGTAGAAGAATTCTTGTTACAGCCATTTCAAAGTCTAAATTTCATCAGCTTGTTTTCCTCTACTCATTATTTTATGCACTTGTTTACAGAACGGTGAAACAAAATGTAGGTATCATGTTTAACTATTTTTATTTTTGTATTGTAACTGATTTGCCAGTTGCAGATTCAAGGCTTGCTAGTTTAAATCCCCCCAACACCTTTGAAATCCTTTGCATGTACATGTAGAACATTTACTTTCTAGTCCTCCAGAGTAGAGTTCGCTTCTGCTGTTTCACCCTTCTGCTGATTCATACCCACAGCTAAGCAGAGCTCTGTGAATGCTCTGTGTTCACACGCATGCAGCCTTGTTATACGAACAGACATGCGTTCCTTAAGGAAGAGGAAAGTTAAGAGCTTCCTGTAGTACATAACAGAAGTCGAGAGCTTCAGTTCTACCAATCATCAAACTAAAAAATGGATGTAATAGGGAGAGGGGAGATAGATACTTTTTGCAGGAATATGCCCCCAAGTGCCAAAATGTTTCTTACTCACACCTGATTAGCTAGAGCAGGTCTAGAACTGGCTGAGTCACGACAATATTTAAAAATATGCATCCAATTTCAAAACTTGGATGGTTTTACGGTGTGCAGGGTGACAAATGCAAAATTCTAGTTAATATTGTTAATTCCATCTTAGCTTTGTACATCCACCCATTTTGCATGCAGTGACATAAGAAAATGAGTGATTTCATGATATAACTTTAATCTCTTGAACTGACCAGGTTTTATTACCATCATTAAAAACCATGTAGTCTCACTAAAAGCAAGTCTTTGCTCTTTAGATTTATTTCAGTTGTCCATTATTTTGAGAAACCTTTTGTTTTCAAGCTTCTTTGGATTAAAAACTGTAATTCCTCAAACCTGCCGTCTTGCATTCAAGTTTTACATACAGTTCTGGGTCACAGTGTTTTTGTTTGTTTTTAAACCAAAACAAAATCACTGATCAGATGTATTTTGAGCAGAGTGTAGGAAAATCAAGAGATCTGGTTTAACCTCCAGTAGTTCTGTTAAGAAGGTGTAGTACGCAACTCTTCCATTGAAAATGCCACTGAGCTAGTCGGAGCACTGAGGTAGTACTCGGCAAAGAACTGATCCTCTCCAGGTTCTCTTGCTGTTAAACTCGGCCAACAACTCACTCCCAGTTCTGTGGCAGATGTTCTTGCTTTTATGTCACTGCACATCTCATGGACTAGAAGCTAATGCCAGCATGATTAAGATCTTAAAAAGTGTACTTTAGCATCAAGAAAAAAACAGTGCCATTCATCTGCCAGTGATAGTCATGTTCCCACAAAGAAGATGAGAGTTCTGAGTTTTAAATGAATGACAATGATGTTCACTGCATTACTTAGACCCACTGACCTTCAGAACTTTTAATAAATATTTCAAATTCATTATTGCCAGATTTTGTTAGAAGGAAGAATCGTGAAAGGTTTTGGGGCCAAAATGAAAATCATTAGAGCAATTCCGTTGGGTTCCTTTCTTTCCTACCAAGTTTACTAAGGGACTAGTGGTGCTTACAAAAAAGGAAAATCTTCATTTAAAAAAAAAAAAAAAAGAAAGAACAAAATACCTCTGAAATTTTTCCAACCTGGTATTTCTGACCTCATATGGTATGCTGTTCATGCTATTTAGCTTAGCACTGAATTTTTGCTTTGAAATTGATGTTTTCCACTAATACAGCCCTTCTTTCTTCTGCTTTTGCCACAGGTTTCTCCTCCTGATTTAGAACAAACTAATTCCATATTAGGATTTTGAACAATAAGGTTTACAGTTGTTCTTGTTGAATGTCATGAAGTTCCTGTCAGCCCATTTCTCCAGCCTGTCAAGGTCTCTCTGGATGGCAGCACAACCACCTGGTGTATAAGCCACCACTCTCAGTTTTGTGTCACCTGCAAACTTGCTGAGGGTACACTCTGCCCCATTATCGAAATCATTAATGAAGATGCTAAACATGACTGGACCTAATATTGACACCTGGGGTACACTGCCAGTTACTAGCTGGCTTGACTTTGCGCCACTGATCATAACCGCCTGAGCCAGTTTTCAACCCACTTCACCGTGTTTATCCAGCCCCATACAGCAACAGCTTGCCTATGAGGATCTTATGGCAGACAGTGCCAAGGGCATTCCTGAAGTCCAGGTAGACAACATCCACTGCTCTCCCCTCATCTACCAGGCCAGACATTTCATCGTAGAAGGTTATCCAATTGGTCAAGCATGACTACCTCTCGGTGCATCCATGCTGACTACTCCTCATGAACCCTCTTGTCCTTCATGTGCCTGGAAACAGTTCCCAGGATTAGCTGCTTCATCACCTTCCCAAGGATCAAGGTGAGGCTGACAGGCCCAGTTCCCTGGGTCCTCCTTCTTAACATTCTTGAAGACAGGAGTGACATTTGCTTCCCTCCAGTCCTCAGTCACCTCTCCCAATTGCCATGATAGTTCAAAGATTATTGAAAGTGGAAAAGTAAAGGAAATCCATAATGAAAAACACTTTAAATATTAGTAGGGGAAAATATGGCACCAGCTGAATATGGTGCCAGTGGTATACATGCTAATTTTCACGTACAACAGAATAAATTAAGAGTAAACCAAAATTTTCACTTTCTTTCCATGGATGTTAGAAAGAAATTATCATTATCCCTTCCATGGCTTCTCTTTATGTACTAAGTCTTTCCTTTTTTGCTACCAATCCGTCAAGAAGCATTCTGCCAATAAAAGATGTTGGTACTCAATCCTTCCTTTCTGATTCTCTGTTGAAAGCATCTCAGGCTTTAAGTAAATTTGTTAAATTTGCCTTCCCCTGTTTTCTAAGGGATCACACTGCATACAAACAGAAAGCAAGCCTATATTACCATTTCTACCTCTTTAGAAAATAACATAATTTGCACAGGAAAAGTTAAAAAAATCCACAATTTGTTGAAACGTTTGGATCTTGGAAAAAGTACACGGCATACAGAGTTTCAGTTCCTTAATAACAACTTATTCTTCCTTGTCTTATGACATCCTTTGCAAATTCCTTAGGACAACAGGCAAGGAGTGCAGAGTGGATCAGCTGTGGAAGGAAAAAGTTGGATAAGATGGAGCTGGAAATTATGTAAGGGTCCTTGAACAGGAGAAGAAAGGAAAGTAATTTTGAAAGAATTCAGAGAAAACCAGAAATCTTCTAAGATTTCAGTAGATGTGACAATGATCTTCTTGGATTTGGGGGAAAAAACCTTTGGAGGAAACCAGTGATCAGTGCAGAGTCACTTCCTCTTGCTGGAAATACGAGATTTGCAATATGGAATCGCTCACATCTTCACAAACAGGGGCCAAATGAGAGTACTGGCACAAACTACCAGGTCCAGAGAAAGATTATAACATGTACACTTTCAGAATAATCACAAAATTCAAGGAGAGTTTACAGGCTCTCAGACAAAAGTAACTTGTACTAAAAAGGCCTCTTTGCACTTAAATGGCATCAACCAGGATGACATCTAGCGAATGGTTCTAGGTAAGACAAAACAAATATGGACGCCAGCTTTACTACTTCCTTGTGAAAAAGAGGAAGGATTCAAGCACTAAAAATTCTCCTTACAGAGCAGAGAATGCTTCACCTTCTATGCCCAAATGTTTGTACCTCAAAATATTTGAAAAACCCAATAGAAACAAGCTTGTTCTTTACAGCTGTTGATTATGTGTGGACACACTGTGGACAAAGTTAGGAAAAATAGGTTATAATTGCACAGGGGTGGCTTAAAAGTGAAACAATAGAGAAACGCCACCTGTGTATGAACAAGACTAAACAGGCTTGTGTAGATGGGAAAGGGCTTCTTCCTAACAGATGAAGACAAGAGTTTTCCAAAAAGTGGAGGCATGTAAGTTGCCTGCATTTTCACACTGCCTTTAAAATATAGGGACAGAGGCTATGTAGCCATTTTGGGCTCAGCTGCCAAAAAAAGCCAGAGGTGAAAGAGGAATCAAACTAGTTTCACTATCCACTTTTGGAAGTGGGTAGAAACGGGGAGGAACAGCTTGCACCTCTTGCCGTCCTTCTTCTGTACGCTCAGTTATCAGTCCTCCGGTTGTTGGCTGGCACACAAGAAACATGCCTCAGCCAGCAGGACCACATTGCCTTTTTGCAGTAAGAAAGAAAACATCTGGTAAGCAGAATCTGTAAGAAGTCAGGGGAAGAAAATGGAATACCAAAGTCTTTCTTATACTAGAACTTCTGCCTATTTGAAATATCAGCAGAAGGAGGAATATACATTGTCTACGTAACACACAACTTTGGGCAATCATCACTTGTCATGGAGTTTAAGCCACACAGGAAAGAATCTTAGCTGGACACATGGGGTAGAAATTAAACTTATATACAAGTGCACAGATGTATTAAGAAATTATCCAGCATAGTAGTCATGGGTCTCTGAATCATAAAGTAAGTTAACAACACAAGTATGAAAAGTGAGCTTTTTTTAGGCTATATATTTATTAGAAGCAGTATTAATGTATGAATCCACCTTGGAAGAAAATAACTGTCCTTGAGATGTTAGATTCTATCAGCCAAATTGAATGTCTGCATCAATGGCTCTCCCTAAAAGTCATAATTAGGTCATTAAAATATATTTAGAAAAATAGCCTGTAAAATAAAGTTAAAAAATACTCACCTTCATTTTATTTCATAGGTCACTGTTATACCATCTAATAAGATAATTAAAAACATGCAAGCAGCTGGTACTGAGGCTAAACAGATTAATGTAATAGTCTGTAGTCATATGTGCTGGCAAGGGGTTCACCTCTTTGGCGAGGAGAAGGTCAGCTGCCCTTGGGAAGGCAGGAGAAAGACAGTATTTCTACTTTCCAGTGGCACTGCATTGCAGATACTGGAACTAGAGACACACACCTATTTTTCTTTTCCTTTTGGTGAAGTCTGTCCAATTTGCACACCCAGGAAAGGCTTTAACCGTAGCAGTAAAATAATACGGTAGGGCGGAGCTCAAATATTTTCCTCAAGTTTCGTGTGTTTTAAAGATGAGAGTGACTATATGTCTAAATCCTTATTCAAAATTTTCTAATAGTGAACTTCAAATTTTGATGACATGGTTCTAGGAAATAATTTTCATAATTTCTTATTAGTAAAGCTTCTTCCCAAGTACACAAAGAATACTTCCATCAGTGCCTGAAGACCAACTAGAAAATTCTCTGTGACCTGATAGGACGCATTCACAAACTCACAGAATATTTAGAAATATGTGCCAGTCACATGTGCTTTTAACTTACGTTACTTATAAACTTTATGACCTAAAGGGAAATGCTCACTATCTGAACATAAGCAGCATTAAATCTGTGCCGTGATCAACACAAGCAAGAGGCACAAACTCTAAGGTGACACCATCATATTAAAAATAAACCCATACAAATAGTTCTGGAGCATTATAAATATTTCAAAGGATAATGATCTGACATCCTTTATTAATATATACACACACACTCAGAGTCTTGTACTGGATAGTGTAAAATTGTCCTTTAAAATAGAAAGTGTTGGAATCAAGTAACACCCTCCGCTCCGTGGTTTTTTTATTGTGGTAAAACCAATATGCTCTTAAGAGCATTTTAATAGCAAAACACATTCACAGTCAAATATTTTTAAACATCTGGAGTTGCCTCTTCTCCTGAATAAATTGTAAAGAGAAAGCTACTGATAAAACATAGAGCAGCTTTTGTTTCAGTAAAAATTTTCAGTAGAATTTTGCATGTATTAGCCTTCTGCAAGCATGACATCCACTGTGATCCAAAGATGCCCTTGCCTCTTTTAGGGCAAAAATTCACAGTCTTTTAAAATACAATAGACTGAAACACATTGCGTAAACAAGACTATCATCAGTTTTATCAAATTACTAACTTACTGAAATACCATTCATTGACAGTATCCTAAAATAAGTCTAAATCTCTAATGAGTCCTTGAAGAAGTAACAACCATTTACCACTGTTACCTTTCAAGGCAGTTTAAGATTCACTTTTCATCTTTGGTAAGGTGTTAGTTGATCGTTTTTACTTAACATGCAGCACATTACTATAAGTATCAATACAATATTCAACCCCACCAGCAAATGTATAGCTAGTCTCATTATATGATGGGAGTTACTTGCCACTGAGCAGAAAATATTCATTTCACACCTTAAACATTGTAATACTACTTAATAACAGTGCTAGCTTGCCAACTATTAAAAGTCAGAGCTTTCTTTTATATGTATATGTGTATACACACACAGACATATATATATATATATATATATATGCGTGGTACTGTCTTGCTTTATCATCTTGCCTCTAATTATAACAATAATATTCTGGCAGTAGTATATGGGACTGCTTTTAAAATATTAACTTCAGTTTTGTAAGTTGGGCTGTAATCCTCTCTGACAGAATACGATTATTATTCACTGGAACTCGTAGCCAACATTGTATTTATTACATGCACTTTGGACTAAGGAGTATGGAGATATTAAGGCCAACTTTAACCTCCTTCTATTTGTGGAGCATTAAAGATGGCTGAGGATTCACTACAGTTTAGGCTGGAGTGGTTTAGCCCCCTGGACTGGCTGACGGAGAGATGAGAGCCACTGGATGAGTAAAGAAGGGGTAGGAAGAAAGGGTCGGACCCCAGCCCCACAGGTTACACTCCCACAGAACCACAGCCTAGCTGAACCTGGCTTCTTCCTCAAGTTTCACCTTGGCAGGTACAACAGCTGGGGCTCTGAGTTAACAACTTGCAGGTCTAAGTGTCCTGGAATTAACGGCAGAGAGAGCTCTCAACTCCTTCCTTTTGCCTATTTTTCAGAGACTGCTTCATGGTCTCTGTATCTACATATACTTCTCACCTAAAAACCATGAAGATTATTCTGGGTGGTATTTTTGAGCCCGTCTTTTAACTTAGTACGTTGCATGCATTAGAGAACACAAGTATAACAAGAAATCGAGTCACGCAGAACCCTGAAATGGATCTGCTAACATGTTTTTCTCAAAATGGACATGCTAACTGCTCTCGAAGGGTTTTGTATCATCACAAAGGAGGTTTCATTAGAGCAGACTTACTAGAATACAGAAAACTGGAAGGATTTGTAAATCAAACCTCCCCTATCCCACTGTGTCCCTGCAGGCACACCCTTTTTTCCAACCTTGCTCTCAGTCCAGCAGCTTCCTCAGGTTGTTTGAATCGCAACAAACTCTTTGCTGTTCCCTCTAGGTCCTTACGAAAAATCTGTCTTTTCAACATCCTCAAGACCAGGCGCTGTGCTCCCCGCTCTCCGCAGCAATCTCTCGGTCTCCAGCCTGCAAGAGGTTCTCCAGATGTTGTGTCCCTCCCTGCCACCCTGCACCCGAAGGCTCCTCATACCCAGCACAGCTCGCTGCCTGCAAGACGGAGCGATATTCCCCACCCAGCCGGCTGCAACCAGGACAAGGCAAACAGGCAGGTTCCTCCTGCCTGCCTACGCCTCTTTGAAGTACAGACTCCAGTAGACTACAAACGAAAAGTGAAAAAGATGCCATCCATTATAGTTCAATAAATGAATCCAAAATAATCATGTGGTAAGCTTGTTTTATTTTACCATACTTAAGCACCAAAATCAGATGCAGCCATTCTGGTTAGCACAAATCTTACTATTAATTTACCAGTCATAAAGACAAAGATTTAGCATTTGCAGTAGAGGCAGTATTTTACTGGCTGAAAGATGAAACTACACATCTGCTGATTACCTTCTGTGCTTTCAAGTACAAGACACCCTCTGGTACGTACCCAAGCAAGACTCGAGCTCAGTGACAGTGCTGCAAAAAGTCGCTTAGCATCACGTTTCTTTAACTGATGTTTACTACCAACAAAATTGAAATATTATTTTCCTGTCAGAAACCCTCAAATTTAACAAATCCTGGCTTTGGTTTTTGACCTGAAATAACAAGCAAGTAAGAGTTCCATGTGGTCCATATATCCAGTTACTCTGGAGAAGATCAGAAAGTTGATCCCTGGTCAGTTAAATACTTCAAAAACATTTAGCTTAGCTGCTATCAGTTTAGGTGAGAATTTCTACTTTACCGCATACTTTGGAGAAAAAAAAAAAACAACTTAAAAATATTTAGACTTAAAACATCCTGTACTTAACATTAGTTAAGCATTTTGAACAGCTTTCTCAAAAAAATAATAATCCAGAAAACAACTTTTCAGATCATTCCTTAATTAAATCCTTCATGTCCTTTAGTCTACTGACTGTTGCAACTTAAGATTGTACAAGACTTAAAATATATGGACCTGTTCTTTTGCTTTAAATAGATCGTGCTGCTTATTATATTCAAACTTTTTAAAATTAGAAAATAAATATAAAAAATTACCAACCTGTAAGAAATAAATGTTCCATCAGCATCTGAGGTGTGGTGTGTGCTTCCGTTTTCATTTGATCCTCCTAATACGAAAATAAAACACCTTTGTTGTAAGACAAACCCTGATAATAAATAACACAATATCGATGAGAATTGCAGCTGATTTTACCATATATGGTAACTTTCGTTTATGACAAAACTTACATGGACAAGTCTAAACTTTACATCTTTGAATTCTTACAGCTGGCAAGAGAGCTTGCCTCCATGTTCAATTTGCAGTCAATGTTCTGAAAATCTGACATTTAATTTCACTTAAAGTTTTGACTGAGGCCCTTCTCAACTTACTAAACACAATTTTACTAGTGTAAGATTACCAAAGTATACCATATAAATAGGTGAGTTTGACTTTACTAACATTAAGTCAAAGAATGCAGAAGTTCATCTATTACGTGAAAAATTTCGAGCTGACTGTATGATACCAGATATTTTTTGTCACAGCACAAATTCAAAGCTTCTGTGAAACTACCTAAGTAACACATCTGCGAAACATCGGTTTACGTCCTGTGGGCTGTTTATGCACAGAACAGTGACGTTCACAGAAACCAAGGATTACAAGGAAACCTTCCTGTCTATAATAACTACTTCTATCGAAGGACTGTTAAAAGCCAGAATCATCTATTTTTCAAAGCAAATTTATTCATGTCCTGTTTGATCCTATTTATTCTTGCCCAACCTGTCATGTAGCTTGATAATTCTTCTATGTCCCTGTGTATTTCCTTAATTCATTTACAGACAGCACTGTGCACCTTTGTGTCCTCTGCTCTGCTTACTTAATCATTTACTGTGTCACAGAACTTTCCTTCCAAGTGTTTTTTCTCTAATTTGGAACGCTTTTTTTTTTATTTATTAACTTTTGCACCTTTGTCTAAAATAAATCCCAAACCTCTACTACATTTTAGTCTAAAATTGCTCAGTCCAGTTGATTTCACTAATTAGCTCTCTCAATTTATTTTGAAAATGGAAATCCTACTTAATCAATCTGCTTTTTGTTTACTAAATTTAACTAAATTAACAACACCAGATATTTCATCCAGGAGCTGACCCTCCCGTTATTAATAACCATCTGTTCCTTTTTTTTCTTGTATCTTGGAAAATAGTCTCCCATATTGGGACAATTTTAAGTAATACGCTTTTTCATACATTCCCCATCTCCACATCTGATCCTGAGCATTCAGAGAAATGACTGAACTATGTTCAGTCTCTTTTAAAGCCGTATGGCTGGGTGCAGTGATACTGGGCAATTTATTATAGGGACACAGCACATCAAAATGGGTCCTGAATGCAGTACTGCACTTTATCTATACTCAGACAACTCCTAAGCGTTCACCCCTCACACTAGTCAGACTGAAAAAGAAAACTCTTTCACAAGGCTAAGTTCATATGCTGAAAAGTATCTTTTGGGACTCTTTTCAAGAACAGCAACATGATTTTCTTCCCTTCTGAAGAATGAGGTTTAAGAATATCTCAAAAAATGCAAGGCCTTTAACATCTTTCAACTAAACCATTTGTCCTGCTTGAAGGGTCAACAGGACTCTGCAAAGAAACCCAGAATCTTGGTGATAAAAGTTGTTCTTTCATTAGGATCCCACAATGAACATTTGGTGGGATCCTGGGTCTGCTACACCCACCGAGCTGTCCTTCACAAACTACTAAGTGCAGCTTGCTTTATTCTGAAGCACTCTCTCAGAAGACAATAATTTCCTTTATTTAAACAATCGCCAGAATACTCTAGCATTCTTAATTGTATACCCATTGCTAATAAATCTCGTGTTCATACAAGTTATTATTGGGATTTTCTTTTTTCGAGCCACTGTTGCTGCTCCATCGTATCATTAGCAGCAGCTACTAAAACTTTATCGGACTAGGTACATTCAGCTCTCAAAACCAGGATTTAGTGGAGCGGTCATTTCTGTGGTTGTTTTCTTGCTCCGTCACCTTTAAGACAGCTATGTCTGTTATGACATCTTGAAAGATGATTTAGATGTCTTTTACTGAAAGTGATAAAAATGATAAGGCAAAGTGCAAAGTATTCATTGACTTAAAAGAAGATTCCCTAAATTTTACCTGCTTTTATCCAACAGGCTTTCTAGCAAATCCTGGTAAGTTTTCACAGTCAGCAATACTTGAGAACAAATGGGACAGGTGCTTCACTAACTAATGACAATAAGCTGAGGGAATCCATGCCCTGGATCACCCCTCTCCTCAGGCGAATTGCAGTTATTCCTCCTTTTGAAGGTATGGTGAACTCCCAGTAGAACAGATGGATTACTTGTATCTTCTTCAGTGGTAATGACCCAACTTTCTGGTAAAATCAGAATGTGTACTGAACAGTTATGGATATAAAATTCATGATGCTGGTGACAGAATTTGTGGTCTCCTTTAAAAATCCTAATTGATGCAGCATTATCCAAATCTTTAGATCCTTTCTGAGACTCAAAAATGGGAAGAAAGGCCCTGTTGAAGAAACAGAGTATGCTCTACCAACACTGCCACACACCTCCTGAAAAGTTTTCCAAACTTCAAATGCAAAAGCTAGGGGTAAAAAAAAAGGTAAAATACATCTTGTCACACTTTCAGAGGAAAGAGAAGGGAAACAACTAGTACCATAACAAGCATCAGTATCAAAGTAAGTACGGCCAAGGTGCTTTCAGCACTAGAGCAGTCACTGGTTATATATTATATATATAAACCAGCAGTCACTGGTTTGTAAAAGAATAAAATAAGGCAGTATCCTTCCAAAGGGACAGAAAATCATCTGGGTATCTTTCTTGCTGCTGCTTTAACTGGAGAAACTCTCTCTCTCCTGGGAATGAAAACCTTCTCCTGAAAGATTTCAGTTCTATTGCCCTGTTTTAGTAAAGGCTGTTCTTGTGCATGGAGACCAAGGGCTAAAGGGAGCTGGGACTTGGGTAGCTGAGACCTGGTACTACTGGACGCAGCTGAAGGCTGTTTCAAGAGAATTTGCGTAACTTGAAATCGGTGCTTTTACTAAACAGTAAAAAAGAACATTTCAAATGCTGGCTTCTTTAGCTTTCAGACATGCATGGAGAAGGATTTGTAAATTGTAAATTTACTAGGGTACTAGATTCACCCAGAACACACAGGCTTGTCACGTGCAGTAACTGTTTTCTTGGAAGAACACGTCTGAGATTCTAAACATACCATAAAACAGATGAACCCAGAATAAGGAGGATGCCAAATACACTTTCTGGAGATTATCTAAAAACTACGCGTAGAAATTGTAACAAGCAGAAGTCTAATTTAAATACCCACACTACTGTCGTATTTTTATTTTTTAACAGCCTATTATACCGATAGTGCAATATCTTCTCAAAGAAGAGCTTTTTCAAGGTGCAGTGCACAGCTTCCACTGCAGGCAGTAAGAAGAAACTGGATAGCATTTCAGAGCCCCAGTTCAAGCGCGGGAAGATGCTCTGGGTATGCACCAGGCACAATGAGCACCCTGAGCTTAAGCATGTGCTCAACGAGAGTCAAAAAGCATGTGAAGAATGATGGAAGGATCAGACATTTCTCACTCCTCTCCTTCATGACCCCTCTGAAAAAAGCTATTTTCTGTGAGATGCAAAAATTCAGCACAGGACTCCTTACGGTGAAGGGGAGGGATACTATCACAACCAGCTGCAAGTCTACAAAGACAAGAAGCTTGAGTGACATCTCCTTACTCTATGGATGTATTCCTACTTTTAAAAATAATTGAACTCTTATTTTTTTTTTTCTTTTGAAAATATGTTTTGATACTGAAGAAATGTCTTTACAGATATACATATTTCTGTATGTATGTATGCACACATATGCATGTCTATGTGTGGGTACACATGTATATTTACAGGGTGCTAACCGATTTACCAATCTCATGTCAGCTATGAAAGGGTTTTCTGGCTGGCAGTTTAAGAATTCGTGATAAAAGTGATCCCACTTAGGAAATCAAACTGTGCATTCCCCTGCTTACAAGTGTCAAAATGGAGATAGATCTCTCTGCTGACGAGTTTGCACTCTGCTTAATATTTTCTTTGTGTTCTAATCAAAGGCTAAAATGTTGTTAAAAAACAAAATTTATTTAACAGTTTTGAAAATTTAAGTTCAGGTTGATACAAAACACTCAATCATTAATGCAGTATTTCATGATTAGAGACAAGGAAAATTTTAACACAAATATATGCTTGCAGGCTAAGGTTGTCAATTCTTATAACATGACTTCCAAATTCCATGCTATATTCATTTTCAGCATATTTAAAGCTTAATAATTTAATGATTTATCCAATTTTAATTTATACTTTCAAAACCACTTTGAACAATCTGAGGTGCCACTGGAGATCATAACAGTGGTCCTGGTTAAGTCAAATAATAATTATAGCGCTTTCACTTTAAAGATGAGATTATTTTTAATTATTGAGTGAAGTACTTGAGGTACCATACTTATATAATTACGCTACTCATTAAATGGTTATTGAAAGCTGAAATGTAATTTTAATGACAGCCACCTATTTTTCTTTGCACACTTTATAGATGACAGATCAGTCAGGAATTCTAGTTTGCTCAAAAAATCCTTGCAGCTGCACTGGTTCTTTCAGGTGTAAAACAATTAAGCCGTGCTTTTTTTTAAACTTTAAACATTTTTTTTCTCAAATGATATTTACGAGATATACAGGAACTAGTAAAAACAGAACAATAATGCATGGATGTTTTTTCTACTTCACACCACCACCAAAATTCTGGCCCTAAACTATATACATTCCAAACAATATCCCCCAAAAACTAGTGACAATACAAATATGGAAGAATGATTTTAGTCAAAATGTGTTCCTCATATAATGCAAACAAAAAAACCCCTGCTTAACAGATTGCAGACCTTTATTGTGAGTATAAAGGGGTAATCAACATACAATAAGCATTTTACTGTGCATTAAAACTATATATAATGCCACGAGACTCCTTTGCTTTTTGTAACACCAAGGTTCACAACTCTTCAAACATAAAATTCCTTCATACTGTTTACTCCACAGATAGATATTCATCAAACTGATCTGGGTAAAATTTATTCTAATATGTAGGAATCTGACAATTGACACCACAGAGCTGTGGTCTCAGAAATGAGCACCTAAAGACCGACGCTCTGTATGTTAATTCTTTATACGCAACGTTCGAAATTCAGCGTATTTGTCCATTGTTCCAAAGGCCGGTATCTTGCTCAAATTAAGCTTTCCTTTTTCACAATGAAAACCAAACAGAAGAGTAAATTTGTTTCATTAACAATATTAAGGCAAAGATTTCCGAGTTCGCTGTATGGGGAAAAGGCAATAAAGTTTTGAAGAGGGAAAAACTGCTTTGTTCCTTCAATCCCCTAGTTGAAATTAATTATAGCAAATGTTTATGAAAACATCTGTTCCATACAGTTATAAATTCTTAATTTTAGCACGGGCGATTCCAGGCTCCTCTATTATTTTGAAAGAGAGCAGTCTGACAATTGAAAGGGTTACAGAAGAGCAGACAATTTGTATTTCTACAGCACCAAAAATGCAGTTTGGAAAGTCTTCAGGATCTCTGCAGCAAAGAAGGGGGAAAAAAAAAGAAAATCACAAAAAGACCGAGACGACTGAAGCTTTCTGGTTTGGGTCCGCCGATAGACCAAAAAGGCAGTAGGACGGGAAAAAAGAAAGATAAAAGGAGAACTAATCCCAAAACATACGGCAAATTGAGATTTTACTCCATAAACTAGGTCTGTAAGAAGTAAAACGTAGCGGAGCTACGGCTTTCTCCGTTACGTATTTTGACAGATTCCCGAGGAGCGAGGGCCGGGAGCCGACGGCACTGCTGCCCGGCGCCAAGAGAGGGTGCTGCCGAGTTTAGGATGAGGCCGAGCCTGCCTCCCGCCTGAAGCTCCGTCCGCGCTGCCGGCAGCCCCCACGCTGCTACAGGCGATCTGCGGGACTTTTTACGTAACACCCTGGCAACTACAGGGTTGAATTCAATTTACACCAAACAAGCTTTTACAATGAGTAAATGGAGCAAGCTCGAAGCAGTGTACAGAAACTGAAAATAACGCCTTCAGCTAAAGAATTACGTGCACGGCACTTGGCGATATTTATTAAATAATTACTAGGCTGCAAAGTTGAAGACCATTTCACTCTGAGCAAGTTGTTTTAAGTTTTCTGAAATAAATCCGATGCAACCTTTTGGTGAGCATGCTTTTCAGTACAAACCTGACTCTCTGTCCCTTGCTTCAAGTTCACTTAGCATTAGATGCATACTTTGAACGCATGGGTTGCTTGGTACAGATTTTTTGGTAGCATTTTAGCTTCAACAACTGTGCCCTAAAATACTGTATTTTGCCATGAATGAAACAAAAAATTATACACTGTGATAATTAGCGATATACGCAGATAATTGTGACTTTGCCATTAGAAGTACAGAAGTCTTACATAGGCTGAAATATTTGTTTATTTTTCCATATTAATATGAGAAAAATACATTACGCATCAACAGTGTTTTTTCCCTGTGAAGCTTATTTGAGTTAGGAAAGGAACACAATTGTAAAACACCATGCAGTACCCGCACATCTGCTAATCTTACGATAGTGAAAGCTGGTCACATTTGAAAATAGGTAAGGAACGCTGACACCAAGGTGCAAAATCAAAGCCTGTTTTAGCCCTGCAGAAAGCTGCTGAACAACATGATAGGCGGACACACTGGTCTGCAGTCATGAACAAACACTTCTGGAGATAGTAAGAGTATCTTGTATTGCACATTGCTCAAACCCAGTCAATTCCGGTATCTTTTGGATTGCTGATTTATGACAATCAAGTGGCATCTTCTATGATCTTTGCATATAAAATCACGATTGCATATGTGTATACGCATATATGAGTAAACTCTGTGTATTCTCCAGGCAAAATCTCTGTTTGAAATAATTTTGTCTATGCACTTCAGTTTAAATCAAGGCACATAAAACCACGAGGGTTTCCATTTTACACAAAACTGCTTCTGAGTGTTCACAAATCTAAACACCAACCCTGTCATTAGGTTAGCCTGTAAATTAACATACCACTTTTCCACATGTAAAATGTATGTGTGAAAAAGTGTGGATGGGAAAAGATACACAAAAGTCTAGATGACTGATTTTGAAATTAGAATGTAGCATCAGTGTTTAAGAAATGTAGACCCTTGCAGCTCAATTTAAAATAAAGTCAACAGTAAGTATATTCAAAGGACTTATTTATAATATTTCTTTTCCTGATGAAGCCTCTGCATTTACTAAAACAGGCTGAGCTATACACTGTACTCTAAACTAAAAACAATAAAATAAAAAGAATTAAGGAATTTTACTCTAATACCACTGAACTAATTCAAACGAATGCTTGAGAAGAATTCTCAGGTGATTGCAAGATACAGAAATCTTAAATAATTTACATCCAGAGATGTTTTAATATAATCTCTTTGAGCATGATGGGAAGGTCAAGTTTAACTGTGATGCTAACAGTGATCTAAACACTTATGAAAATGCACGTACGTGGAAAAATAGTTTGACTTCCCGTTTGTGTGGGAACCACACAAGACTAGCTTATATAAGCAAATGTGACTTCCACTGAAGTCAATAAGCATTTCGACCAGTGATGCCTGGATTGAATTTGTTACCAGCAGCAATAAAACTGGTGAAAGAAAAAACCCACACGATAAGGTAAAATGTGATTCTTCTAACTTTTTTTTTCAGTTATTGTTTCTCCTAGCGCACCTGTCTTTGGTCCATAGTAAATGATGTCCACTTCTGTTCATACGCTCCGTGCTACAGTCTGTATCTGCTACTTAACCTGGCTGATCATTTACCGTGTATAACTTAAACAAGCTCCTAGGTCATCATCAAATGTGACACAAAAGACTCCACGATAAGATACAAATATTTTAATCTAGTCTGATTGAAGGGGAAGCTGTATACCTAATAAACAGTATCATCTCTAACTTCAGTAAATTCTTTAAGAGCATACACACTTAACGAAATAGCAAATGAGTAAAATTAGCAAAACAGAGGATAGCGTAATCCAGTATAACTAGGGACAAGTAGCACAATTAGACTTTTCACAGAAAGAAAAAAATCTTAGAAGCCGCCTGGCATCATCGCTAGGAACTTACGTCCCATGATACACAAATGCCAAGTGACTTATCACTTGCATCCAGAAGAATTTAGCTAATTTTAACTTACAAACAGCCTAAAAGGCCTTTGAGCTATAAATTGCAATAATCTAAAGATGGCAAGAGGCAATAAACATGAGTTAATGACTCAGCATCCTCCTGAGATAGCACTGGTCATGCAGCTTTGCTTAATCTTAGACATGCACAATCACTGTAAAAAGGTGGTCTCTGGAGACCATTTACACTGACAATAAGGAAAACATAACATCTCTTTATATGTTTGAAGGCTACTATTGTCCTTTATTTTACTTCAATTACATCCTATTTTTAACCACATTTCTATCTTATAGATAGAAGCAATCCTTCTGTTTGGGATAATAAATCCTACGTAAGTATAGTTTGATTTTCATATTCAAAAGCAGTAATGAATATTCCATTGAGTCTAGGAAAAAAATGGAGCCAAAAAAGATTGAGCAGAAGTTTTCTAACATTCTGTTGTTTTGCCAAGATTAAATGATAGCGGAAGACAAACGAGAAAGGATTAAGTGCTCTTTTATTGAAATAGAATTGCCCTTTCAACAAGAAGCTAGCTGCTCTTCAACTGAGAATAACAGGTTTATCAGGAGAAAGGCCAGCCTGGCCAGGAAGCCACGTGGTAGTGACACGCGGCCTCACCTCCCGAAGTTGGGGGGTGCTCTCATGATAACCAGGACCAGAGGTTAAAAAGAGCAGGAGCAATTCTGCTTTGTTTCTCTGCTGTTTCTTATCAAAGGAAGCTACTCTGGCAGGCTGATGACTTAGAGTACTGATGGATGTCAAAGGCTTCTGAAAGCAGAACGTACTTTCTCGGACCTTCTTTCTTGAATGCAAGTATGTTTAGGAACACTGTGAAAATCATACCACTTTCCTTTGCCCAGAACATACAGGCAAAGACGTACAGCCTGAAATCCGAGCATTCACGTGGCTACTGTGCTGACACATGCGTAACTAGCTACTTGCTTATCTGGAATGGGATAACAGAGAGCATTTATGGCTAGGAGGCAACCAGAAAGAATAAAAGAGGCAGCACTGTTGCCGCAGATGGAAACACGGAAATTCAGGCACACGAGAAACTAAAAGGCGGTGGAGCTACCTGGCATCCCGTGGAAGGGCTGGCACTACCCCAGAGAGCCAGCAGCTGAGCTGTGCGGTTTGGCTCTGAGGAAGAGGAGGCAGATGAGAAGATTTAAGTCAGCAAGTTGTCACAGAGATGCAAGCCTGGGCAATGCTTGGAACATTCCTCAGATGCTACACTTTTAAAAGCACATAGTAAGAGGTGAAGAAAGCCTCATGAGAAGCAGCGAGGGAAGCAGCCAGCTACTAAAGCGTCCAGGGCCAGGGAGAGGCACTTGGGCAGCCAGAGCACCCCTGTCACCCCAGGAATCTCGGCTCCCCTGGCTCCCTCCAGCTCCAGCCTCCTCCTCCCCTACCGCAACTCCTTTTAGCCCTAACAGAAGCCATCGGATCTGCAGGTGCAAGAGGCTACTTTGGATTTATATGAACATAAACTGCAGAATAATGTGTTGAATTAGTCAGAAATAGGATCCTGCACGTATCTATTGAAAAGACATGTTTTTAATAATGTAACTACGTAACACATTTTTGCAGCATGACCCCCAGCGCCCCCCCCCCCCCCAAAGCAGAGAGATATCCAATGGTTTATTAAACTATGAACACAACATCTTAGAAGTGCGTATGATTTTTACTTCCTTTAGCCATCATTCATAACACAACAGAAAGCACATTTTTTTCATTCCTTAATAAATCTATTATGTGCATGATTTGAAAAAAGCAACTTAGTCTCTGGGTAAAGTTTAAAGTTATCTGGGTAAAACTTAAAGGAGATGTTCCGCCAGTAGCAGAGTCTAGAGACAAGACAATTCAGAAGTACGCTGTTAAAAAAAAAAAAAAAGCATGTTAGGATACCGTTAGCTTATGACAGCACCAGTACCTGGCAAACTTGAGCAAGATGGTCCGAAAAAAACCCCAACAACCTGAAAATAAACACCACTGCCACACAGACTCAAACCCTCAACCCTGAAAGGGACGTTCCTGCTGCCAATGGAACAGCCCTTATCCTAATCAAATTAACTATACCGAAGGAACCTGCACCAGAAAGGGACACCTGAGCTTAAAGCTGCCTAGCTTGGCTTTGTAAGATGAAGCCAGGAAGCCCTAGACTCCTAATTCGAGGCTGTAATTAAGGCTGCTAATTCTCAGAATACATTGTGTATCCTGTAGACCCATACCTCAGAGAACATGAAATGGAACAGTACCCTACATTTTCTGTAAATTTCTCTGATGAAAAAACATGTCACTGAGCAGTATAAAAGAAGTACCGAGCTAGAGATTTTAAACTGCCAAATCAAAATAGGCCAAAGCATAATGAAAGCACTAGATTTTAATCAAAATTCTTTTAAATCGACCCTTAGTTAATTTGGAGAGCACCAACTGCGTACTTCACTGGTACAAAAGCAGATGTATGTCAAGAATGACGGATCTAGAAGAATTTGAAGAGCAAAGGTATATACGCATTAGCAGTAAACTCTAGATGTCTAAGAGATGAAAGTCTTTGATATATAAAAATATATCAAATTGACAACCAGAATGACAAAACACTTCTATTTACTACAGCGCAAGGTAGTTTGTCGAACAATGGCCCCTCTGTTGTAGATACTGAGAAAGAAACTCCCCACAAAACATGTCTGTGAAGAAGTATGTAATTGATCACGGGACAGATTTCAGTTCTCCACCCTTGCCCTCCTGTGAGGAGGATGAGTAGTGCCAATCCCTGGTGGTGCTGCAGAATGGAACCAAGGATGCAAGTACGAAGCACTTGGAGACGTAAGAAATATGAGACTTCAAAAATGTAAATTAGACAAGTATGACTAGATTTTTCTTGCACACAACAATTATATTGAAGTTTTCCAAAAGGCTGATGATTTAGTTCACACAGTAATAGGAAAAATGCTAAGTAGTAGCCAATTTTTCTAGACAGCTACCCCAGTTCTCTAAGACAGAAAATGTGCAGTATCTTTTAGTCAAAAAGAAAACAGTCTGGGTGCAAGACGAAAATGTCACCCAGCATCAGAGAGCATCAGCTTTTTGACTTTGGATTTTTTGACCTAAGGAAAATGTGAAAAGGCATTTCACATACGTAACTCATATTAAAACACAAAAATAATCATAGAATCACAGAATGGCTAGGGTTGGAAGGGACCTTAAACATCATCTAGTTCCAACCCCCCCGCCGTGAGCAGGGACACCTTCCACTAGACCAGGTTGCTCAAAGCCTCATCCAGCCTGGAGTGCGACAGAACAGTCCTGACCTGAGGGACTACAAATTCTAAAGTACTTTCACTTTTTCTTCAGATTTCACGTTACACATTCAGGATGTGGCCATGATTTGCTGTGCTGTATGACAGACATGGTACGTCTCTGTCCAGCTGGAGAGGAGGAAAAGCTCTGATCCAGAAACTTTGACTCTTCCGTACTAGAGCTCTGCATTCTCAGCAGGCTTGACACTGTTACCTCCAACACAGCATCCAGACAGCACAGACCTCAGTGATGCGAAAGGAATAGGTCTGCGCAAGGTCATTTAGGCATATCCATAGTGTGGTATTAGAGACTTCGAAGTATGCGTGTAGGATTTACACACATACCATAGGAGTGAAATTCAAGACAATAGCTGTCTTACTTGAGCACAGGCTTTATTTGAAAAAGTACTATATGCTGTGACCGCAGGTCATCAGACAGAGCAAGAAAGAATATATACGTCTGAACAAGTTTTCCATTTCCTCTCACTGGAATGACAGTGAATAAAGACGATGAAAATTACAGCATGTGAATACTAGTGTAATTACTGAATAGTTCCCCACATAATTATGCAAAACAGATCTACCCATAAGTTAATGTAGCCATTTTCTTTTTGAAACAGAATTTTCATGCCATCCATCAGTCACCCCAAAACACAAACCTTAGATGACTTAAGTACACAGAATTTACTCATTTAGTCCGTAATATAAGCAATGCATGCGAGTAGAAATAAAGGTTTAATGAAACAAAGTAACGTACTCCACTCGGGAAAACACATTTTGCCCAAAGAAAAAAGTAAAGTAAATAAGTGGAGACTTGACTATTTGATAAATATAGCCCCAAAGGTCATATGTTTACTGAAAGAATATAAATATTGTACATGATGTAGATTTTTTTTAGTTGACTAGAAACATTAATTGCTTTCTAAATACAGTAATATTCTTTCCTTTCAAACTGTGAGGTCTCATTTCTTTTACTGCAACACGTAACCAATTACCTAACAAAAATGTTTACATTAATCACAATGACTCTATATTTTAGTTTTTATACCACCAATTTTATTTTTGCTTAGAACTGAACTCCCTCAGGCATTCTTTCGTGCCAACTGTTAATTTCTATCAGCGATAAAGTTGCCTTAAGCTTCTTTTAACATCTACCGGACATGACCTCATAAAATTTAATGCCATTCATTAACCCCAAGCACTTAACTTTACACAGTAATGTCAGGCATCTGACTTTTCAGTGCGTGAGAAATCCAAGTGGGAACCGTTTGAGAGATACAAATTACAAATCATCTGAGTAGCAGAAAGAGCAGCAATGAACAATATTAAAGGGCGAATCAAGACTTGAGCAAAAGTAGGGTTCTTGCAGTGCCCTCTCTCTAGAATTATAAAACATTTATACAAACAAGGAAGAGGCTGCAAAATGATCATTTTGGCTTGCGAGAGGACTGAAGTTCAGAGCTGGGGCAGAATGCCAGGCTCTTAACATTGTCTAAAGCAGTTATGATGTGCAGTCGTGTTTTCTTGGGTGTCCAGTAGCCTTCGGGCATTTCAGAGGAGCACAGTGCTTGGACCACCTTACGTTCTGCAAAGGCCACACACCAGCAAGGCTGGGGAAAGCCAGAAGCAGCAGTTTCTTCAAAGTGCTCCTCCCTTTCTTCCTGCAAGAGCCTTGCCGAGGTGGAGCTTTAGAGTGTGGTTGTTCTTCTGATTTTGGTTATGTACCAAGAAAGCTTTCGGAGGGACGGCACTGTTTTTATTTTCCCTGAGATGCACAGATGGGTGATGTCTGCTAAACTCATTTAACCATATTTCCCAGTGGCTTCACACATGTTGGAGAAAATGTGGAAAATTCTAGAGGTGAATGAAAAAAATATTTCGAGACAATTTTCTGGCTTCTCTTGAGCCATTCAGGGACACTCCTTGTGGGGAGTGGAAACTGAGTGACAGCCCGTCAAGACCCTGACTGTAAAAAGGGCACAGTATTGGGGGGTGGATGGGTGGGGAAGCAAAAAGGTGGTTTACTTTCTATTTCTGTTACCTCAAGAGATATATAGGCATCCTCTGTGAAAAAGGACAGTGCTTTGCAGCTAGAAACATGGTCCATCAGAGTTCCCGAGAGCAATCTGCTTATTCAGCTCTGTTATGGAAAATCCCCTCCCCTAGTCTGCATACAGAGCTCACTTTTTCTTGGTGTCAGAGGCTGTTACATTCTGGGTTAAACAGCTGATGCTGTTGGAGCAGGGATCAACTTAACATTTCTATACAAATTATACAAGGTAGCTATAAATTGCTTCATGAGAACCCATGTGAGATTTGATGCTGATGTCTCTAAGTGCTACAAGTTTGTTTGTTTATTTTTAAGCAGCAAAAAGAGCCAGCTTTCAGAACTAAGCAGTAGCTCCTGAATTTACTGATCTTAACTGGAAAATATATTCTCTGCTACCTTATAAATCTAAACAGATGGAAGTCATTTTGCTCAAGCTTTATTTCCACAGAAAGGTATCTCTAAGCAAAAGGCAGGTATTACAGAATGGAGGTTTTCACATGTAAACAACTGTGATCTCTGATACCAGCCCCATCTCCAATATCTCAGAATAACTATTTTAGCTATAAACCACACGTAACTAAAATTTAGAGTCACTACACACTTCATACTATTGAAAATGTTTTTGCATCTTGCCTGCCACTGGTCTAAGATCACTTTAGAGTAATTACAGTGTGATGCAACATCAGTAAGTGTGCATCAGTTGGAAAAGTTTTTATTGCCTAATAGCAGGGAATGGTAATAAAGTAGATGTACACCAGGCCACATGGAAATGGCAACCAATTGGTCTGTATTTGGCAAAGCAAAGTATAAAAGTTTTATAAACACAAAGTATGTTATATACTTTTTCTAACAATACGGATGTAAATCTCTGCACAGCATAAACACTTGTGCTGATCAACATAAAGGTACTGCTGTGATAGGTACTTTGAAGTTGCAGATAAGAGCTCAAGCTGTAAGATGCCAACAAAAATGGAAGTTTATAAAGAATCACTGCCAGACTCTTAAATGTAGTAGTACTTGTGGGACTTTCTGTAATATAAATAGTAATTACCTTCATGCAGAATCTATTTGCAAAAATAAATATACCGGTGCATATACCAAAACTCACAACTCAGTTCTCTACTTATAAAGCAAACTTTAAAATCTGTAAATTCTGAGTAAAACAAACCCCCAAATAATCTTCTGCTCAACACCACCTAATATGCAGTGCCCGAATATGTATACATGTGCATGCACATACACAACCGCTCCAATATACATACGCAAACACTGCAGTCTTAGTGTGAGGGCATCTACCCTGTAGACAATTCAATCAATCTCTCAAGTGACACCCACACGTGCCTGCACACACAAAAGCAGATGTGGCATTAAGATTTACAAAGTTATTGAAACTTTTAACAAGTAAAACGCATCTTTACTTAGCTACACCAGAATGAGGAATAAAGGGGTTTACATATGTTCCAATTCTAAACCTATCAATCAAACCCATGTTATTCCTTTGGGAGCTTATTTACATGCATATTTATCAGCCTCACATGCTAATTCCCTGCTGTTTTATGCCTGCGAGGCATGTTTATGAGTCATAATTGTTGATCTCATTTGATGTATTTCACTGAAGTAAGACATTATTCAGTTATGTGGCCTAATGTCAATGAATTACGATGACCTGATCTTCGAAATGCAACTTGCTCTTTAATTTTTATTAGAGCATAACTTACTCAGAAGAAGAAATACACTAAAATGGAAGATTACATGCTTTTGTAGTCATTTTACTTAAACATCCTATTTTTGAAATGCTCCTCCCTACCTCTAGGCAAAGTTTTAAAACTGCAATTCGTAAACACCAAATGAAAAGAATTTTTGCCTGAAATTAGTACATATTTCTCAGAGTGGGACCTCTTATAACAGTTTTTATTTTGATTTAACCAGCCACAAGACAGGCCTTTGGAGCACTGACGTATGGTTTGTAAAAGGAAAAAAACCAGACCCAAACCAAAGCCCTCAAATTGTGCTTTCCCTGACTTCCTCAAAATTGAAACCAGATACAGACTCAGGAGCAACTGGTACATGAGAACTACTGAAGTAAGTTAAAGTCCCAAAACTGACTCATCACCTTCAATGCAAAATGGTGTCAATTTACAAACAGAAAATCACTTGATGGTCAAAGGAAAGAGCTAAGCAGGGGTGTATAAACTTCATTGTGGTAGCTTGGGTTGAGCCATCAATGGCTATCTAGGTAGCAAGCCAGAAGGGGCACTAGGAGGGGGCTGAAAATGGTACTTGTACAGTTCTGCTCCTTCACAAAGACCCATCCTGGTCTTCCAACGTCTCAAGTAATCTTTAAAGGTTTAAATTACCTTAAAAAAAAAAATCTGATTAATAACATTTCTCAATAATCATGCCCTTTTTCCTAATGCGATTACAGCATGAAGGAATCGTATAGTAACTGCTTATTTTTATTCTTTTGCAGCAAAGATTTGGTATCATTACAGCAAGCACCCACACTGTAGGATCCATAGCGTAAGTTGCTCCTTACACTAGGCTAACAGAAGATTACCACTGTACACATAATTTACTATGTGACTTTCAGATGTCACCACTTCTTATCATTCAGCATTGTTTTAATGCATTTATTATCATTTTGTTATATGTATCAAAAGTAACTATCAATTGACAATTGATTTCAGCGTCACAAAAATCAGAAGTATTTGACTTCTATATCTGAGTTAAGAGATTGTCACAGTTAACACAATGTTCAACTTAAATTCATCATTATGTATTAATAAAAAAAACCCAAACCGCTTAGGTATGTTCAAAAGTTTCAAAATTGCTGCTCTGAGCTACAGCTTTAGCAAGGAACAGAGTAATATGCAGAAAAATAAAACTGTCTTTAGCCAAGTAATGCAAATGCCAGATACCAAATGCAAACCCGTTTTTCCACAGGAATCTCAATTTGAATCTGACAGATATGAGTAAGTGTCTTTGAAATCGCAGAAAACCTGCAAGTAGCTTCCTAAATTTATAATATCTAGAGGACTTGGAGTATCATAAATATCATATTAATTCCAAGATGAAAAATCTGCATCAGATTTTTCATGTCCAGAATTAAATCTGTGGTTTTCATTTATAACTGCTTTTACCCCCCAAAAAATATTTTTTTCCTGCAAAAATTAAATATATGAGAAAGAACCAATGACCATTTAATACAGGCTTTATATGCTCTTTTTTAAAAGCACGAAGGAGCATTTAATACAGGGTTTACATAGTATTTTTGCAAATCAGAAGCTGGCTTCTGACAGAAGTATGTTACAAACCAGCTTCTTAAAAAAAAAAAAATCACCTTCACTTGAACAAGTATTCTAATGTGTAACTTTAGTTCATGCAAATGCCACAACTAGAACTGTCATGTGTTCATCATAAATATAAATTTATAAAACACATTAAATTTAATCCTGCAGAAAAATGTCAATCCTAGAACTTTTAAACCAGAAGTTTTCTCTGGTTAGTCACAAGAACCCCAAAACAGAGCTAGTCTTCCACAGGATCAGGTCTGATTTACGCCCCTTCTTTCTTTCAAATTCAAATAAGCAAAAGACACAAACTCATCTGCCAGGGTATTTTTTTAAATTTTTTTTTTTTTTACAACAGCAACACTTTAATGCTACACTTTTTATGGCAATAAGATTGCAATCTTAGCGTAACCGATCATGTTGTGGCCTCCTAGCTGTCATAATTCAGAATGGAGCTTTGTACACTTTTGCAAAGGAGTATTTTCTGTCGTACTTCAATAAAACACGAACCAATATTGGGTCACAGAAGTTTGGAGGTGGCCCTGTGGCTCAATATGCTTCTCTCTTCCATTAAGATAACATCTGTTCTGGCCAGTAGTCGGCAAATCAAATATGATGAGAATTCATCTGAGTGCAAAGTAGAGATGCCCACTAATGGACAGATTTATGTTCTGTTGCTCCACCCTTTAAATATTTCAAATGAAAAGTAAACACAAACAACAGTGGTATCTTCAAGTATTATGACTAACATATAGAAAATGTACCCCACTATAAGCAAACTCAAACATTTTCACATCATTGAAAACATACTTTCACACATATTACACGAGAACTCTATCCCTTCAATTGCACTTAGTACTGAAACTCTATACAGTTCATTTTTCCTAAGGCTAAATCATTGATTCCATTACAAATCCAATTTCTCAGAAGAAAAGAATTATCACCACCGTAAAAGCTTTATCTGGATGAAGTTTGTGCCTTAACTTCTAAGAAGATCAAGAATAATAATTTGTAATGGGATATCAAAATTTTAGTGGAGAAATTTATCATAGAGGGCTACTACTAATATTTTGGTTATATGGTCCCAGTTGCACTAAACTGAATAGGATTTGTTCAAAAATTTGAGTGCAGTCTTCCTGTCCCAGAGTTTATGTATTATTGTTTATCACTCTGCCAGCTGTTTGTACAGAATTACGATATTTAACAGAAGAAAATTAGACCAGTTTTTTTTTTTTAAGTGGCCATTATAGTTTACTTACATTAAATCTGATTTTTAACCTTCCCACCTATTTTCCATGAAATATAAAAGTGACAGGTATTCCATTTACCTCAACAGTAGCTGCAGGGTAAATATGAAGGTATCACTGTATTCACTGATTTGCAAGGTACATGGAGCAATATGTCAAGCCAGCTAATGCCCCCAGTATCTAATAACATGATGAAACAGTAAAAGCACTATGTAGTGCTTACTTCAAAAAATCTCTTACAAAGTTTTAGCATTTCCCCTATTCTTAAGACAGGAGCTGGCAATGCTGAGATACAAAATAGTGAAATAAACAAGCACAAACAAATCAACTTTGGTAACTATTTCATTAAGATGGAGTAGCACTCCTTAAACTTGCAGCCAAATCATGTTTTAACAGTAACACTGTCCTGGTTTCAGCTGGGATAGAGTTAATTGTCTTCCTAGTAGCTGGCACAGCGCTGTGTTTTGGGTTTAGGATGAGAAGACTGTTGGTAACACCCTGATGTTTTCAGTTGTTGCTGAGTCGTGTTTAGACCAAGTCAAGGACTTTCCAGCTTCTCCTGCCCAGCCAGCAAGAAGGCTGGAGGGGCACAAGAAA
>JAVKLA010000073.1:5608960-5620230 GCA_034782735.1 Sagittarius serpentarius | reverse complement strand
TTAGTGTCATTGTTAGTTTCTTCCTTTCTGTTCTATTAAACTGTTCTTATCTCAACCCACGAGCTTTACTTTACTTTCCGATTCTCTCCCCCATCCCACTGGGTGGCGGGGAAGTGAGTGAGCAGCTGCGTGGTGCTGAGTTGCTGGCTGGGGTTAAACCACAACACAGTGGTTTAACCTGGTGGTTTAATCCATACTGACCCACCATTTACGGAAGTTTAGGGAATAGTTTAACATATTCAAAATATTTTAACTTTATTTGATTACTCATAATACTGAAAAGGTGACAATGATCTGCATCTTCCAAAATATTTTTCATTTCCATGACCAAAAATACTTTTAGATGAAATTTCTAAGCTGACAAGTGCTTATTTATTTTAAGTTTGTATATAAAACATTAAAAGGTTGTGTGTGTGTTCTGACATGTACCAAAATTCTTCTTTTTTTAGCGAATGAGCTACCTGCTTCACACAAACTGGCTGAAAGGAAGCAAGAGCTGAAGGATGGCATTGTCACCGTGGCAGCGTCCTAGACCTTGAACAGTCTGGGTCCACTTCTTGGCCCTGCTACAGACTTCTTGTATGAACTAGGCATATCATTTCACCTGCTTCAAATGTCTTTTTGTATGAGAACATATAGTCTAGTTATTCTTCCTATGGCATTTATGAGAATTAATTTTGTAGCTTCTTTGGTATATGACACCTTCTAATAGGATGAAGTAAGCACACAGAGGCAAAACAAACATGCCAGGTCCCACTTCGCTTTTTAAACCGACCAAGCCATGGAGCACAAACTGCGTCATAAGCTTCTGTGATAGTCACAAATAGTGAAAATAAATCTAATTTGCTCTATCCTTTTGTGTCATTTGTACTGCAGTGGAAACATTACAGTCACATGATTACTGATGCAGTGATCTAAACATCTGACATGATGAAAAAGCTGAACAGATACTTATAAATAACTAAAAGATATTCTACATCTGACAGAAGTGTTCCATCTTGTCATAGAGTGTGAGTACATGTACATCCATATAAATCTCAAGTTTAAAATATTTAGAAACAAACCCCAGCAATAGCTCACTTACACAAAACAAGATTTAAACATAAGCTCACATACATGCATTTGAAACATGATGTTCCTTATCCAGTATTGTTTGGACTTGGGCTAGTTTGCTATTTTGTTGACCAGAGAAAGACAGACAAAAGCAGAAAGGCTATACATGTTTCTCCCACTCCCCCCATTTTAGCACTCAATTTTCATTAGAGATAAAGGTGTTCTCCCATTATCCTGTATACTGAGTCTTTTTTCAATTATTGTGTATCTTACGAGTAAAATGAAGACCAGGACTTCTAAAAGCCAGTTACATGCACACTGCCTCTGCTTGGCCAAATTTTCGACACCAAATGCTTGAAATCTGAACACTCCGAAAACTGAGGAAATCCAAGTAACTAACCACAATCCAGTACCTTGGGCTAAATTACTGCTTTCCTTAGACAATAAGGGCACTCAGGCTTGTTACCTTTACAGTCAATTGGAACCTAGCCATTAATTTTAATAGGATCAGGATCAGGTCCCTGACTTTTTCCAACATCAAAGAAACATCTTCCACAGTCATTTTGCTATAAATAATTAAAGCTGATTAGTAATAATAACATACCTTAACCAAAAAGGTAAACAGTGGAGACATTTATTATCAAAGTAAGAAAAGAAAATTAAAATAACCTGCAACATTTTTGTATGTGCAATTCATCAGGAAACGTTGTACAAGAACAAAAACAAATGTTGGCTCATTCCAGAGGTTCTTTGTCATCATTAATGTATTCAGGTTTTCACAGCTGAATTGCTGTACTTTGAAAAGATTTTCATGAAAGGAAACTCAAATTCAACGTTTAAACAAAGCTGTCAGGTTACCAAGATTCATATTTGCTTGTATGTCCAGAAAATGTTTTCTCCTTTTTAAAAAACCCTCTAGGTTAGAAGTATTATTATTCCTTTGCTCTCGATTTGTAAACAACAGAAAATAAGCTTTTGTGAAGCAGCACGTATTTATTTATTTATTTGCTTTTGCGAAGCTGAAACCAGTAGTTAGAACTATCTGTTCCAAAGCGGAGGTGAAACTACCTGGTATGGATATTGTACTTCATTACTAGTTCTGTCCCTCAAATTGATACAAATGGCCTCCTTCTGTTTCTGTCTGTCTGCTCGCCTGAGCAGTGGAGCTAATTGTCAGAGCTGGGGAGATCTCCTACACCTAAACAGAAGATACGTGGTTTGTAACCTGCTTAATTTGCCTTATGTCCTGGATGGCCCTCAGTATGTTGTTCATTAAAGTATCAGCTGTTTCAGTTGTAGCAGTGGCAACCTAACCATAGGCCTATTTTTCTTTGTTAAAAGGCCAGATTGCCAATAAATAATACACATCTTACCAGATAATTTCTTACCACTTAAAATAAATATGACAGTACTTTACCGCTCTCCCCTTCCACACCTCTTAGTTTTGCATGCCCAAAGAAGACAAGGACACAGGTACCCAAGGAGGCTAAAGAATAAAGCTTATTAGTCAAACAGAAGCCTAAATTTGAAGCTTTGCACTATTACTTGGCACTTAAGTGAAAGTAGGTTGAACCCTTCCCTTTTTAAAATAAGGAATTCCAGATCCTTATAAACGTCCACATACATGAAAGACAGGAAAGATCCCACCTGTGCTGACATATTTCTGTTCTATAGAGCAATCAGTTTCTAATACAATCAAATCTGTGGCAGTTAAACTCTTTAAAAATGTTTTAACATACATTTAATCTCAGATACAGAGGTCTGTAACGTCAGCTAGCTGCACACAATTCACAGACTGCTTTGTAAATTACAATCTTCTGTATGTCAGGACAGAAGTGAACTCAAACATCTAATTATTATCCTGTACCAATCATGCTGGCCTCAGCTAGAATTCTGATTTACTAGGTTTTTATTATACATACACAAGTACAATCAAACTTGTATGGTTCATTTTTAAATTAAGAGAATCTGCCTTTTCCGTATGTAGGAGATACAGCCATTTAACATAATTTGATCATTGCCTGGAAACAATATTTGAGGTGTTTACAGGTAGTAACCTTCATACTGTATTTTTGTATCAAGTCTGAGTAAAACACTCAAAGAATTATTCCATTCCCATCGTTAGCTTCTGTATAACTTCTAATAATGAGCTAGTTTTAACATATTCTTAATTACATTTACAGAGGTTGTATTAAACAAAGATTATTCTGTTTTAATCTTGTTGTTCAGTAGGTTACTATAGTTAAAAGGGAAATTTCTACTTGGTATTTGAAGCTAAGCATGTAAAATTTAGTAAAAAAAAAAAAAATTTCTTTTTCATTCAACTTGCATAATTTCCTTTTATACCACATGTATTATACTACAGGTATACTAGGAAGCGAGATGAGAGCCAAGTAGTTGAGCTTTAACCTGGATTTGGGAAAAGCTACGAAAAGAAAAAGGAATGCTGAAATCAGTTTTTCCCAAAGTAGGATCACAAGGAGTTGTTAGAAGAATGACATGAGGCTGACAAGTGATTTATGCCAGTATTCAGGCAGGGCTGTATCTGGAAAGAACTGGAAACTCCCAGCTGAGATGACTGAACCGAGGTTGTGTGCCAATGCCATTAGTGAGAATGGTCTTATTTTCATACACCGATTCAGAGTAGAACTTTCAAAATTAACATTTTAGGTTTCTTTTAGATCAACAGACATTGCTGTCCAAGAGGTCTTCTCTAACATCTGCCTTTTCAGCCACTGAAGGCTATTTCCCTACATGGTGTCTGTGCCAGTTACCCGCGCTACAGTATAACCTCCAAACTGGAATTAATGTAACGTGCAGCTCACGTGAAGGCACCAAAATAATTGGAGCTAGCAATTCTAGAGAGGAAAATCCAATTCTGGAAGCTGGTGACCCGCAAGGCTCTGTCAGCTACTCACATCCACTCCCACAGCTGAGTCATTTCAAACACTCCTGCAGTTCCTAAATACAAACTTGCAGCAAGGCACTGAAACCAAAGGGCCCACAACTGGCAGATTTCTAAGGGCTTGTCAACACCCATACAAATACAGTCTTTAAAGGAAAAAATATACTGCGTGCTGGCTATTTTCATCTAACTTTATATTAAATACATGTATTTTTAACATGCATAGTTTCTCTGTTAACTGATCTGTTAATAACAATGTATTTCTAATACAGAAAAGAGAAGAGAAAATGAAGAGTCGTAGGGAAGGAGCTAGTGACAGCCTGAGTTAGCTCACAACATAATGTGTTGCTCCAATAGCCTTTGTCACTACAATCCTGTTGCTGTTCAATTAAAAGCAAGCTAAACAGTAGTTATTATTAATAAATGAATATTAAAATGCCTGTTATGTTAGCATATGGTGTTTGAAGACGCAAAAACCATTCTTGATTCTATTCATCCAATACGAAGCGAACCAGACTGAAGACAGCTTTCTCCTCTAGCGTACCTTGGAAAAGCCAAGCCCAGGAGCAAAAGCACAAGGGTTTTGCACGAGGACCGGTAGCAACAACTGTGCTGGTGGGGCATGCTGAAGCTTTCTGCCTGAAGGGTAAAACTCGCCAACGACGGACACAGGGCATTCTCAGGGCCTGGTGCAAACCATAGCATGAAAACCCAAAGGCGTTAAAAAACAATCACAACCCTCAGCACCTTCTGCTCCAATATAATGCAAAGACGTTCTCTGTTCCAATCTTGTCTTTTTAATGAAAACACAAAGTAGCATGCATATTTAAAAGGACTCTTAAAAACACAATGCTATACTTAATGTATAGGTCCCTCCCTGGAGAGAAGATGAAAGAACACACATGACGTGACACACGACATCATACAATACCGAAAAATGCTTCGTAAGGAAGTAGTAAGGCTTCAAGTATTCACTGTATTTGCATTCTCAATTGCTTTTACCTAGGATTGTAGTTCTCACACACAGAGGTCCAGACTTCTGTGGTTGTTTCTTTGAAATGTAATCATGGAAATGATCTCTAAAAACAGAGACAGATAAACGCCATACAGGGCAATCTGCATTAGCTTTGTCTCCCTGACTGAAGGGGGTTGTAAGGGCAAAAAACTCCAACTCATAACAGTGAATAGCTACTGACTGATTAGGAGATAATACAATTTTCTGACAGCGAAAATTCACTTAACCCTGGAACGAATGTGAGAGGATGTACCCAAGACGAACACAATCCCATGTGAATTATACTTAAGATTTGGGGAAATTACTTGATAGTGCTTGGGTCCTGTTAGGTTCAGAGAACATGGCATTTACTTTATTAATTCATCCCCCTTCTACATGTTTTCTGTATAATGCTGATATAAACCAGGTATTTCAAACTCCACATAAGGTGTAGTTCTACATCATAATGCTTTCTACTGATCAGGGTTATGAGGTTAACACCAGAACAGCAAAATTCTCCAAAGACAAGCAATGGAAACACACAGAATATGGTCAAAATGGAAATATGAATGTTCTCTTACCATCTCTCATATTTTTTCACGGCAGCCTTGAGAATCAGGAGGGAGGCAATGGTAAGTAAGTATGAGGTGGGCAACTGATCTATCTCAACTTGATTAATTTCAGTCACACACTCCGGTAGTTATCTTTGTCCTTCCAGCTACATCAGCCTTCTCTGTCCTCACCAACTACAGCCTTTAGACATGAAATATACATCCCCAAACTCCAAATCCAAAACACTTAGACCCATTAAAGGTTTCCCCTTTTCTTCTATTAAGAACAAAGAACACATTACATTCTTCTATGTGAAGTATGCTATTAAGTAATAGCTTGTACACTAATTAAAGCAAATGTAATTGTGAGAACACACTGACATTGTTAAAGTAAATTACCCAATTCGTTAATAGTTTCATTTCAAGTGACCTTAATTGTATTAATTGTGATATTGAGCAAATTAAATTGAAGAGTATTAAATGCATTGTTCCAGTCTGTCCTTAGAGGATCAACTTTCTCATTATAGCAAAGAAATGGGAATACTACCTACTATGCTCTTCAAAACTTGTGTCAGAATCTGGTGACCGCTGTAACTTAGAGTAAAAATTTATAGCAGCTCAGAAACAGTTAACCTAGTTATCCCGTTTCAATTTAACATAAACCTCAACCATTCGGAAATGAACAAAATAGTTTGTCAGATGCAATACACAGGAAGAAGGCAGAAGAACAAAGTTTCTGAAATTTCTCTTCATATATTCAGGGTTTATAAAGTCTCTGCTGGAGACAAAAAAAGATTCATCAGTTTCTCTGATAAAGTTCCCTGTTTCAGAGGGATTAATTCAAAAATATTGCTAGAATAACATGAACAATATCATGAAGATTCCTAGAACAGAAAATGTAGCAAGATACCATCAATTTACTACAGTCAAAAGCAAACACAACAATGCACATATACATACATGCATGTAAATTAAAATACAATGGGATCCAAAAGTTATAATCCAAAATTAAAATTTCTTAAAAGAACTAAAATCTTCCATTTGAAGTATCAGATTGCAAAAGTGAGAATCCCTGCCACAAATTTCGTACCAGCTATTAAAAAGCGTATGTGAATGCATATATGCAATGCACATTTTTTTATCCTGAAAAAAAATCAGATACAAGGAAAATAACATAGGCCAAATCAACCATCAGAAAAAGACTGAAATACTATCTTATCTGTTTTTCTGGCATATTTTAAAGGGAGAGAAAAAAGATCTTGACTGTCAATTAGTTAACAGCCTATCCTGAATTTTTTAAACTTGCAAGCAAGCACATTCTCATGACTCATCATAACTCAAGATTCAAAGTTCCTCAGTTACACAAAATTTAGAGTACTATGAATGCCCAGATCTTTCTGCAAATGACACTTACCTCATCTGTAATGCTCTACTTTTATTTGTTCAGCTAAGTAATTGTCTCCTGCCTAGCACTTGCAACATTAATCCTTGCAGCTTTTCCTAGTAAAACATGTCTTATTCCTCTCAGGCCACTTCTCCAAAATCTCAAGAATACTTTGAATTGTATGTCTGCCCTCCACTGTGCTAAGGGCCCTGTCCAAAATAAATTGTGTTTGCTCTCTGTACCTTCACAGAGATTTTAATAAACGCACTGAGTACTACTAGACTCAACATATTTCTCGAATCCCATCCAATATATCCTTCCAAGCTGAGAGCAAATGAACAAAAAGTATTCTATGCACACAGTTTTCCAACCAGCTATACTTAACAGCAATCCATGCATTTCTGAGATTTCTTTCATTTTATGAAAATGCCTTGTGAGAGAATTTCAGAACTCCAGCTGGACATGACATCTCCTTGTTCTCCATCAAGTTTTGGTATCAGTTGCGCATACTGAAAATACAATACTTCATATAGATTAACAAATCTGACTAGCTCTATGATTAAATATTTATTTTCAGCATCCTTATCAGTGATGTGCTTTATTTTTATTACCTCATACCACTGAAGGCTTCTATCACTTTGCCTCCAAGGTAATATTTTAAGTATTCACCACAGCTTCAAAAAACAATACAGATGTCCTGATATTCCACAATACTGCATAGAACATCTCCAACTGATGGACCACCTCTCCTCCATATTTCTATGATACATGATACTGATGACTTTAAGATACAGATTTTCACCAAGTTGATTCTGTATCATGCCTGAAACTTGAGGCCGAGTTGAAAAATCTTGTCTTGAAATACTTTTGTGAAGACAATAATGGACAGACTGCATGGACAGGAACGACTGTATACTTTGATGCCTAAAGACCTAACACCATCTAAGCATTTAAAATGAAATATTAAAACTTCAAAGACTTATTTTGGATATATAAAGTTTCAAATTAAAATGCAGTATGTGTTTCACAGTAAAAAAAAAAAAACAACTATGAAGATGAAATGGATGCTTTATATAAAATATTTACATAGATAGAACATAAAAAATGTACCATAGTTGGTAACCTTTATGACTTGGGGAACCATGTATTTACATATCTTTATCTTCGCATGTGCGTATGTGTGTGTTGTGTATATATTTTTAACAGTTGACAGCTGTTTTAGAGCATACAGAGATGCCAAGCTGAATGAGGGTCTTGATTACTTCAAGATTAGCTATCTAAAGTTTCTATTCATTTTAAGTGTTGTTAGTGCGAAGAGTCATTAGTCACTTCCTTGTCTCATAGAACATCAGCATACATTTACATTGTTAATGAACATTTGGGGTAAATGAATTAATGGCACTTTTAAACATCAATTCAATACTAATAACTTTGTGTGTCACAGAAATGTTAAGGTTGGGATAAAAATGAGAAACCTTTTCAGTCAAGGTAACTAATCACTTCTGGGCACAATAAAGGGTAAAATTAATTTACAGTGTTTTTTTAACTGGGTAAAAATCTTGGTTTCTCTTGAAAGGGAGTTGAAAGAATTCCCAGTGTTTTTTTAAGGACAAAACCAGAAGAAAATGCTTATCTTTTTCTTGATTGGGGTAGACTAGAAGCAAGCTATATTTCCGCTGGAAAACGGTTATTATTTTAGGTTATTGCAAAACATTATTTTCAAGTTTCTAAAAATATATACAAAAATGCATTTAGTTTATCAAACTAAAATGGCTCCATATCCTTACGATGTCAAATATAATAGAGGAGGAACACTGACCTAGAAAAGCTATTTCATTTAATCGTCAGGTGTTAAAATACTTCCCCCTAGATGTTCATTCTCATTTTCTAACATTGAAAAAGCTTTATAAGCCAATGAAGAAAAAATGAAAAAAAAAAAAAATTAGCTCAAAGGGACAATGAAGTTTTACCAATATACTTTAAAGCAAAACATCAGCTTCTTATAAACTGAAGTAATAAACCTGACTAAGCAATACTTGACATCACAGCTTTTTTAATAAGCACTAGTAAACAGAAGATTTATAGACAGATACACCCACACAGAGTAGCTGATCTGGGTGAGGGACTTAGGAAATGTCACAAAGTTGTTTCAACTCTGTAATTTAAAATAAATTTTTTATTTTGCCCTCCTGGTACATGTGTTCAATGACTGGAAAATTACAGGTAGTTAAGGTGCCACTGTGTATAACTGAGTACTTGAGGAATGTTTTCATGACAAGGACGAGCTTTCTCGTTAAGCTTATCACTTTCTTCAAACCAACTATATTGTCACTACTAGCAAATAAGTAGAAGAGACAAGCAACACAGACATGCATTGCATTATGCAAGCAATTTGTTCTCACTGTTCATTAGAATCTTCCAAATACTGCATTTAATTAATTTACTTTAGGTTCCATAGTAATTTCTACCTTTCGAGCCTGTTCATTCTATCTCAACTTCCAGGTGTTTTTTGTTTTTTTTCAAGTAAGAATATAGGTGCTAAGTCAAACAAAGGAAAAAAAAAGGGAAATCAGCCTTTTTATTTGCATAATCTCATCCAACATAACATATTGAACTTTATTGCAGAATAAAAAAAAAAAACAACAGAAAAAAATCCCTAAAACTAAAGCAGTGTAGGAGCTCATGTTTGAGAAAGTAACATAAAGCCATGCTGCACTTCCAATATTCTTATGCTGAAGTCAGTGTTTGGTTTATGATTAAAAAAGGATGACAGCGCATTAAACATTTGGCTAATGTTTCTGTCTGTAATTGAAAGTTGACTTTTCGTGGTTTTCATTAGTGTCAGAGTGTTCTACACATATTCTGTGAAATGTTCTTTAAGTTGCCCTGTTCAACTTCATTGAGAGAATTAAACAAATTATGACAGGTACAGTTATCATAATACACTTATTTAAGGTTTCTAGGTATAAAGTAAAAAAAGTACAGAAATACAAAACTCACCTTCCCCTGGCTTGTGCAAATAACTCTGCAAGGGATCAATGCCTATTTCTTGTTCCTCTGCTTGCAAAGGGTGACTGGTTTCAGACACAGAATGATACATACTGGCAATAGTATATTCCAACTGAAGGGTATTTATCTGGAGGAAAAAAACCAGAGAAACAAACACTTCAGTGTTTCTTCAGCTATTTTTCAATCATACAAGTCAATCGCAAAAATGCTTTAAACCTTTCCTTATATTCCAGGCATAACATCACCATTAGACGTCTAATAGCAGAACAAGAGTTTCCATTTGAATGTTTTATTATTTGGAGTCCAAACGAATTGTTACAGTACCTCAAACTATCACACTGCAAATAAAAGTCAAAGTGTGGCTTTGACAGACTGTAAAGTGGGGCAGGAGGCTCCTTCCTTCCTTTTTCTAGCTTCCCCAAATCATCTTTTAGTCTGATTCCAGGGATAACCGATGCTGGTTCTTGGGGATGATGAAGGTTATAGAGCAAAGCTGAGGTGAGACCCATCATCATCACTTTTATGGACTCAGACATCTTATCCTAGAAAAACTTCCTTTTAACCACTACTTTCTCAGAAATCATAGGTCAAGTATAAGATAACAGAGAGAGGAATGCAAACACATACAAAAAGAGAGGATGAGATAATACTGACTGGAATGATGGCTGAATTTGGTTTTATCAAGATTTTTATTAGCTTTCTAAAAAGATGATGTTAAAGAAGCATTGGAAGAAACGTAATCAGCTAGCTAGTGAATATTGACACAGAAGTTCTTCCAAAAATGAAGGGCAAAAGGGGAGAAAGCACAAAACTGAAAACGCAGGAAGTAGGTGACGCGGGTTCATCATCACAGGCTGCTGAACGGCATTCAAATCACCATCTCCTAAGTGAACAAGAACTATGCTAGAAGTTCATATGAGGAGTCTTGGAAGCTAGCATTTGTTGCAATGCGTAAGAGGATGCCAACAAAAGGATGAAAAGCAGATGGTGTTATGGTCAGAGCAGTAAGAAGGAAAAACGACCTTTCCAGTGCATTAACAGTGCAAGAGTACATTTGTCAAGACTGCATTTTGGTCACTGTACAGCAATTTATTAACAGCTTGAAAGAGATGTAGCTAACTTGCAACACAAAAGAACTATGCCAGCCAAACAGATTTGATTTGCCTGAGCACACTAAGTAGCTACCTACGACTGCCATCTGAGTTTTAAATATCACTTACTGTAACTGCTTAGTTTACAAGTATTAACTTTTTAACTCCAAGAAAATTATATTTAAAAAGAAATATACAAACACAAAGAGAATAGAGGGGAAGGGAAGGGAAGGGAAGGGAAGGGAAGGGAAGGGAAGGGAAGGGAAGGGAAGGGCAGGGAAGG
>JAVKLA010000073.1:5595940-5608860 GCA_034782735.1 Sagittarius serpentarius | reverse complement strand
GCGGGCACGGGAAGGGAAGGGAAGGGAAGGGAAGGGAAGGGACCTACACCTTTCAGGATTGGTATATTATCAAATCAGAAATCACTAATTATGCTGTTCCTTTCATGCTTACAAGGCATGACACTGACCATATATGCTTTATACCTTCAGTTTACTGTCAAGAAATGAAAAGGGATTGGGATTCTGAAGACCTTTCTAGTTTTATATACTATCCATCTGCTTAATTTTCCTACTAAGCTATGTGGAAAAAAAAAAAACCTAAATAAAAAACAAAACTAGTTGGGCCACTGTTGGGCATTTCCTTTAAACCAATGCACCCAGACTGCTTCCAAAAGGATGTTCTCTCAGCAGTATTCCCTGAAGGATTTGTCCTTTATTTGTCCCGGCACCTGTGTTAGTGCGGTGCTGAAATGATCGTACGATCATCTCTCACTGCTTTTTAACCAGAAGAGAACATCTGAAGCTCTGGGGAACAAGCAGCCAGGAACTGACGGAAGTGGCACACCTTTATGTCAAATTATTACAATCTTATAATCTTATGACAAAACACCACTAAAACACAGAATTGCCTTGAATAACTCTTTGTACGAGCTCAACAAAACATATTATGATTGCAAGTAGACAATTCAATGTTTACCTGCAGTCTTATGGATACGTAATATAGAGAAATGTTTGTAACTACCTGATATCTTAGGTAAATAAATTAAAAACTTTAAAGAATTTACTTTAAAAATCAAAGCAAAACAACAGCTTAGCAGAAAGAGATGTTTGTAATTTTCTCCTGCTGGAATTTTAGTTGCTGCTCTGGTTCTCTTTGCTATATCATTTTAATTACCTTTCTACTGATCTGTTGATTTTGTCTTCACAAAAATTACAAGCTTATTTTGAACTGTGCTGCCAGAGTTTAACTTTTTACTTTTATGGTCCTTCAGACGTTGCTACACAATCTGACCAAGGTACAACCCCAAGTGCCTTTCAAACTGTGAACCAGGCACAAAATGACCTTAACCAGACTTCGTAGCTTTAGCAGCCACCACTTAGTTAAGACACAGTATGCTTCAGACTTACACTGTCTTACATTTGCAACACTGTATGAAATTAGCTCCAGTAAGTTTGTTCTTCTATATTCTTCTGTTCTGCATCCACCTTTTCTTTTTTTAAGCACTCCCCAAATGCCATGCCTTTACAACATAGAAGAGCCATAATTTACTTTACAGACTGTTAGAGCAGTTTTAAACAGCTGAATAGATTTACTTTTGATACTTGCGCAGTGATTTAATCAGTTATTTGTGTTTGTTTACAGATACGTTTGATTAGTGTTAAAAAAAAACACTACCTATTAGTCTTGTCACTCCTTAGTCCAAGCAATTTTCTTTACAGTTTTATACTTAACTTCTTTTCAGCTCTTCTAACAAAGAGCAAAGAGAACTATCAAACAATTATGATGACACTTGGGATCTTACTCTGAGACAGATTAATTCTTTACAGGTTTGTGGTTGATTTGTAATGGCCTACTAACATATTGTTCATATTAAATAAGATGCAATTTAAAAACATTCTCAATGTGAAACAATAAAAATGTTACAAAAATCTGAAATTCAATTATTAGATTACAAGACTCGATACTGGCTATCTTGTTAAACCCTAACATCTCAGTCAAAGCTAAAAGTGACTCTTTTATCTATTCCTACTTTTTTTATTTCCTCCAAAGACGAAGGGCTAAAAACCCCGAAGTCCAGGCACCCTTCCCAGCACTGGGAGTTCAACTATTCTTTAATATACATGCAAAAAGAATTAAGGCTGCATATGAAACATTTATCTAGTTAGGGGAATGAAAAGAGACACTAATCTGCCCATGAGCCCAAGGAAAAGAGAGGCATCTAAACTCCTTGTCTGGCTACTCTCCTTAAGTACGCGAGCAGGGGGAGCCCTCCCGCGCCGCCCAGGACAGCATCACAGGTCTGCTCCTCACCGACCGACCAACGCACGGGGAGTGAATCCAGCCTGCTCTCCAGCGAAGGCAGCTTGTCAGCACGCCTGTGACCTGTCAGCCCAGTTTCTCGAGGGAGACCAAAAATCCCCCGAAAGATAGGCTTACGGACTCCAACACAGAACTCCACTGGGTATTAAAGGCACTCTGTGGAGATACTTGCTTATAGCATATCATCCTCTCTCCCCATGACCTCCTCCGTATTCCACAGGTGATAAAATACCAACCTGTTTCCATTAGGAAAAACTTAACTGATGTTTACTAACATCTACCTTACTAACAACCTCCTTCTACACAGCAGGGGTCAACTACTTGTTGTATTAGTCTGATTTAATGTATCCCTTCTAATTCAGAGAACTTGTTCTCCGTGAGTACTGAGCTTTGAAGTCTGCCGCTTCTTTTTTAGACAGGAGGAGGTTTGTGCACCTGAGAGTTTACCAATTTTTTGCCTTCCGTGTTAGCTGCTCTAACACTAAGACATCATGTTATTTCTAACACCTCTTGCCATAAATCAGTCTTTCTTACACAGTCATGCCTCCATCAGCATTGCCATTCTTCCTGTGAGTTTGGAATGCTTTAAAAAATAACATTTAAAACATTCAAAATGAAAGCTACTTCTTCACCAGACTCTTAGTGGCAACAGCCTCAGTTCAGCCATACTTCATCTGCCATTAATACGCATAAGTCATATCCACCTAGCTAGAAATAAAAGACAAAGATAAAAGTCTAAGTGAGATATGCTTCTACCATTAGCTGAACGGCCAGTGAAGCACCAGTCACGTCTGGACTGGAGATAGGCAAAACATGGCAAAAACATGTATTACACAAACATAGAAGTATACCACTTTCTACAACCAGAATTGTACAAAACAGCAGAGTCACCTGTAGTATGATTATAATAAATGTTCATATAATAAACTGATTATAATGAATGTTCAGTTAGAAGATTAAATGTTCTGGAGTTCTTTTAGCAGTGAGACTATTCTCACTACCACGAGAGCAATTGGCAAGACTACCCTAATCTCAAAATTTTGATAAATTTAAAGTCAGTATTTTATTAACAAAACATAGCACAGTTGAACATGAATACTGTACCTTATTTCAAGTCATAAGACATTAATTTACCTCTTCACTTGCAACAGATACTGAATACAAATATTCAGTATTCAAAGGAGCAGTTTATGGATAACGAGCATTGTTTCAAAAATAGTTACTAAATTATTTCAATTAATAAAACCCTAAAAACACCTCATCTAAAATGTTTCCCTTAAACACCAATGTTTCTATAGACTTTTAAAAATTATTTATTCAAACTACAAAAACCACCAAAACATGTCAAAATTAATGTTTAAGATGTGAAGAGTATTGATATTGTTTGGGCAAAATTAGAAAATATGATCAGTCTCACAAAGGATATTGTGAAAGAGTAACTGAGTCGGTGAAAAAGAATTAGGCCATTCTGAGCTTTTACAACATCCATTTCCCCTCTCTTCCCGTCCCCCAGTGGTGAAATAAAAGGAGAGGAATTGGAGGCTTGAGGAGGTACTTAGGAGTAGTGCAGAAGAACCACATGAATTGCAGCACTTGCCCCACTCTTGCTCTCTGACTCTTTCTTACCCCCATATGATCGAGCAGAAAAGCAAAACATTTTATGCTTCAAGACAGGAAAAAGAGAACCCACTAACATTGAGGAAGAAGCTGAACAATGCTGTTTAATCTTGGATATGCTAAAAATAAAAACCAGTTTATATCATCACCAGCAAAGCTACTGGAATATGACATTTCTGAAAACTACTGAAGCGTACAAAAGTATTTAAATAATACTTTGCATTCATTTTATTAGACTGTATCAACCACCTTCTCCAAATTATCTTTGGGCCTTTATTTCATGCCATATAGCAAAGTTTACCACTTTAATTACTTAAATTGATGACAAGTAGAGGAAATACTTGTTTAGCTAAGTGATAAATTAGCTGCCCTGTGAAGTCAAATTGATTAAAACGACCTGACTAAAAGCAAATGTCTGATGTGGTAATGGTCTTGTGCATGTTTTGTTAAGTTTGACAGCATCATGTTATGAGGGTTCACAATTCTGCCCCTCATTTGCAGCTTATGAAGTAATCAAGCATGTTAGCACACAGAAGTGAAGATTCTCCAGAATGTGAAGACATTTTGAAGTAGGCAAGGAATTATTAGGAGAATAAACATGCATGGTGTTTATTTATAGCCATGAAGTACAGATGACTTGCAAATAATCTAGAAACAGTTCCAGACCCTGAGTTTTCTTTCACTGGCCAAATCTCCTGGGCCTTAAATTAGTCCTCCTAAACTAGGAAAGAAAAAAAAAAAAAAGTCATGTCTTCTCTGAACAGAGGGCTGAGCAGGAGATCATCCTGAGCATGAACTCTGGAAAATGAGGACTATTTGGTATGTTTCAGGCTGGATACTTTTTACTAAGACAATCATTAACAGGCATTTTTGAAAATTTTGTTCCAACCTGTAATATTCACTGCTTTATTCTTTGCTCTGGGAGTGATTTTTGCTCAGGCCACGTGGACCACCTATGTCATAGCACTGGGCTCTTCTGCTCTCCATCACTTGAGCCATTTACTACCACCACCTCCATTAAAATACAGAAGATACTGGTTCAAGTGCCTCTAAAAAAAAACCCCACCAAACCCAAACACCACCACCCCACCCCACCCAGTTTAAAACTAGCTAAGGTTTCTACTCTGCCACTTCCACAGGTTGCCACCACCCACCGAAGGAACACGCCTTAGGAGGAACACTTACTAACTCAGAAGAAAAGCGAACAATTTGACAAACTTTGGATAGCATAAAGCAAGCCTGTTTTCTTTTATAAAATGTATCAGATTATGTACCATTAAAATAGAATGTTGTAAACATAAAAATGGACTGACATGGTAGAGCAGATTAACGTTAACATCAGCTGGAGTCCAGAACAAAACAAACAAGATCATGCCACTGATGGACAGGTTAACAGCCAGTGAGTCTGATGATCATGAAATGCAATTAATTTTGTCCCATTTAATAACATTTCCTGCATTTTAACTTCTGCCTGTCTGATCTTTAATACAAAAACAGAGTTACATTGGACTTTAAATAAGTTAAATAAGTTAATTAAGTATTAAAATCAATCATGTGAAAGTCTTAATATTTAATATTGTTAGATTGTATATCAAAGTGGTTTTATTATTTATTTACTCCAAACCTTTCCAGAATACTTCATGTGGCAACAGGGGGTCTGTATCTCACAAGATAAATGCATTTACAATGCCAAATAAATTATATATAAAAGCATTTGTCTTAATACATGTCATTCAATATTAAATATCACCCATTGGTACCACCCTGAAACCCTAATCCATTTTTACCAACTGCACATTTGTATTATTCAAATGTTGTCTATTAAATAGTTGTCTCAAGAGCCACAGTAAAGGAATACATACCTAAGAACAATTATCATAGGAGCTTTAAAGCACTGTCTACAGATTTAACCCTACAACTTTCATGTCTTACCAGTACTTAAACATGCAAAGTATAAATTCAGTAGTGAATTAAAATGTCAGGGATAAGAAACAACACAAATAGCCTGGGACCATGACAATGTATTCTCTTGGTAATTCATATGATAGTTTAAAACTTTCTTATGCTAGAAGTTAAAAAAGAAAAAAACGCAAAACTTTATCGTAAGTAAACACTTTATATTCTGTTGATTTGGAAGACAGGAAATCTTCCACATATTAGTTACAAGCAGGGAACAAGTTCACACACTTGCTAGCTTACAGTGCTCTTGAGGTTACATGATTCTGTAAGAAACGCAAATTTGACTAAGGCAGAAAAACTTGAATAAAGCAGAGAGGATTGAAATCCTTATGTAACGTTGACCACTATATTTAATACACACAGCCCCTTACCAACCTTGTCAACAATGCTTCCCAAGGTCTAACGCTATGAATAGTGACATTTGACATCTATGGTGAAACAATTTCTCTCTTCTGCTTTGAAAATGGTGACAATGAAAGTATAAACAGCATCAACCATTGCCAGTACTACAGTTATGTGTTCGCTATAGTCTCATATGACAATAACCAAAGTCAGCCTCAATTTTGCAGTTTGAATTTCCTAAAAAAAACCCCACAACTCAACCAAACAAAAAAAACCAAATCCCACACCCTCAACACAAAACTATACCTATTTTTGATGCAGGCTTATGTGACAGCTCCACAATGAGGCTGTTAAAGAGAACACAACTTTGATTTAACATTGATTTCAAATAAGAAATACCAGCAAAACCAAAAAAGATCCAAAGTCAACAGCTAAATGTAACCCCTGCCCTGAACACTCCTCCCATCCCCAGGATCTACCTGTTTAGCAGCAGATGTGAAAATGTTATGTTGCTGTATTTTTACCATACTTCCTTTCAGCTGAAGACTCAAACAGAGAAAGGTTCCTCATAGCCAAAACAAGTTGATAAAAATGAGATGTGTAAGTCCCCTCCCACCACCTGACGCTGCTAAGGCCTGAGCTGAATTAGCGTACCCATCTTTAGACAGATAGCACAGAAGGACAAGAACCAGCTGCTGCAGTCCGGAGAAGAGCAACAAGGCCCATTAAGAGCCTAGAAACTATAACCTATGACATAAGACTGAAGGAAACTTCATGTTTTACATTAGTGAAAGGAAGATGGGAGAGAAGGAGGGAGGAAAATGTAAGATTTCAAATCTTTACATCATTCAATGATGAAGCTACTCCCTTTTCTTCCAGGAATCTAGAGGTGGAGAAAACCCTATTCATATTAAAACAATTCAAACAATTGGAAACCCATTAAATGAAAGAAAACCCTTGTTATTTTATTTTTGAATACATTTTATCTACCTGGTTATAAAACAATTCAATATAACTTAAATTAAAGCTTTGTCCTTCCAAAGATAGTTAAGAGATTAAAGTAGTTTACTGATGTTTATGGTATGGAAATGACTGCTTTTAAGTATTTAAGAGTTTTACTTTCAGGAACACACAGGCACCATGCTATGCTACACACTTTATGTTTTAGTAATACATATGTAACTCAAAGGGCCAAAGAACGTCAAGACTGAAAGAAATCACCAAAACAGTGAACTGGAAAAAATGGCAGCTTAGCCTGCAGCCTTACCCAAAATGACAGTAACTAGCTTAGACACTAAAAGTGTATTCAATGAAATAAGTTTCTAGGATATCACAGCTTTAAAGTAGTAAGCAATTAATCTAGGATTCAGCCTTTATTCTTTCACTATTTTTAGAAAACAGTTTCCTACAGGGGTTGACAGAATTTTTATAGAAACACCAGCATGTTCACGCATGCACAGAGGCATTTACATCAAATATTTCTCTTCTAGTTATGCAGATGCTAAAGCAGCCCGGTCTCATGCTGAGGTAGAAAGAAAGTTGGTGTAAGCCCCATTTGCTAAGGAAACAGTACAATTCCACAGGCAGCTTCAAAGGAGCAGAGAGAGACAGAATTTGTTTTGTATCTTACAATGAAGCTTCTACAAAACGTGAAGAACCACAACCCATGTTCACCTATGCGATCCAATCCTGATGACTGAATTCAAAAGGGTACAGTTGCAGAGGAAAACCGGGTGCAAGACGAAAGCAAAGAGAAGGTGCTATCTGAAATCTAATTCAGCTGCAGGGCAATGAATGCAAATTGCAAGGATTTCCCATTACTTGTGCGAATAGGAGCAGTGGCTTACTTGAGTATGTCTAAAAGCCAGACTTTTCAAGAGGAAGAAAGCTTAAGAGTAGGGCTACCCCTGGTAAAAAATAAGCTGAAGCTTCCCATGAATGCTCCCTCTCACATCCAAATGCTCAGTCTCAGGACATACTCTATATGTAAGGCACAGTATTCATGTCATGTACTGCCTGCTCACATTGCTTCTCTTCAGCCCTACCACACCAGGAGTAACAAAAGCAGGGTGCGTAGGAGCCACTCTAGGGGCTCAGTATCTTTGTAGAATGCTTATTCATACCTAGGATGTGGTGAGTTTCAAACTGCAATACCAAAATAAAATAAAATAAAATATCTCAAGCAAAGGAAATCCCTGAGACTTGGAAACACAAGGTGTAGATGAAACCTGCTAACCTTAGAAGATAGTTGACTGCATGAAAGCACTTTATACCAAGACATCACTACTGCTATGAGTAACATTTTACTCGGCTTTTTTTTGGTAGGAACATACCACTGTATTTCATGCTATTAAAAAGACGACAAGGCAGGTTCTTCCTTTTGCAGACAATGAACTCTGCTGCATCTCTTGTTTCTGGTGTTCAAGAACTCTTAGTACTAATTCCTGCCAGGTTAGTAATATTATAAATGGGAGAAAATTACACTGCGATACTCTTCCTTCTTTATTAATTTAACCTCTTAATACAGTGCTGTTACAACTTATTTTCGTATCCCTTCCCACTCCCATATTTTCCATTCAAATTTTTGACCAGCTGGATGAAAAGTTCTACTCTTTCCTGCACAGGCACATCAAACTGTCAAGGGAACAAGTGGTCTTGCCGAAGTCTTCACACACAGAGAAGCTAGGCAGGCAAGGCCACTGTAGCATAATGATTTCTACAATGCACTGTTACTTAGAGGCATTTAATCCTCCTAAAATATTTTCTGGGCAGTCCCTGCTCCTTGCCAGAGCATGTAAAATGCAGGCATAGAAGTCACCAGCACAAGCAGCACGGTACATCAAACACACACTGGCTGTACCGCCTCAAAACCTGCAATAGACGCAGGTCTTAAACAGCAAGTAGGAAAGCAGTACTTCGCAAGGTTATAGAAGAGCAGCAGTCTGGTTATAACAAAAAATATTTAATTCTGCAGAACTTTAGAAATGTACCCTAACATTTACAGTAACAATAAGAATCCAGGCATAAATTGATTCAGAAATAAAATACGCTGTTTAAAGGGGGAAATATTAATAAAAGTGAGTTGCCATTTTTAAGTTAAAAGGGCTTTTTGGTTTGGCAGTAAATCTGTCTTACCAGAAACATTTGTCATCAACAAGTTCTATTTTCTTTACTCTAAGTCCCGGGTTTATTTTGCTTTAGAAGTGGGTCAGCACACACTATGCAGCAAGAAGCAAAAGCCTGGTTTTGCATGGCATTCTTAGACAACTCATAAGTAGCAGGGCAAGATCTTCGAGAAGACCAGAAGAGATCAGCTGCCCTAAGAATTGTATATGTTCTTCTGCTCTAGGGAATGAGAGCAGAACAATAGGCAGGACTCTCTAAAGCTCTTTGATTTTTAATATGTAATACAATAGACTGATGGCTCCTAAATACGCGAGGCTTCGCTGAGTGCTCTCTCTAATTCACCAGCCACTATGACATGACTGAACCTCCCAGTGTTGCCTGAATACCAACTTTTGTTGTATGCAACCAATAAAAAGGAATTGGAATTCCCACAAAAAAGTAAACAGATTTGAAGAATTGTACTGGAACAACAGCTGTCATTATACTTTACAGAAAGCTTGCAACACCTTTGAGGCTAAGCTTTTAAGCCCGTTTTATTAAAAAAATATAACAGATGTAAACAAGATACGGTTAGAAACCTCCCTGATAAAATTTTTCCTATTGTTTTTAGAAAGCCTTTGCAGACTGTTTTCTTGTTTGTGTTAGATGGACCAGTATGACTTTTTAAGAATATTTAACATACAAATCACGATAGCATTAACAATCTTGAATCCTCCTGGACAAAGTAGCTGTTTTCACATACTTCTTTCCAACTCTTTTTTTTTTTTATTGTGTGTGTGTGTCCTAACCAATTTTATTTTCTTTCTCTCCAAACACATCAAATACCAACTTGCAAAAAGGGAGCTTTCAGATTTTTTTCCCTGCTGTAGACTGTATGATCTCATTCTTAAACTGGTCACATGCAAAAGCCTAGAAAAATGTTCTTTTTGCTATGTTGTTGCATTTCTGGTAATAGCTGAGGTAGCGAAGTGACCTAGTTCAGGTAGAGAAGTGACCGAAGAGCGGCCAGGCTATGGACCACTTAGCGCATTAAGAAGAATGAAACGAGAAGTTTGAACTGGATCCAAAGTAAATGGAAAGAAACCAAGCATATAGAATACAGGTGTGAGCTGTTCTCACTTTTCTTTCTTACTTAATAGTAAGGCTGTGCATCTTGGGGCACCTAAAATTAGTAGTTACTTTCAAAATTTTGGTCTGTCATGTATTATTCATCTTTCTTTTTCTCCTAAAGAAAGACATAAGATGGCAGTAGCAGGTGTTCTTAGCTTCCTGATGGAAAAGGAGGAAAAAGTTGACCGAGGGGACAGATCTTTCTTCAAAGGAGAGGTGACAGACAGAGTCTGCCTAGCTGAGACTATTCTCTGTCAAACACAAACTGTAATTCCACCTATTGCCAGGAAGGCTTGAAGTTCAAGGATTTCTCAAGCAGGCACCAGATCCTCTGCCTACTCATCCAAACTTCTGTGCTTGAGAAGTTCTTGTTCTTTGCTGTGGAAGAAAAAGGGAAATCCTGTTCTGTTTTAGCAGCCACATTTACAAGCAAACCACTGAATACAACAAACCCAGGTAACTTTAATATTGTTTGTCATTTTTGGTTTAGAGGTTTTGACAGCATCTTATCAGAAACGAAAGCCAAAACATAAAAGATAACTGAAATGAAATGATTTAGAAAGACAGAAAATCACTCCTTCACTACGCTACTCCAAGTCAGCTTGCTGTCTTCCAAAGAACCCTACATAAGACTTCTGTCATTCATTCAAATAACTGAACATGGTATTTTTAACATAAAGATCTATTTCTAAAAAATGTCATCTAGTGTATCTATATGAAGTTAGCCTGCTAGAAAGAGCATTTCCTCGCCTCCTTTAAATTCAAGATTGCCCCTCTATTCAGTGGAGCTCCTTCATGGCACTGATGTCAGAAACAGCAGATGAAGAAAGTGGTCTCACCTTCCAAAGTCATACACACAGTTTGGCTTTTAAAAGGTAACACAGAAAACTAAAGAACTGTTTGCATTCTTTTTCTCAAAGCCAGCACGAATGATCATTGTATGTGCAGGAAAGAGCAGGTTTTGGTTTTGTTGGGTTTTCTTTCACGGTCGAACTGCCATTTGACCACCAAGCTCCTCAGTTCACAGAGAAAATGCTTTAGACCTTATCCATACCCCAACATTATATGTTAAACTTCTAAATTTATTATTTCCTACAGATGGCTACTTTCATTGCTATGTGCCATGCTGCCAAAACTCTTCTTCTGATTCATACTATCAATGGTCTTAAAGATACCATCTGAAACAACTACCCTGGTTTTCATTCCCATCAATAGCAGCCTTGATGCAAACCGATGTGTGAATACTTAAATTTTAATACAGTGATTATTTAACTTAAGACCAGTTTTCCAAATTAAAGGCACACATCGCCTGTCATATCCATCCCAAGACTTACACCTGTATGGCACTTCTGTACAACTTAAAACCAATCTAGTCATTTTGATTCTAGTTTATATTTAGGTAGTCCATCATGGAAGAGCCCAGAACTTTACCCTAACCTAGGTCCTCAGTATGCAACGTGTACATGCAATCTACTACAACAATCAAAATGGCTCACAGTTCATATGATGTATACACAAATAAATGCACTTTACCTAGAGGTCAAAATAATTTCTGTAAGAGCACAGTATATTCTCTTGGTTTTAGCTACCTCCTACAACCATAAAGTATAAAAATTTAACAAGCTGAAAAATAACAAATTGAACACGATACACCAAGTTTCTTTGGTGTCATGCTAGGAATGCCATAATTATAATCAAGAATACAATTCACTTTTAACTTTATTTTTACTGTATCTTTCTAACTTGCGGCCCATGGTTGCCTATGCCAGTTTTATTACAAAATATGGTTATGGGGAGGAAAAGGTAAAAAAAAAAAAATATTAATTCTGCTACTCTGAGATCACATGTAAAGGAACTAAGGTGTGGATTTCGGCTTTTTAAGATACTGCTTCTATGTTTTGCCCTTATTCCTGTCTCAGCTTTTGCAGCCATATAATACAGTTCGGGGGTATCACCATGACGGTGGATAAATTAGGATTTCACTACCATCAAGTCTGAATTGTCTCTTTACAAGGCTACAAATCAGCATCCCTCTGGTTAGACAGAACTGTGAGACTTTCAAAACCGCACTTTCAACACATTAGGTAGAATAGGCAAGGATTTTTCAAAAACGTTTTAGAAATGCTGAGAAATAAGGTAGGTTGAAATGTATACATATCACTACATTAGTCACATGAAGAGAAAGCTGCAACACAAATGCACTGAAAAAGGCAGGGATACTCGGTAGGAAAAAAAAAGATTGCTGAAATATTGATGATCCACTTTCATGCTTTCTTTTTTAACTGGACAGCAACTTTCTTCATTTCATAGATGTTGGACAATATTAGGCCTATGAGGAAAAGTTTTTTGAAAGGCCCTATGATTTATTCTTTCTTCAAATTTTCTGACAAAATAAACATACATAGCTGAATGAAAAAGGAATGGACACATTATATATATGACAACTCAATTAAATGACTGTGTAATATAAGCGTGTGAAAGATAGTTTCTCAACTTGTCATGAGAGACTACAGAAGACTGAATCCTGGCTTGTCTCAAACTCCCATTGATTTTATCAGGCTGGATGGCCAGCCTCAGTACTCTAATGTACATGTACAAAGGCCACTGCTCTAGATTCATAAGAACCATAGAATGGCTTGGGTTGGAAGGGAACATCAAAGGTCATCTAGTCCAACGCCCCTGCAGTGAGCAGGGACACCTTCAACTACATCAGGTTGCTCAGAGCCCCATCCAGCCTGGCCTTGAATGTTTCCAGGGATGGGGCTTCTACCACCTCTCTGGGCAA
>JAVKLA010000073.1:5586665-5589770 GCA_034782735.1 Sagittarius serpentarius | reverse complement strand
AAGAGAAGAGAAGAGAAGAGAAGAGAAGAGAAGAGAAGAGAAGAGAAGAGAAGAGAAGAGAAGAGAAGAGAAAAAAACCTACACAAAGAGCCATACTTGTTCTTTTTCACAGGTTCAGTGCAAAATAATTCTACCAATAATCTACTACACATTATCAAAACAGTAGGTATGCGTTCAGAGATAAATTACATTATAAATCACTCCAGTGAAACTAAATTCCAGTTGCAGAATCTTGTTACAGGAATCATCTGTAAGAGCAACCGCTGGCCTTTAAGGGAGCAGCAGGTACAATTTTAAGTAAAAGTAGTTCACAAAAATACTTTTCCGATTGTAAACAGAATGACTGACATGATCTTACCTGTCAATGAAAAATCTACAAAATCCATTTTTCAAATCTTTTTTCTCAGTTTAAAAACTGAATCCATTTTCCCTATTATCTATAATATATGGTTCAAAATTCTCAGCCCCTGTTAGTCTGCCAAAAAAATGATCTCTGCAAAAATAAGCTGAAGAAAATTAAGACAACCAAGACCAAAGAAAAGAAACAGATCCTGGGAGCTTTTAGTAGACTGAGCATTATGTAATGCATTGTCTTTGTAAAAAGTAGAGAAAAACAGAAGGAAAGCTTAAGTATTTTTTTTCTCTTCTATACTAAGCTTTTTAGATACAACAGTGTAATTTTATTTCATTCTTTTTTAATCAAATAATCAATGTGGATAATTGGTCAAGGGAACTAAGAGTATACCAAAGTGCAAAGTGCATGATTGGCTCCTTTATTCTTGAAGGTTGCATCATACTGCCTTGTGATTTTTCAAGCAAAAAATCTGTAGGGAACATGTATTCAGTAACTAATGTTCAACTCTTTAATAAAACTCTTTACATTCCATGAACAGTGTGTGCTACAGAAACGAACAATCTTCATCATTCAATATGGAGATTAGCTCTGCCCCTTCCAGCATCAATCCTGAACCTATGCCATGTACCAGGTATGTATAAATTTTTAAAGCAGCACTTAATTTTACATGATACTGGTTTTCTCCAGTACCTCACTATGTTCTTAGGATAACAAGGTATGACTTTTCAAACCTTTGGTTCCTCCCAGCCTTCAAGTAGTCAGAAATGTGCATGTATGTGGGTGTGTTAATGTAATATATGCATTACTATGTAGTTAAAATACTACCTTTGTAGGAAAAATGATGCTACTCTTTTTACTACAAGATAATTTTAATACAAGGGACAAGAAGAGAAGAGGTTGCAAGATCTTATCTCTCAGAACATAAAATAAAGTCTTCCACTAATGAAGAAAGTAAGTATCAGAAACCATTTGTTATGAACAATAATTTAATTTCCCTGAACTCAAACCCTACAACATTCAGCTAACACTGAAGAAACTGGAAAGTAAAATGACTCATAAACTGCCAAAAAGCAATATGGGTGAAAACAGAATTTGTTCTCACTGTCAGAGGCAAAAGTAACAAAATGGTAAAATGCAAACTCTATTTTAAAATGTAAGTAACACTGATAAAGATCTGATTGAGAAGAAATGTATGACTGGGCAAAGAAAAGCCTAGCTGATTGGACCAACAAGAGCAGAACAATTTGGAACCTGCAGATTCAGCTGGTCCCTACTTTACCCAAAGCACATGAGGGGATTATATCTATGTAGGAAGGGGAACAAATTTTGTGAAGCTGTGGAAAGAAATAGGGAGTTAATCTCAAGTCATAATGGGTGGACTTCTCCACTGTGTAATGCCATCCTAGACAGACAAGAGCTGCTCTGCAGTGTCATTTCCTGGATACTTGGAATTGGATTATTAGTTTTGCTGCAGATTTACAAGGCATTAAGGTAGCTTTAGACTCCCTCCCTCTCTCCTTTCTCTCCCTGTCCTCCCTGAATATTAATCTCACCTTTATTCTTGAAAATTGTTTACATTATAAATTAAAAATCATGTGACAGAGATTATAGGGAAGCCACCAATTCAAATTTTAACTTTCATAGATAATGATCTACTTTTATTCTTCTTCATTTTAGGACTTCCTTGTATGTATTCATATATTACTTTTCAGCCTTGCTGGAGCTGAGAGGTTGAATGGACACTGACAGACCATTGAAGGAGAGTAGATTCTTTCATGATAAGCCAACATAGCTCTAGGCCAATTTTGGACACTATTTGGCAAGCGTTACTGTATTAAGGAAGCAATTTTTCAAGGTTCACATGCACCAAGTGCAGTGTGTATTATACAGCTATTAAAAAAGCAGCATTAACATAAGACTGAATATATCTTGTTCATGTAATTATCTACTCAATTCAACATGCCCACACAACATTTACATACAACTAAAAATGTAAAAATTCACAGAAAGCAAAATCTCTACTACATGATACTCTTGAATAGCTTACGCTCCCATTTCTTTCTTAAAACCACATCCAGTAATATTATTCAAAAAAGAAACTTGCACGTCACACGCCCACCAGACTTAGGAGTCTTACATTCATATCTACAAAAATTATGAAAAAGCAATCAGAAATTTCATGGACAGTATACACACTTATTAATATGATCTGTTTTATTAGGTCTCAGCGAAAACATCTTATTAGTTCTACAATTAAATGATTCAGAAACCATCCACACTATCTTTGCCTTTTAACAGTTCCAATCAGTAGCAGATCTAGGTGTAATCAACAGCAGCAGGGGGCTTTAGGAAGCAAAACAAAACAAAAACAGTAGGAATCTTTACTAGTTTACAGTAATTGATACAAGGAGATGTTGTATGTTACTGCAAGTTAGCCCAAGACATGGAAAAGCTACGGGAAAATTCCGTATTACCTACAACTACCATTTCAATACAGCAATGGCAATACAATAAGCTTTTAAAAAATGGAGTATTTAAAGTTTACTGAATTCCTTGCTGATCTAGAAGATCTTATCTCTTTTTTGCCCCCTCCATTTTACATTTTCTGTAACAAGACCAATATTTGGGTTACCATATATTCAGAATCCATGGACGTCACCCCTTAAATTTGTGAGTGGGCTGCATGAGTGATACAAAGTCCCTCTTCTGTAGGAGTTGAGCACATGGTCTGAACAGCACTTTTAGCCCCT
>JAVKLA010000073.1:5579165-5581665 GCA_034782735.1 Sagittarius serpentarius | reverse complement strand
TAAATCCAACTCAGAACTAAACTCAATGAGAAAAAAAATCACAGGAAAAAACTTTCATGGATGCAAGAATCGTGTAGGCAGTTTCAGAACAGCTCTTGACTAATCTTACTAATCATTTATATAGATGCTGACCTTCGCTACAGCAGCAACAGCTAAATCTGAAAAAGGGGACTAGAGAGGAAAAGAAGTCTCTTTCTTATGTACTTGTCTCCTTATATGATACTTATTCTTTCAACACATAGGCCATTTTTGTAGACAATTTGACAGCATGTATTAAAGGTTTATCATATGCTTTTCATATTCCTTTAGAGAATTATGATAAAGTACACTTATATTCAGTGAAGACAAGTTTTCCTTCCAGAAGAACTGCAACCTGACTGTTCTGTACCAGAACAACTATCCTTTGGCAGCAGATTATTTCTTCATTTTGGTATTTTAATGTCTACCCTGTACAGTTTGCCCAGTCACTGTCACAGGATGGTGTGGATAGCACCTTTACTGATAAACAAGAAAGCAGTGCCTTTTTTGAAACCAAATGTAATAGCATTAACATCTCCAACACGATTAGTTTAGGTTGAGCTATTTCTCCCACACAGTGCTATAAACCAACGAGGTCTGTTGTAATACATGCACTGATAGAGGATGCTTATTTGACGAATGCCATTTTATTACTCATCCTCTATGAATCTTGCTTTCCTTCTTGCAGTCCTCTTTGTAAGAATCCCACTTCTCTTACTTGAAACCACCATTTGCATAAACAAAAAGCTTCACTTCGATGCTACTACACGATTATCTGGTGTTCACATTTCTACTCCCGGGGTTATTCACACTGCCTAATTTAGGCTGCTTTAAGACTTCTAAGTCAAATGAGACTTTACAGACTAAAATTAGAGGCTGAAGTTGCTTAGACAATCAAGGAGAGAAGCAGGTGCCTTCATGGAGGAGATTCAGTACTCTTCAGTCTGATACCTGAGGCAGATCTGATGAAACGGTCAAGAGCTGAGAAATGACCGTGTGCCACTATTGGCTGCACTCACTATCAAAGCACCCATACCAACATATTTTACTGGACCTGCGGATTTTGCACCTTATCTTTCAAAATCTATTTATAAAGTCAAACACGAAAACAGAATTATTCTGGAAGCTATAAATGGCACTGATATTCCAAAGAAAGGTAGCGAGCAAAGCTGAAGCCCTGCTAGGCACTGCAATAAATTGGAAGTGATGATTCAAAACTCTCTAATGGCTGTAAGAAAGCCTTAATGCAAACACACTACTTTTATTATGTTCCAAAAGAAACAAACAAAAATTCTCAATGAAAGATCAACTCCAAAGAGTATAAACTATTTTAAAAAGAAAATTAATTCTACTATATTTCAAAATTCCTTTTTTTCTTTTTCATTTTTTTTTTTTAAGGAATTTTATGAACCACAGTATTGGAAAATGGGGTAATTTTGTTGCGTAAGCAGCCTTTCTTAAAGAACATTTCAATGACCCAGTTATGTCTCTGTTTTATTTTTGTAATATTTTTATATGAACTAGGATAAGATTGCAGTTAAACGCTGTTCTTCAATTTATTTTTCCATCTGCTTTTAGCTGCAGGATAGCATATTTTATCACATTTGATATACAGGGTCAAAGGAATAAAAAAATTAACCCCGTATTTTTGCATAAAATGTATAAATAAATTCTGATGGTGCCAGCTCAGCAAGTAGAATATTTTTACTAGTTCTATCTTGTGATAATGTTTTTGTAATCACTTATATTTCAGCCGCTAACAATTGAATGCAGTTTTCTATGTTATTAACACAGTTTTACAAATCACAGGGAAAAATCCAGTATCTGAGCAAGAGGATAAAAGGTCACATTTTCAGAAGGTAATCTTTTCACACATACAAGAGGCAATAGGCCAAGTCATTTAGCTTTTCCTAGCTAATCAAACTGCACAATTTCAGCATAGTGGTTCTTTTTAGATGTAGGTGGTGATAAAACGATCCTCGGCTTGGGAACCCATCCAAGATACATACACACTCCCAAACACCTCCCCCTACTCACCCCACCTCCAGTTGATTTGAACACAGACATATTTATCAATACTTTTTAAGGTAGCAACCATGCTGATGGGGACAATTATGAAACAAGAGAGAGGTCACACTAAATCCAACTAGGAGTATGTGACCAAAGTTATGTGGGGAAAAAACAAACTAGTGTCAGCATCAAGCATCTGTTGCTGCTGGTGTGCGGACAAAGCAAGTGCCAGAACAAGGAGGCAGTTTTGTAGATCTACTGTTTGTCAAGTCGCCCACTGAAGCAAGCCTTGAAATCAGTGTGTGTACTGCGGCCATCTGTTTACTTTTCACTAGCAAAACTCTGACTCTTACCATTTCTTTGAAGCCATGGTCAATGTCAAGGAACAGGTACAGTTCTGATCATCGTGCACGTTTTTTTAACTTGGCAAGGGGACAAAAGGAAGGAAGAAGGAAGACAGAAGTATATAATT
>JAVKLA010000073.1:5536884-5565091 GCA_034782735.1 Sagittarius serpentarius | reverse complement strand
CATTGCTAGTTTCTTCCTTTCTGTTCTATTAAACTGTTCTTATCTCAACCCACGAGCTTTACTTTATTTTTTCCGATCCTCTCCCGCATCCCACTGGGTGGGCGGGGAGTGAGTGAGCGGCTGCGTGGTGCTGAGTTGCTGGCTGGGGTTAAACCACGACAATCAATAATGATCCATATGTTTTACAACAGATCCAGAGAACTAGGTGGCCATATCAGAACCTGAATGCCCAATTGTAACTATACCTGGACAGTAACCAAGACAGACCAAAATCAACAGCACTGCTAGGGCCCACAGGGTTAGTATAAGATATTTAACTTATAAACAAAATGACATGTCATCATTTCCTTCAAACACTTTCCCAATTCTTTTTTTTTTGTTATCTACAGCTGCCTAAATTGTAGCAGAGAACCTTGGAAATTCCGGTTCTGACTGCGTAAGGTCATGGTTTTCACAAGCAAAGCAGCTGCTCTCTCCACATATCTTTCAGAATTGTCCTTGAATGTGGAAGGAAGGTCACCAGACCAAAGAATAACAGGGAATGCTACATGAATGAACCAGCGTTTTCTGACAGGAAAGGAATTTCACTGATCTATGGCCAAAGAAAATTTCAGTAGTCATATCTTCTACTGAAGCAAAATCAGAGAGGTTCATAATACTTTTGGAAACACACTTGAATTGCATAGATCCACCCTTAAACCAAAAGCCTGGCTGAATGCAGATGTATTGCTCCCTCCCACCATCACAAAAATTAATGGATGGATACTGTCCTGAGCTGGAATTACAATTTTACCATTATTATTTTATTAAAGTCAGCAACAGTAAGAGCACCAAGGTACAATGACCAAAGGTTTATACCGTTCCAGCTGACTATGGAGAAAAACTTGGACACTTCTACCGAAGCCAGAACCCATGCTAGTGCACAGCTGAGTTACTTCCGTAAAATGACCAGGGCAGAAAAGGCATGGAGGGGTTCTAACAGGTTTGGGCTCAGAGGTTAAGGTTGCTCTTATTCCATTAGAAAGTAACAGTAAAAGAAGTATCTTCCAGGGGAATGTAATCTTCTGTGTGTGCTGAAATATGGTAATGACTTCTCAAGGAGACAATAGGGAAATCAAAGACAGTCTCCTCACAAAAATATACAAAACTAGTAAAGAAAAGACAACAATATCTCAGAGAAAAACGGTGGCTCTAACCAGGCTTAGAAGTCATCACTACTATGGGTTTGATATTGAATATCTAAGTTTCCGAAGTAGTTTTTTTCTGAAAATTCAAGATATACAGCTGGAACAATTTTACTCCTTTTCATACAATTTCCTTTCTTCCCACATGATCTGACTTTTGCAATGTGAATGAATACATGTGCATGAAGGATTAACACACCACTGATTTTTTTCCCCTGTTTAAATAATTCTGTGTAGGCAACACAATTTATTGGTATAAAGTAGGATTTATGGTAATATATTTCCTCTTCAAGACATAAATAAGATTTCTTAATAGTTTTCTGTAATTCATTTTCATATAGTACCACATTCTCATACATTTACTAGCATAATGCATCTGCTAGAATAGCAATTGCATACCCTGAGCACTATTTTAAAAACTCTTCAATACCAACAATCTGCTAGAAATATTGTTATCCCTCTTCTTCCACAATTCATTGTCTACTTCTTGCAGCCTTTTATCTTCCTACTGTAGATGCTGGATTTTACAAAAATTAAAAAAAAACCCAACAAACAAAAAAAAACACCACAAAACAGAAACATACAAGGTTTCAAAGAATATGAAAGCTATTAAGCTAGAAAAGTCGAATGTTACACTGAAATAATTATCTGAAAATTTACAGAAGGCTACAGGTCTTTATTTTTCAACATTTCCCCTCACTGCATGTTGTATTGCCGTAATTTTCTGAGAAGTTAACTTTTCAGTCTCTGGTGGTGATAATTAGAATATGAACTGCACATATGTCTGTTTTTTTAACGTGGACAGAAATTATGTAATTATTCAAATTATAACAGAATTTATATTCAGAAAATTGGTTGTCAGTCAAAAGTGTCTTCTTTATAAAATGACAAAATGACTGCACTAAGAGCAGATGAATTCTAGCATGAATATCTACTTACAAAATCCTCTCTTCGGTTAACACGTTCTCAACATTTTAGTTGTCTTTGCTGGACTACCTTCTACTAGCAAGTGTTAGGAAATTTGAGATCACAGTAAACAACGGGGTATGTCAGAGAATAAAGGACTTGACTGCAACTACATTTTAAAATTTCAGCTGCGTAGTGCAATATCAATATGCAGAAAAAATGTTTTCCATATATTTAATGACAGTTACCTGAAATACCCTCAGTGAGTCTTAAGTTTTGACCTGTTCTGTTGGCAGTGCCTTTTTCAGGAACTTTCTTTCAGGAGCTCAATGGATATTATAACACAGGAGAGAAACACCCACAAGTACAGGTGGAGTTAAGAGGGGCTACCTAAGCCAGAAGTTATTTTTCTACTGCTATCCATGTAGGAGTTGCGTAAACGTTCCAAAATACAGAAACAGACATACACATACATATGCACGTATAAAAGTTATTGTCAGTGTATAAGTTACTACTATCCTGAGACTGAAATAATTTATGTAACATCTGTTTTCATATTTTTTCTAATTTTTTCTAATTAACATGCATATTTAACGCATAAATGCTCAGACCACCTATTTTTCTGCTGATTTTGTCCCTTTGCTAAGTCATGTGTTCCTGTGGGGTCCTCAGCATAGATGAAGCATTAAATTTGGCTGAAGGAATAATGGGTGAATAGTAAACAAAACATTTCAGACTATCCAAAAGAAGAAAGTATGGTAAGAAAATAATCTAAAAAATCTACTACAATGAATTGTAATATAAAAATAAAGGGAATTCCCAAAGAAATACAGTCTTCTGTTCATGCATCAGAAGTGGAATGGGAGTGATCCCCCACCCATGCCAAAGACCTTAAGTCAGGAGTTTAGCCTCTGAGCTTTCAACATCTGTACTTTCAGCTTGTATATAAAAGCAGGGAGTAAAACTCGGAGCTGGTGCAAGTCAAATTTTAGTGACGTAAGATGCCACAGTTGTGTTTTTTTCATTTCTCATTGCCAATACTTAAAATATTCACTTGATGCTATTTGTTAAAAAGCACTGAAAATCAACTATATCAGAAACACATCTAAACATACAGTAAATGATGCTATTACATTGTGTTCTTCATCCAACAGCAAACTGTTAGAGTTAAGTTAAAAATCTAAAATGTAGAGGATAAAATAAAGTCAGGAGAGTGGAAAGAATTTATCCCTTTGCATTTACAGAACTAGGGGGAAAATAGCATGTTTATACAATCAAGGTCTTCCTTAGTAGGCCTTACAATTGTGAATATGTTTTAGTCCATCTTTTTCCTACTATCTTGTTGCTACAAAACTAAAACGAAGAGCAATAAAAGCATATGCCATCCTTTTCTGTGTATATTCTACACAAACACTGGTTTTGCTTTACATCACCTATGTTTGCGTGAATTTAAAATCCATACTGCAATTCAAAACAGGAGAAGACATGGGGAGGGAAGTGGGAGACTGTTACAGTTCTCGTACCTGTCACATCTTTTCTGTTTTGCTGTTCATGGGAGAAGTCTACTCACCCCTACAGATAGCACTGCCTCCCTGTGCAAGCCTAAGCAGACCCACCCGTGTCCTCATGCATCTGAAAGTCTCTCATGCCTAAAGTTCAGATATTCCTGAGCTCACCCTATTTTAGCCATTATGAAGAGAGAGACATACTCTTCATTTGCCAGCTCACCAGTAAGCAGAAGACATGATGAATGCCTATCACTGTCAGCTTTACCTATCTTCTCTCAGCACCTTCTCCCTACAGGTTTCATGAGATGCAAAGTTAGAAAGGCAATCACATTCCCCACACAGTTGCAATACACCATTGACTGGCAGGTGATCCAACAAGGAGCCCTGAAAGGTGATGCATCTCCCACCTTTAAGCAACCTGTTCTTTAACTTACGTGAATAGCACGTCAGTTAAATGGAGGACACGTTTATCTTTCTTCTCTTCAGCCCCTTTGCAACCTGAGACACATACATATTTTCAAATAGTAACCTTCTCAATTGCTACGAAAGAGAACAATCTGTCTTTATGGTCCCCAAATCAGAAGCTGGACTTGTTAAATCTCTTTTGAACACTCCTAAAAAGTATTCAACCTCAAGCTGAAATAGGAATCCTCTCAGAGTGAAATAAAAATTAGGAATGTGAACTCTCCATTTATACCTGAATAGCAATTTTTGACATTTTAGTATCACAAGTGAAACAAAGTGCACCTGATGAATACCGAAATACTGCAAATCTCATGGGTACAGTTATTACAGTTGGGGTGGACTTCAGTGAAACTGAAACCTGGGTCTTTGTCAGTATTTACATGGAAAAGCTTAGCAGCATACATTCTGTGAGCAAAGTGGACATTTAATGCAGCCAAAATCTCTGCAATACTCATATTTCTTCAGCACTCTGTTGATACCCTCGAAACTGAAGTGCTCTGAAGCTCTTTTGAGCTTTCTAAGCATCTTTCTTTACATCTGCATGTTTTTAACACAAGGAATGTTACCAGCTTGCATCCTTACAAATGTAGATTTGTAAGAAGTGTAAACTGGGATTTATTAATGCATCAAACCAAACATTAATCCTCACAATCTTGCCCCAGTTACAAAGCACCCCCTGGCCGCAGACTCCTCTCTTGGCTGGCCAGATTGCTGCTTTAATAACAACGCTAAGGGAGCCTGTGGACAGCTTCTTCACCAATCCCAAAGGCCCTGCCCTCCCTTTCCAATCCTGTCCCCCTCGCTTTGGTGAAAGACTTGACCAGCAAGCTCCTCTTCCTCAGATGGAACAGACAGGATACCATCCCTTTTGCTTGCCTGAATTAGACACAAATTTGCAAGGCTTTATGAACTAGCACCTCATCCCATCACTGCAAATTCCACTGGTCTGTATCTGAACTGCGAGGTATAGGAAAAGGTTTTCAGTAAAGATTTTCTCAGATGCCACACAAGTATCATTGCATGACTGCAACTTTTTTTACATCATAGGTCAATACTTTCACTATAAATTAAGGAGCCATCATTACGGTCACTATCAATGAAACTATCAAAACAAAGTCTGAAGCACTGCAGTTTTTCCTCAGTTATGAGAGAATAGAGGGAAATATCTGTTATGCAGAATTGCTTTCTCTTGAGTGTAATTTTTTCAGGGAAAAAACAGGAGAGGAAGATGGCACTATATGACATGGCTTAATGTTGAGTTAGAGGAATTTCTAACAGCCTACATTTAAGCTATACTTGAGATTCTGTATTAAAAAAAAAAAAGTATCTTTAGCACCCATACTTTACATTTTACCAATAAATTCTGAACTAAAACTTCATTAGCTTTGAAAAATCTAAGTTATTCTACTGTTACGATGAAAGCATCTTAACTCTTGCAGGTGAGCCAACACTCACAGTTCCCATTGTGCTCATCATTAACAATAATCTGCATATTAAATAAAAGGTATACTGAAGGTGGCTTCCTAGAAAGCTCACTGACTCTTCCTTTTGCCAATTCTAGCAGCCCAGAGACAAAGGCTCACAAAAAAATGAAAATGCAAGCATTTCAAAATAATTTAGCATGTTGCTGATCATAGAGGAGGAGGTCAACTGGAAGTCCTTAAATACATGGCTGCAGTATAACATCTCTTCTTGTACGTGATTTTGTCTATAAGCACTTCTCACCTTCACTGAGCTCTCTGCAGCGCATAACAGCAAACTGACTACTACATCCCGTAGGTAAAAGCACTGTGATATCCCTTGTGTAAACTAATATAGCTACATTTCAGAAACACAATTTTCATCAACAGGGAATGAAGTCCAAACTAACAATTTAGATCTTATTAAGAAATTTCTGACTATGAATGTGACTCAATTTTCTCTGTCAGTTACATTTATAACCCTCAGGTTAGAGATCTGAGGATAACTGCGCATTAACAAAGGGGTGAAAAACCTTTGGTTTTGCTGGTGCTAGCATTGACTGCAAGCTCAACAAACCGCTGTATTCATTTACCTAGGAAAGAATGCCTTTGCAACCAGCTGGGAAATGTGGTCAAAACTGTCATAAGTTTTTTCCATGGAAATAAGGTTACATGCTCACAAATTGTAGGGCCAATCTACAAAGTGTTTTGAGCATATGCACATAAAAAATACCTGTAAAGTGAAATTAAGTTTCCAAAGCATATCAGTTGCAGGAGTGCATATCAAGATTCAACAATATCAGGTTAAAAGGCACCAAGCTACCTTGATTATATTCAGTATACTAACAAAGAGCTATCATCCCATCTTTTTACTACCTCTTCATGCAAAGACTGAAACTGTGCACCACAGAGCACCAATTACAGAAACAAGTATCACATCTTTCAAACTATGTATTATGCTTCATCAAGACTTGACTCGCCTTTTGGTCACTGTGCAATTGGTATATTTTAGGTTTGTAAATGGATATGTGAAAGCTGTGCATTTAATAATGAATGCATGACTGCTTGGTCAGAGAATCAAAGAGATTCACCAGTGTAAAGATATGAGAACCTGCTTTGATAAGCTTTGTATTGTTTCCAGCTCTCAAAGTGTTGTTAGCATCTGTTTATCTTATCAAGTGTTTGAAGGAGTCTTAAACATACAAATAAAAAGGAGCCCTGACCAAAATGTTTACCCTCCAGCTACAGTCTTTTGAAACCTCTGACAAAGACACTAAGATCAGCAGAGAAAAAATCACTTCACTCTCTTTAAAGACTGTCTTCATTCCTTTCTGCCTTCTTTCATTGTTCACCTAAATTTCTTACGGACTTGCAAGAAGTGCCAACATATTTGGCCTCCTGATTCTCAGGCAGTTAAGGACTGCTTATACAACCTCATACATCTTTCCTTCCTAGGAGCACAGGACAGTAAGCTTGCTATAAGCACCACAATCTTTGTCGTGACTCCAAATCCTTCATCACAGCCAGCTCAGGTTTGAGATTTGTCTGCCTTCCTCAGCAATCCAGAATCCCACTGATATAAGACATGTAAACTTCACCTTCTCAGGTAACCAGTGGATGAAAACATTTAACAGGAGACCTACTTCTTCAATAAATCAGAACAGAAACATTATAAAAAGGCCTTATCTGAGAAATATGGGGAATAGGTCTGTAGCTTTGAATGTGCAGCCTTTTCACTTGTGAGGGGTAGCAGAAGGATCATAAACTTGATGCCGGTAGCGAGGCTGAAGAGGTGACAGTTACGCAGACTGTGCGTGATGCCATATTGATACAGGAAGGACGACCCACACCGAGCACACTACTGTCAGGTAGCTGATGGATAACTACTTACTATTGTCAGAATTTTTTGTTTTCCCAAATTCCACTTTTCAAAATTAATTAATTGAAAATAATTAATTAATGCTTCTGATATACTAAACAACTTCAACCTTAACTCAACTGACAGAAGTTTGTTTTCTATGTGCTGCATTTTCAAAGCACATCAAGAAAGAAGTAATAAAAACTCTGAAAGTACATGGAAATGATCTCTTCCAGTGCCAGATTTTAAGCAAAAATGGATGAATATGGCCATCTCAATCATAATGCCAAGTAAAAATGGATGAATGTGGCCATCTTGATCACAATGCCATGGAGAAAAATACCAGTTAGTTTGTTCAAAACCTCTGAAGCGTCTATCAAAATACAGTCACACTCTGCAAGAGAATACATGCATACAAGTTACTGAAAAGCATGATGATACCAGCAGTTGGAAAGACAAACATGAACAGGTTCTATCAAGTTGTGTGCATCATCACCTTTTTTTAAGAGACACTGTCCAGAGCTTTGTTTACTATTATGCCTGCCTTTGACCCCCACAACACAATAGAATTACTTTTGCTCGTTTACTTTCTCCACCACTACAATAATATGAGACTGTCTTTCCTTTTTCATGTTCTGTCCTGTCCTGATAAATACTCCACATTGTAAGGGGGTCACTAATTCAGCCCAGCCTCTTGGTAAGCAGGCTTAAGTATGTTTATATTGAGAGACTGCACTGGTAAGCTGCAGGTCCCCAAAAAGCATACACAAATCTAGCATCTTTACAATGATTTACTGAAAGCAGCAGCTCGTTTTAATAAAACCATCCCAAAACATAAAATTGATTGAACCAACTGCTGTGCAGGGCATACACAACAGCTGATCAAAATCATTCAAGATTTTTATTCCTATAGAATATCTCCAGAGCTTGTAGAGTTTTTCCTACTTTATTACTTCGGTTCTGATACACAACTCACTTAGGCAAGCAGAAAAATTAAGCCTGACTGATATTTGTTCTGGTATTTTTAACCAGAAATTTAGATAAACTTGAAATAATCTCATACATAAAAAAACCAAAATAAAAGCCAAATATACTTGAAAATTGCCAGCAGTTTTCATAATGTAAAGACTATTATCTTCCCAATTATCACTCTTCAAATGATATAACATGCCTTGACTAATTGTATCACAGAGAAGCTCCAAAACACAACACACAGATTACTCTAAAGGGCACATTTCTTTCATTGCAAAAAGTTTCAATGGATAGATTTATAACAGCATCTTAATATTAAAAAAGACTACTGTGCTTTAGAAAGGTAGCAAAAGATGAAAACTTTTTCCAAACGGAAAAGATACCGTTGCTAACTTTACCTTCCTTATACAAAATATCACTGATAAGTTTATCTATTTTGTTGAGCCTAACAAAAAGTGCACCTTTTCAGAGTGTGCTACACGAGGCTTTGCTTGCCTTTTATATAGTAAAGTAATTTTATGGTATTGTGTCACAATGAAGGACAAAGATAAGCCAACTGTTTAGATTCCTCTCCTTTATGTTGTGGCTTTGATCACTAACAATGCTGCGTGAACAGCCAACAGAAGGCTGACATTTCATAAAATATGCAGTGATAAAAACTAATACTGTAGCATCTGGGAGCGATATATAAAATGCAGAAATACACCTAATAACTGTGATCTTAAATTACAAGTTACTAAAAGCTAAATAAGCAGCATACCTAAAAGAAAGAGAAAGATTAAGACAGGGGTTTTGTGCTTCTACTCCTAAAAAAAAATTTTAAAAAATTAATCCAAGATATGCTTTCTATTATTCTTAACAATTCCTCTGGTCCCCTTGGATCTTAAAAGCAGCCTTGTAGAAGAGTGCTTTTTTGCTGTATCATTAGGTATCAGCAAAAGCTAAACACATTATAAGCCTTCTTTGTGCTGTATTAACGCTCTAATGCTTTGTGAAGTCCCCTTTATTGTCTCTTTTAAAATATCAATCACACAAAAACATATAAAACCTGGTGACTGACTCTTCACTGTTATGGGAAAACCTGAAGCTTTGTGACGACCAAAATAAGTAAAAATCCTTCCAATAAGCTGCATAAATTAAGTAAATCTCAGAGTAGAAATTACATTTATTTTCATTTATTTACCTTAAGAACATTAAGAACATACAAGACAGGCCACATAAAATGGAGGATTACATCCTAGAAAACAGTGAATCCCTAAAGAACTTATAAGTCATAGTAAATAACTAACAGCTTTTTTTGCTCTTACTATGTTGCTGTAGCTAAGAAGCTAAAAACAATCCCTGGGTGCATTACAGGGAAATATATGGTAGTACTAAGGACCTGAAATTATCTGCACATATGGCATCACTGGAATGCCATAACCAGGCCTAGTATCTTTAATTTAAAAGAAAGTTGAAATTAAAAGGGCCCAAAAAGGAGTTACAAGAATTACAATCACGAAAATCTTCTTGTTATTACGTGTGTGTGAGAGAGAGACACAAGATCAGTATATTTAGTTTATTTATGATAAGATTAGAGGTGACTTGACTGAGATCTACAATTTACTACATGCGGAAAAGATGTAATAGTCAATAACTCCCTAATCAAGCATAGAAAATGATAGTAAGACAATTGTTGAAAAACAAAATCAGACAAATTTGGTCTAAAAATACATCATCTTAATTATTACATCAGGTTAGCTAGGGACATAATGCATCTTCTTTTCTATCTCAAATATCAAGCTAAAGGTGAAGCAATGATTTTGATTAAAAAAAATATATCTTTACCTTGTATTATGTCAAAGATAGAATGGCTAAATAATCAAAATTATCTCTCCTGCACTGAAAGCAGTTTAATATTAAAGAAACCACAATACACAACTGACTTTAACAGACAGTTTTACAGACCAACTCTGTTCTCATTTATGATTCTATGGCTCATACGTTTCTCCAGTTACTCAATATAAAAAAATTACTTTATCTAATGTAACATAAAAATAATTTTAGGAAAGGGTGCAAGTATATTACCTATCTTTACAAGAATACATTATCAAGAAACCAAGAAAGAGTGACCTATGCAGTGCAGTAAGTTAAGGAGTTAACCACTGGTCATCCACAGGTCTACATAACATTAATATGAAGCTGAAACAATTGAACAAAAATCAAAGCTAAAGTAATTGCCCCAAATAATCTGAATTAATGGTGCAACACCTGCTTATGGCACCATAAAATGGGTAGGACTTCCTCAGCATAGTTATGAGATCTAGAAAAATGCCTAAAGACCTAATCTTACCAAGGAAAACATGACAAACTCAGCTTTTTAGTGTTAGGCCCTCATTTAGCAGCAGGGGAGAAGGAATCATGTATCAGATGAAAAAGAACGCAAAAGAAAATCCATATTTGGTGCCTGAAGAACCGTGAAGCGTATTTTCAGTCTGAAAAACCCATAACAGCTTAAGTACGTGGGAGGCAATTGTCCTTGTGCTTATAATTAGAGTCCGAATTTAGGGATTTCACTGCTTAATGCACACCCACCCGCCTGTTATTCTTACCATGGCATTTTACGGCACTTAATGGAGATGAATACTTTTTTCCCACCTCATATTTACATCAAGGCTATTTAATTTTTTTAGGCTGCTATAATAGGTTAAACAGCAGTCTCAACATCACTCTTCATCTCCCACTGGACAATGAATGGCATTATAAGATTGAGAATAGATGAAGGCATATTTACATTCATAATGTTCTTGACTATAACATTTATGTAAATTATGATTTTACATTTGCAAATACTGTAATTCTCAGTTTCAATGAATACTTTACTACTCTTTCATCATTAACTTCCTATGTACATTACATGGAGAGAAAACACCAATGAAAAATAAAGAAACTAAGTGCTGTCATCAGAGAGGCACAGATCTTCTGTAAAAGGAAAAAATGCTTTGTTTCTAAATTGACCTTACCTCTGCACAGACACGGTCCTGGAATACACTCAACTTCTCACTCGGAGTGCATAAAACATACAGAGGTTTCTAAGAAGGTAATGTAAACCAAGTTTCACATTGATGGCTTATATTTTAACCTCACCAAAATCAAACAACTGTATTGCCAATGAAAATGAAATTTTTTCCCCATCTATATAAATAATATTTTTCCTATTCACTGACAAAACACCACGGAAACACTATATTAATTGCAGATGCGTATGTAGAGTTTGGGAACATGTTTACAGATGTTACACAAGAACGAAAAACTCCAAAATATCAATTTTCATTAACTAAGCTATTACTCCACCAAATGGATAGAAAGATTTTTAAAGATCCGCAGAGTGGAAAATGAACTTTTCAGTTAAGAAGAATATTCACCTCTCATACCTGTCTTAACACATATACACTTACACACAAAACCTGTGTATTTCTATGTATACTTTGTCAGGGTTTTTCTGTGATGGTCAGCTAAGTATTTCCTTCAATCTTTTGACATGTAAATCTGACTCAAAAAAAAAAAAAATCTATGCTTCTAGAATGAAAACCTGTCAAATTAAATTGGTCCAAATACCCTTATTTTGAAATGAGGAACTTTTTTGTGTGTTTTGGAAGGGGCTTAGTATGACATTTTCAGACTGTAGATGTAAATACATGTAATGAAACAGCTCTCGAACTACCACAGTCCCAGATACATGTTACTTTTAAAGAGGTGACTCCCTGATACCTGAGAACTACTATGTGAATGAGGAAATGTTACAATGAAGCAAAATTGGGAACATAAGACAAGCCCGGTCATCCCTGCGTATAATGAAATTGCTGCTTATGTATGTCATTATTCAAGTTACTCAACATATAATCATTAGAAGACTCAACTTGAAATGTAAGGACTGTGTATACATCCAAAGAGAAACTCTAAAAGAACAGTGACTTTTCTGGTCACTCTTATCTTTGTGCCATGTAATAGAAATGAATCTAAAAGGACTTCAAGTTTATGTTTCAGTTTGGCAAGTGGAGAATATATGAACTCAGACGATGACCCAAACCATCAAACTGTCTCTTCCACTGAGTATCACTTCCCATTCCACAATTACTTGTATCGATTTATTTTTTGTGCAAAGTACTGAATTTCCAAAGTTTCTGCTAAATGCCTGGCAAAAGGGAAGTCAGCAGGTGTATCACTGCTGCACCGGTCCAAATTATGGTTACCAAACAGAAATCCCTTTCTCTCAGCACCCTACAAATACTGTGAAAAGGGACAGTTATTTTGTGGGACTTTTAACAGCAAAACCTTCAGGAACGTTGAGGAGTCCTTCCCAAACTCAGTTTGTTTGTACAGGAAACAGTGAAGTCAGTCTAATAGCACTCCCTAGTACTTGCTGCAACGAAAATACTGAAACCTTAAACTAACCTCAACATTAATTACAAAAATTAAAATAGTCACAAGAACCAAGATGCTGAAAACTATTTGAATACTGCCTAAGTCTTATGTGCAGCTTTTAATGCAATTCTTCAAAGAAGCCTGCACATGAATTCTTCTGTGTTTCAGGTTCCTGCATTTTAATTTTGCCCACTAATGATATATTCAAGAAAGCAATTACATCAGAAGAGTAGTGTCAAAAGTTACAAAAAACTACATTAGCCAAATTTTCTTTTCAAAGAATCTAGGGGCATAAGGCAGATCTTTGTGTACAGTAAAAATGTCATGCATGAAGAAATATGCTGAATATGAGAACTTCCTTTTTTATATGAAACAGTTCATCATTTTCATGATGTATTATAATACGTTACCTTTTGGAATGAGAAGAAGACTTTGTATGAGAATGTTTTTATATTTATGCTAGTCTATTACATATCTTTGCTAAAAACTAAACATTAAACAAAACCATGAATGTTTCCCCCCAAAATACTACAAATCCATGCAGCTTTTGTAACTACAGTTTTCATGCACAAAAATAACGACAAATTTATTCATCATTTACACTCGATTCATTGAAATGCATTTAATATGTGAAATGAATATAGATATACAATTAGTTGGTCGCTATTCCTCTAGCTGGTCACTATTTATACAGAGCAAAGTTCCACACTATAAAATATCCTCAACTGGAGCACTAAATCTTGATTAGATGTAACTAGATACTGCTTCACAACTTAAACATTTAGCCATTTCCTTTGCTTTTGTCAAATCTTTTTAACAAAGTAAATGCCTTTTTAAGTTTAGAAACTAAAATCCAACTGAAGAGACCGTATGACTTTTCTGTTAAAAAAACTAACCAACAACAAAAAAAAACAAACAAAAAAACACTCTGCTAAATTCCTGTTCAAGTATTTATTTTCATACTGAGAAAACTCAGTAACTGTCTGAAAATTCAGAAAAGTACTCCTGTATTTGCTTTAAGTTAAATACTTTCCAAAGTCTGAGTCTAAATGACAAAAAAGAAACTTAGTACAATCTGTGCTTTCAAGAGCAATGTGTAATTAAGATCTCCCTACTATTTACTCACGGAAGAAATACTGTTGCTTCTGGACTTTAAATTCATTAAAATTACTTTCCTGTCAGATTGTATGAGTGTCTCCAAGGAAGAGTGTCTTGATCTACTTTTTGTTGTTACATTTTATGGGAAGAACACATCCACCTAAAAAGAAGAGCATTTTCTTCCTTTTCTACCGCTCTACTCCCCTCTGCCAAACACAGTTAACGTGAGAATGACAATTTTTCTTGGCTCCAGCTTGGATCCCACTACAGAGTGTATTTCTGGGATTTTAAAATAATCTAGATTAATATCCCAAGACAAAGTTTGAACATTTATAATATAAAGAAATTCTTGCAACTGATCTACAACTCCCTTGCAGAAGATAAGAAATAAGGCAAGTTTCAAGATACAAGTAACCTTCTGATTGTGCTTTTATATGACCTCAGTATTGCAAGGCATGCATGCTCCTGAACAGTAATAATAAAATAACATTCATCCATTTCTCCTAAATCTAGTTCAACCATTTGTACCAGAATCAATGCTTATTAAATGAATGCTTATTAGGAAAGATCTTACAGGATCAGACACATAACACTGAGAAAACTACTGCAAAAGCTGGTGGCAAGATTTTAATCCTCCTTTAAAAAGCATAAATCTGTAGAAACACTATGTTCTCAAGGAAAGTGTTTAATATGAAGTCACATACTGTACATCACTCAGCGCAGCCTTGAATAAAACCACATTAAGTTGCTCAGAAAGATCTGAGTTTTATATAAAAGTTCCACACTAATTTATTCAAATACAACAGAGCACTGACAATAAAGAGTAACTTCTGACCATTGTGGCTCCTATTACCTTAAAGAAAAGTATAAAGTTACATATTTAATACATGTGTTCATTGAATAAATAGCACTCAGCAATGGATGGAGGGTCTTAAATTAGTAGGCAGTTGGTTATCACTGTCACTTTAATTTGGCTTTATTCATCTGCTTTCCATCTAATTACAAATGCTGGCCAGTCACAACTGAGAAATGCTGCTACTTGCATTGGAGATACAGTCCCTAATAGTGGACTCTAACTGCATGTCGTTGACATCTACATTGGTACCTGTCAGTATCATTCAGTGTATGTTCAGACATTCAATTCAGGATAACTTCAGAGAAAAAGGCACCAAAATTCTGTGAACTTCCTTCATAATTTGTCCTAGAAATAAAACATTCTCTAAGTCCCACAGTATTTCTTGGGGAGGAGGAGAAGGAAATGAAAGAGAGCCAAGAATAGCCATGAAATAGCATCCCTTCCCCTTCAAGGGAAGTTGCAGCCGATTTTTTAGAAATTTTTTTTTGTCCCTTAAAACTTTACTAGAACATTATCACAGCTCTGAACACACCAGAGACTATCGTCTGTGATGGTCACATCTATGGTAAGAGGATCATTTCAAATGCACTGAAATATCATTCCAGTCTTCTTTTAAATATATACCATTGACAACCTAAGTTTTTCCCCTCCATGGTTTTCTTCATGCAGAAACACTTAAGGCTGCCACTTTTAATCCTTTAAGAACAACTTTAGTAAATTCTTATTTAGCAAATTCTTATTTAACAAATTCTGATTAGCATTTAGGATCATCTAAGTTAGCAGTTGTCTCCTACTGGAAAAAAAAAAAAACAAACCACAAGTCTTCTGACCAGGTTCAAGCAATACCACTTGTTACCACTGCAATGCTTCTGAAAAAGTTTGAAGCTCAATAAAACGCAGAAGGGACGGCATTTAATGAAACTTTATGAGACATACATAATAGTAAGTAGGTAACAACAAAGGCAAGAAGTTGCTGTCCTCAAGTAGAATCATAGACTGGTTTGGGTTGGAAAGGACCTCCAAAGACCACCTAGTTCAGCCCCTCCTTACCATGGGCAGGGGGCCAATCTTCCACTAGGCCAGGTCGCTCAAAGCCCCATCCAACCTGGCCTCCAATGCTTCCAGGGATGGGGCATCCACAACTTCTCTGGGCAACCTGTTCCTGTGCCTCACCACCCTCATTGTAAAGAATTTCTTCCTTATATCTCTCATAGATCTACCCTCTTTTAGTTTAAAACTAAAGTCCTAAATCCCTACAGGCCCTAGTAAAAAGTCTCTCCATCTTTCTTATAAGCCACCTTTAAGTATCAAAAGGCAGCAGTAAGGTCTTCCCTAGTACTGGGATTTCCAAGGAGTGAGGCTGGTTTCCTGGTTAAAATGAAAACGAACTATAACGCAGGCACAAAGTACAATGGAAAAAAGCTCTGCCAGACCTGGTGGGGCTCTGTCCAAGGCCAGCTCAGGCTTCAGAGCCACACTGCCCAAAATGAGGCTCGGGAGGCAAATGGGGCAGCCTGCCAAGGGACGGGGAAAGGGAGATGCAGCGGACCAAGATCACTGCCAGAGGCAACTTGAACTAACAAGGATGTGAAGCAGTACCAATTTTGTCAAGTGAGGACCAGCTACATTAAGTGGAGAAATCCTGACATGGTACCAAGAGAGAAGAAAGGATGTCTGAAGGGAATGAGCTAATAACACACAGTAGTGCTACTCCTCACCAGGAGGATCTAACAGTTACTAAAAACAACGCTACGGGAATTACTAGTCCTGAGGTGACATTACGTACCCTTCTGGGGAACTGATATAACTTGATTTTCATGCTTTGCAAAATAACTCTCAATCATGGACCTGTTCTTCCTTCCTTTGAGGCTGCATGTCTTGCAAGTTCTGCCACATCTAAGAAAAAAGTCCTTAGCTTATGGATCTTTCTCTCTATAGCCGATCGCTGCAATACAGCCATAAATTAAACACAGGCGGATGGACCACCCACACTGTAGGAACAGCAATAACAGAAACATTGCAGTGAATGCGTGTTGTGTGTTTTTTTTCGAAAGACTTAAAATGTTCTGCTCATACAGATGTGTGATGACCTCTATAAGCTGCCTAACTGTGTAACAAATGGGTAATTTAGTTGTTCCACAAACCACAGATTACTGTAATGTTTAAGAAAAGATGCCATCTGTAACATGATTGCAAGTCACCAGATAGTGCTTTGTAGACTGATAGAGAAGTTTATTTGAACTTAAAGCAAGTAACTGACAAATTATGTCACAAAAAATGCCACCTATTCTAGAGCCTGTAAGAAAATACATAAAATCACTTAAAGACTTCTTTTTAGAAAGTATTGCATTTCAAATTATAACCACTTTCTGCAGTATTTAATTATCTGAGATACTTCCTCTGAAAAATACAGTTCGTGTTTCCTGATGTCTCATAACCCAGTTTATAGAATGGAGACTTTAGAGCCAGGCTACAAGCCAACAATTATCAACTATTATATGGGATTTAATTACTCAAGTCAAAGGACCTATGTTTAAAGCTATATAGTACTTCGGTTTCCTTATAAATTATTTCAATAGTAAACTTGTTTGCCCAGTTTCATTATTATGTCAACATAAAAACATATGAAAGACAAAAAACTGGGAAGTGTTAAGTGAAGTACTAAGTGAAACTCCAATCTTGAAGAAGACTGGAATAATTTCAAGCAGGGGGAAATACAGGAAAATAAATAACTGGCATTTAAAAATATTTTGTCTTCAAAGAAATTATTGGTCTTAAATATAGGTTTAACAAATTAGGACTTATAAGTAAAACACATGAAATGCTCATTATCGCTTTCCAGCCAAAGAATTCTTAACATGATTTAATTCAAAGTCTGAAAAATTTACAGCATACCAGTCCTGAAACAACTGTGTCAAGCTTACTATGAAGCAAGCACATGGATACATAATTGTAAAACGATTATACACGTCTGAAATACTAGGGTTCCTAAAAGACGTCAATTGCAATGTTCTTTTCTAAAGCAATACTCATTGCTTTCCTTAATGAAATCTCTATTTTCTTGTTTTTCTAAGAAGAGCTGTAAGAGGCAAAATGGCCAAGGACAGAAGAGATTCACTGTTCAGCAAATGGGGTATAGGGAAAGAAAACAGGTGCATTTTGGCAGTCTATTTTAATCACGAAGACAGAGCAGGCAATTTCATTTTTCCTTCTTCCTTTCTCATTTTCACTCAGGAGCCAACAAGACACAGCAGATCTATTGACTATATGCATATTACGTTATTGCATGGGTAAGTAAAATCAAGAGATGAAATGGAAGGTAAGAGCAGCAGCCACAGCTTTGAGTTTGCATCTCAAGAATCAAGGCTTGCCCATAGCTGGTCTACCACTGAACAAGCATAACACCCACTTTGCAAATGAAAGGTATCTGGCAGGTTACATGGAAACCCCTGCGGCCTGAAGCTATTCTTCTTCGCTGGTCTGAATGCTGCCTCCAACACTTCGAGTGAGAGAGGAGGAAGGCATTACGCTACCGAATTTGGCTCACTCTGAACTCCCGTGGGGTAGAAGCCAATTCTGTCAAATGCCTTAATACTTAAAGAAAGATATCCCAGGCTTCTACACAAGTGTGTAAAGCTTGTCTTATATTAAGTGTACATTGAGCTAACCAAAATATTCAAAAGCTGCTATAGCAATTTTCAACAACAATTTTAACTAGTTTTTGAAAGACATGTATTCTCTAGTACTAGGGAAAAAAGCTATTTTTATTAGTTTCTCTAAGTAACAAAATAAAAAGACATTCCCAGAATTACGCAGGTAAGTACAATGAGTTCATTATAATTATTTACTACAGCATTATCAGGTCATTTTTTAACTTCACAAAGTTGGATGCAATGAAGAACAATCTTGATACAACCTATAATAAGCAGTCTAAACACTTGAAAATGGTGAAACCATATAACCACACATGCACACACAAAAAGACTAAGCCACCAAAAGCACAAGTCTTTACTTCTCAACTCTTTTTGACAGTTCCAAAATGCAGGCACACATCCAGAAGAACTTTCTGCCCCACGTCTGGTCAGTAAAGAAATTGAGGTTAACCTTTAATTTTTAATGTCACCTGCAGCCAGTGACTGCTTTTTCTAATGCAAGTGACAGATAAACAGCAAAACACTCCCAAGATGATACACAAAGCACCACACACCATAAGTGCATTTTTATTTTTATACCAACTCAATTTCTCAAATGGATAACCAATGTTCCTACTAATTTACATTAAGAATTGAGTGAGGCATGAAAATTGTTCTGATGCATAGGTTCTATTTCTTTAATGTACTGCACAGTGTTCTGTATTTTACTGCAACACTGGAGAAAACTAACTACACTTAAAAGGTACACAAACTATACATACAAAAACACAAGCACATATATGTCTTAAAAAAATCACTTCAGAAAGGGTTTTAAATTATCCAGAGAATTATAAAGGAAAAATAACTGAAGTCACTGATGGAAGTCAGTAAAATAAAAAATTCTTCCTATTAAAATGACTTTCCTAACCTTTAAACACTCAAACTGGTGTTTTTTCTATAGACCAATACTAGTACTTTAAAGCTAGATTGCTACGATTTCAACTTTCTATTCCTTTATACATACTATCACCTTAACATTTGCAAGGTAATTCCAAGCTAAACAGAGGGAATATGGCAAATTGAGGTAATATAATCCAGCTATTTAAGGCAAAATTGGCAAGTCTTTAACAGCAAACACTGTATCATTACTAAACACTGCCATGCTGTTAATGTAAGGAGAGGTTTGAATTAGACAGTGAATTGCCCCTCCAGGTCGGGACTTAGAGCGTATTATGGGAGAAAGCAAAGAAAAGCTCCCACTGACACTGTCTATGTTTCACCAGTTCTGTGGAAAGCAGACTTTAATACAGTCATTTGTCACTTCTAAAACCAAATACTACAGTCAATATTTTCACTTGTCTTTCAAAATTTAATGTAGTAAAGTGGGGAGAAAAGCACCTATGTTTGTAAAATAAGATTTTTTATTTTTTTTTTTTTACAGCAAGGGTATTTAAAAACATTTTTGGACAACTACAGGGTAGACATAACAAACATCATTTTCATAAATGCTAAACATGTTAACTATGACATCAATGAAAATGAGGCAAACCTAGCTTCTTTTTTAAAAAAAAACAGAAAAATTAACTCACACAGTGGCAGGTGGTCAAACACAAAGGAGACAGTTGTCCTTAGAATGATATTCTCCGCACATTCAACAGTCAAGTAGAGTTGGGATAAGACCCAGACACCAGCAGCAGCAAGAAAGCTGGAGTAGCAGCAGCGGTACCAGACTCCTGGAATTGACCTTTGGATGGAGAACAAAGATGCTTGATGAAAAAATGCTAAAAACATTTCTAATTTTTAGGTTGACCTAAAGGGATTCAACTGACCTAAGGCACTGGATTTCTTCTGGAAATTTCCATATAACAAAAAGTCAAGTGACCAAAACTAGTATTTTTTTTCCAAGTCAAGTAAGTATTTCACATAATCATTTAACAGAAGGAATAGAAACAACATGTAAGGTAAGTCCACGTGGCTCAATTTATTTATTTTTTAAGATGACAATAATGGTAGAGAGACAACTCTAACAACTTGAGCATTACAAAGACTTTTTCAGTCTTAAACCTGAAATTTATATCAACATGCAAGTCTTGGCTATTTCTCAGGATTATTTTCAATTCCTCTTCTGTAACTGAACTTCTTAAAAAATGTGTATTTTACAAATCTCAGTAACTTGATATTGTTAGATGTATTTTCTAGAAAGTGGTTAATTCATTATTAATAAGACCAAAAAAATTATACAGGGTTCATCAGCACACTACAGCTGGTTATAAACACATTAAAAATGTTCAAGGCTATAGTCCTAAGAAAAATTTAACAAATCAAATTCCAGCAACTGATCAGTCATCTATCTTTCATTAACTCTCTTTTAACTGTCCAAAAACGCATTTTCAAGAAAAAAAAATTAAAAAAAAAAAAACAACTCTTCCAAACATGTTTATGCAGGTTTTTTCCAACTACTGAGATAATTAAACTCAATTCACATAACGATGGGATACACTGCTATTTTAAAATAATTTTTCCTATTAAAACGATGCAAAGCTAATAGAGTTGAATTGGAAACAGCATCTTTCCTTTTTGAAAAGCTGATACTTCACTCTGTTTCTACAGTGCTTCCATCAGAAAACCTAAGAACACAACCATCTAGACACATTTTTAAAAAAAAAGTCCTAGAAGACAGGTAAGTACCCAAATAGCTCCTGTAATCTGACCACTGTTGTCAAAACAAATTAAATTGCATTTAGAAATAAACTATGAAAAACATGCTCACTTTGAAGGAACAAATTTTGGGAATTCTTTTTAAGAAATTAAATTAAATTAAATTAAATACAATTGTCTACGTGTGAACATATTGAACAGTTCAACTAAATAGTGGTTTTGGCTTTTTTTAATTTGGAATAGCATCCTAATTTCAATATACTAGCATATAAATCTATTTTTATTCTAGAGCATACTTTGAGTTATTAAGTCTGGCATTAAATTTTGTAACAAGATGTAATATATCTAATTCAAGAGGGCTTAGATTATTCCTGTATTACTTATTAATATGTTAAGTGAATGTTTGGACAATTGATTTCAACTAGGTTTTGTGACTAAAACATGTGACAAAATACAATTTTCAAATTACATAGTCCATTTGTTGTAACTACTGCTCTAAGTTCTATAGGTGTTAACAAATCAAGCAAAAAGGGTCGCACTGACTAAGTAAAGGACAGTAGCCAATTCAGAATTTAAAAGCAACCATCAGCATCATTTATATACAGCCATTAGCAAAGTATCTTTACTGCTTTTCCTTGCTGTTCTGCTTTCCTTTTTCCTTATTTTGCTTTTTATACCCTCCTTCCTGCATTTTCCCCTTAAACAAACCAAAGCCTGCAAATAAAGATTACTGAATGTGTATATTTGCAGAGGACTTACTACAGCGACACCATAGTCTTGTATGGAGTAATAAAGAATAATAACCAAGGTATTGCTCAAGTATTACACGAAGTCAATTCAGTCACAGCTGGATCCAATCAGTGACTGGTTTGCTTAGAAAGATCAATGTATTTAACGTACTAATCCTGTAAATTCTTACTGAAACAACAGAAACATCACCGATGGCTTAAATAATGTTATGTAGCAAAAGAAACAGAAAATACTACTCTACATAAGTTCTTAAAACAGAGGTGATGACAATGTATTTCATACCAGCACAGCACAATGATTTTCTCGTTATTCATACAGCTGTGATAGTAGTTTGCAACAAGTTACGCTGTAGAATGGTCTCTATCCATGCACTGATGTTTTCTGAGTGATAAATGAATCGAACAGAGTATGGAGAACAGGAAAAGCATGTCTCCCCATTTAAGCATTTGGACTAGCTGAAATCAAAAGACACGACTTACTGTGAGTATGAAGAAAACTGTATGAGTGGAAATGAAAAAGATGAAGATAGAACTAAGTTACTGAAATAATTTACGGAACAAAGTATAGGATTATGTTGAGATTTGTACAACATGACACAAGATATAAAGATTTTTTTTTTTTTAAAGTAAGAGAAAGTAACTTGACTACATGAACTAGAGAGTATCAGTAAGCAGAAACAGGAAAGAAACTGCCTGTATTTTAGCAAAGGTGATGACATCCTCATGAAGACTGCTCACTTTGTCAGGAGGATCCATACTAGACATTTCTGGAACCTACATAGGAACTACATAAATCAATACCATGGCAAAGGCAGACCATCTGCCAGACTTCTTGAACATTTTTTACAGAAAATAGTCTTCAAAATATGAATAAAGAGCTTTCCTTACTTGTGCAGATGCCTGCATACCTACATAGGATAGAGGAAAGCAAGAGTTCAGTATCACATCACATGCTAGTAGAAGGTTCCTAACAACTAGTTACTCCAGTGTTGAAAGAAGTAGGTATCAGGAAGCAAATGCAGATAATTTAACTTAAACTTCTAAATGGAAGTGTTTAGGAAAGCTACATTTTGCAGCTAACAAAATAGGCACAGTAGTACATACTCTCCAAGGGAGTCTTTGTTTCCCATGGTCCACTAGTCCTAGAACTATGCTCCTGCTTGGAAAATTGAGAATGTGAAAACATCCTAATACTTTGCCACTTGTTCTCAGGAAGTCTTACTTCACTATCCTTTCAACATACTTTAAACTAAAGCCAGTTAACAGGGGAGGGGAAGAGAAAGGGAGCAGAAACAAAGAACAGAAAGTAGCTTAATTTTGCTATTCTCTCTTCTTTCTCCCCCAACACTGTTTCCCTCAAAAAGAAATCACGTAACTAAGAATAAATGTAGCAAATCATATCAATTACCTTGATATCTCACTATTTTAGTAAATACATTTGATTCTTCTCTCATCAAGATACAATGGTGTTTGAAAGACCTATGCTGGATCTAAACCTGAATGCTTTTCACACAGTCTGTCCATTCAAGTAAACTTTAGATTATGCTTTAATTTTGAATTGCCACGTATTACTTTTTTGATATCTGTCCATCATAATAATGTATCAGAGTTGAAAACTAAAAATACTAAAACTGACATCAAGCTGTACTGAAAGTATTTCAAGAACAACAATTCATTTAAAAACAGAATACATAGCATGCTTAAAGTATGGAATTTTGTTACTGAAGAGAGTCTAGGAATGTCCCACTTCTGCATTGCTTCTCAGGTGTACATATGCACAAAACAGCATTTTAAGATGCCAGAAGCTGAGTAAGATACTCGCTTGTATAGGTCTATTAAATCTGTGAATGCAGAAGCTGCTGCATTTCACAGTCTATTATTTATATGACAGAATGAAGATCTGAAAACATGAAATATAGCCTTAAATTATTCACTTATTCTTTTCACAAAAGGAGAAACCGTCAATCTAACACGAAAAGACTTCAAGCATATTTCTAAAGGTTTCATGAAAATTGCCTTATTTATCAAAACTTTATTCCCTCCGTTTGTTCATTAAATACTGTAGCTTTGCATTAAGGTCAAGCAGTGTCAACCAATTACTGTTGCTGGAAAAGTCCTACTTCCTTACTACTCACAGAAACCACAGTGTATAGTGAATTACCTTAATAGGCAAACTGAACACTGTTTACCCAAAGTACATTTCAACCATAAAAGTGTATTTTAAGGGTTTCTATCAACAATCAATTATAGGACTATTTATTATCACAGCAGCATTAAGCATGATTCTTTGTCTGCTTAAATGCCAGCATTAAAAAAATATACATCTATTTTAGCATATTCAGCAATATTCTGTTCTTAGCTCATACTAAAGAAAAGTAACAAAAATTAAGTGACCTACAAAGCAAACTGAAAGGTAAAAGATAAAACATTGAATTTTAAAGAGACAATATCAATTGGTATAAACATTCTGGCTTCTGTCCTCATTCTCTGTTGGTGGGCAAGAGGGCTCAGCTCAAATGACAGACCTGAAAAAAAATCCACCCTGCTTTCACTGCTCCTAATTTTATAGTTTTATTTTAGGGTAAAACTCTCCATCTTGCAATATACAAGAAGAACAGCTGAACAACAGATGAATGGTGGATTTTAAGTGGTTACGCACAAATTGATTAAACACCAAGAAAAGGCCACCCGTGGGCCATCATACCAAATACCAAAGTCAAAGTCATTCAGGATAAAAAGATTTCCATTAGATACTTCGATGTAACAATTGAGGCTACAGTCCCCCTTGTCCTAACTCAGTCTTTTCCCCAATCCATTTTAATGGCTCGTGGTTCAAAAGGCTAGAATGATGATTTCAGTATGTAATCAACTCTACCTTTACACTTCACATCAGCAAAACTCTGTATCTTATTTCCCTTTGGAACTGACCTGTTTACTCCCATTCCACCTAGTACATAAGATGTGATGAAAGAACACTTAAATTTTCTGATGGTAACCTTAGAAGTCTTACTGCTTATGAGCCCAGCTGTGCCTTTCTGAAGTTACAAAACAAGCAAAACCAAAGAAAATTTCTTCTGCACATCCTGTCAGTTTGTCTCACTAGAAAAAAGTTTTAATTCATGTCCTGTATCAGTGATCACTGTGACCTACAATGATACAACACACATACTGTTACTACAAACAAGAAGGAGAAGAAATAACATAACAAAAGGAATGAAAAAAACCAACCTGAAAAGAGTCATGCTGAAAATTATGGAGGAAGAGAGATGCAACAGAGTAGGATTTGTTATTTAATTATTCCTAAGAGATCAGAATAAAGAAAATCAAAAGAAGCAGAAAAGAAAAAAAAACGAAAACCAAACTTAGAACAAGCCCTCTCCTGTCCCCCCAGGTGGGATAAGTCCCACCTACAAGTTCCAGTCTACCAGTGAAACCTGAAAAGATTTTAGAACCAATTATCGCACAACCAAATTTGTTAAAAACAATATAAGAAGATAAAGACAAAAAAACAGATCCCTTCAAACTCATCTGAATTACTTCACTGGAAGGGTGTTAACAGGCTTCATGGATGAGAGGTAACAGTAGATGTGATACAAGCCTGAGATTAGAGATATTTTAAACATGTTCTGCATTGTTGTTGCCAATATAATGAAATACTGTCCAGAAATAACCACCATAATCTGGACACAAAAATGACTGAAATCAGAAAGCAGTTTTGTGAAAATAAACTTTCAAGAGTTCTATCAAACCAGGTATGTATTTCAAACGGATCTGAGAGACATCTGTTTAGATCTGTTTCTATGTGGTATTTTCATAACAATCCTAGTGACTCTAAGGCACTGTGGTTATAAAATCAGCAGATAATACAACAATGGGAGAAATTAGCAGCACCTCAGAGGACAGGATCTGGTTTTGAATGCTTTTGAAAAATGGGAGATATGGTCAGAAATCAACAAGGTGATTCAAAAAAGACAATCTGAAGTGCTACATTTAGAAAAGACACATCACAGGCTTGAACACGAAATGGACCAGCAATAAAACACTGCACAGGGAATCAATGAATAGAGGAGAATACAAATCAAATGAGTAAATTTTGTGGTTCCTTTCAAAAATACATCTCACTGAAATAGGCTGGCATGCGTGTGATGTGTATGTGGGTGGGTGTGTGCATGCATGTTTGCGCATGCATGTGAAAAGCTGATAATTACATTTGTCAAACTCACTGTGCTTTATACAGTTCTGGACATCATAAAATGCCTACATTCTTAGAAAGATGTAGGCAAACTATGAAAAGTCAGCAGGAGTGTGACTTCTAGGAATGCTGGGGTATTTCACTCACTGAAGCTTCTCAAGAAAAGGTTTGATCAATGTACTTGATCCTGCTGCAAGAAAGACTGAAAAAGATAGCAGTCTGTCATCTTCCAGGCAATACATTTCCCCAATACCAGTCAACCTGCCACAGCCAACTACAGTAAGAGAGTGAAGAAAAAGGAAGGCTGAAGTGCGTCTTCAACAGCATAAGCTCTCTCATTTACCTCCTATCTTCAGACTCCCATATTCAAAACCATCACATCAACTTCCCTGGCTATCAGACGGGTGGAGAGAAGATTATTACTCCGTGTAGTTGCTGTTATATTTCAACATGCGCCAATACTAGATTGAGCACATCTGTGGGTAACTTTTCCTGTTTTATCACTTTCGCTAAAATTACCTAGAATTTCATGTGAGAAAAAATGCATCACTGATCATTTTTATTTTCATTTTACATGTGTGCCCTTAAAAGGAGCACAAACAGCTTTGTATATGAAAACCTAACGCACAAATAATATAGTTAAAGAAATGATATCCTGAATTGCGCAGTACAAACCCAAAGTGTTTTTAGAAGGCCTCCTTTCCCTGTGCTAGCTTCTTCAACCATTTCATGGATAGCTTTTAATAATTCCTTACCTTATGTCCTGTAATAACAATTGAAAATTGTTTGCAAAATCAAAGCGGCATGCCAATCAACACCTCTTCTATGGATCAGAGAACAATCTTCAGCTTTATGGGACATGCCATTTCAGTATAGTGGATCAGAAGAAATGGATCTTTTGTACTGATGAAACCATCCTTGTGAGGATAGAGAGAATAAGCTCTGCTTTTCTAGATCCATCAGCTCTACTGGGTAACACTAGCCAGCAGTGGGAGATATGGAGGTGGGCTGTAAGATAAGGAACAGGCTAGAGGCAAGAAGAGCTGTTGTAATTATAGCTGGGAACACAGAATTTGTTAAAGGAAGTCTACTGTATAATTACATTTGAAAATTTAGCAAGATGCCCAGAGGCTGGCTTGCAGCTGTCAGGAACTGGTAGCGCTAGAGTTCTGCTCAGGAGGCAAGACCTACTGCAGCTAAGCACACCTCCCTGTAGTTGAGTCGACTTTGATAAGGCAAGAAATGACTTCAGCTAAAATTAGTAACATTACTCAACATGTGAGATTATACCTATTCTCAGTAAAAAGTGTTCAGAGATTATTTTAAAGGAAATTAAATTTAAATCTGCTGGTTTCGATACTACATTAAATATATTTTTTGAATGAGCGACAATGGTAGTATTTTGTGAATTGCATATTTTATTTAGTAACAGTTAAAATCCAGGTGTTTTTTAAAGATATTAATTAATAATCAAAGTAACCTCATCTACACGTTAGTATCGGTTTGCATACAAAGTCATAGTTCTCACTTTGGTTTATCTAGCCCAATCAAAAGAAAATGAACAAGTGAAATGCAGACAGAATGCGAGATTAAAAAAAAAAAAAAAATCTATGTATCTGTTTCTTCCTTGGATTTAAAGCTGAAGTGATCTTGCAACTGAGAAACAAACAGTAAACTACAAACACTTACCCAAAGCAGTGATCTGCAAACAAACTGATAAAGTATGAAATATGGTTAAGCCATTTTAGGAAGAAAGGTAGGATTAAACAATTGAAAAAAATGCTCATTTTATGTGAAGTATAAAAGTTTAAAAAAGTATATTCTGCTAATTCAAATATCAGCCAATTAAGTGTTAAGCATATTAGAAATTATCACCAACCGTAAGTATTACTGGTGTTTATTTAAAACACATCCAGATAACGAACTGAGCAAGAATCATAATAGTCATAAATTTGTCCTGATTTGGAATTTTGGCAGAATTCAAAATTATGCCATCATATTATCATCACAAGAAAATAAAAAGCTCTAGAAGACAATGCAGAGACTGCAAGGCTAAAACAAAATTTTACAGTTGTCCTGGTTTCGGCTGGGATAGAGTTAATCGTCTTTACTAGCTGGCACAGTGCTGTGTTTTGGGTTTAGGATGAGAAGACTGTTGATAACACCCTGATGGTTTCAGTTGTTGCCGAGTTGTGTTTAGACTCAGTCAAGGACTTTTCAGCTTCTCCTGCCCAGCCAGCAAGAAGGCTGGAGGGGCACAGGAAA
>JAVKLA010000073.1:5515258-5536784 GCA_034782735.1 Sagittarius serpentarius | reverse complement strand
GGACAGCTGACCCCAACTGGCCAAAGGGGTATTCCATACCATGGGACGTCATGCCCAGTATATAAACTGGGGGAGCTAGCCGGGGGAGGAGCAGTGCTCAGGTGGCGAGTGGTGAGCAACTGCACTGTGCACCACTTGTTTTGTGTATTCCAATCCTTTTATTATTGTCACTTTATTGCTGTTATTATTGTCATTGTTAGTTTCCTCCTTCTGTTCTACTAAACTGTTCTTACCTCAACCCACGAGCTTTACCTTCTTTCCAGTTCTCTCCCCCACCCCACTGGGTTGGGGGGAAGTGAGTGAGCGGCTGCGCGGTGCTGAGTTGCTGGCTGGCGTTAAACCACAACAATAGTAGAATTATTTCTAAATGCTGTGACAGCTGCTTCTTTTATTTCAGACAAAGTTTTATGAGAAATTTAAGTATATATGTCTACTTGGCGTTATGGACTGTAAGGAGAGAAACTTGGAGGTTATTTCACCTTTAATTAAAGCAGCTACTGCTTCCATTTTGAAAAGGTGAAGATTGAAGAAAGCGCTTAAATCCTCAAAGAACCTCTAACTGCTGAGATCATAAGTACAGACAGCACATCAACTGTTCCATATTTGCTCCACCGGCCTAAAGATACTCTTGTTTGATGCCTCATCATTATAATCAGTTTAAATGCTATAGTTGTCTTTCCTATAGAAAGGTAGACATATTTTCTAAGTATCAAGTAGGCCTTGCTCACTTAGAAAAATGTTCTCAAGACTGAATAAAAGGTTTCCTTCTGTGTATCAAGTCTGGCTTTTGCTCAGTGTAACAGGACTGTAACAGGACTGCTTTTTGCTATCTATGTTTCATTTGAGGAGGGGGGAGGAAAAAAAACTAAGAAATTAGCTATTTTATACAAATTTCCTCTAATTTTCATTATCTGAAGATGGATGTTTGAAGGATCATCATTTCAACAAAAGAGGGCCACCTATTGAGCATACAGTGTTTCAGTTTTGTTTGACTTTTACAGATAATTAATCTTTACAATTTCATTTAGTCCTCTGCTTTCATTTTGAAGGTAAAATACAATCACTTGAAAAATTCAGGTCTTTGAAAGACACACAAATTAAATGTAAGTACCTCTTTTAAAAAGAGAAATTAAAATTCATTTTGAAAGAAACTTCAGGAGCACAATACTGATTTCAGACAGTGACCTAGGTTTTATTCAAATACGATTTTTTCAGGACTGTCTAACTTGAAATATTCTGAGCCTTGGTCAATTCTGGTTGCACACATATTGAAAATGTAAAAGAAAAATGCCAGACTTCATACTGATTTCCTCTGCTTCAAGCATAATAGTTTCCTGTGTTGACTTTTGTCATATTCATCTATATTATACTATATAATGCAGTTTTAAGGACTGCAATGATCCCTTCAGGAATGTACAGAGAACTCAGTCTTTCATCTAAAATGTTACTGTAGAAGAACAAAAGCATTTTCATGAAATAGTTAACCTTATGTATCAACAATTCCACAGTAAAATATAGGAAAGCAAACTTTCAGCAAAATTGCTGATAGTTGCATGTTCTTGCTGTTGCTCTGGACAAAGAAAAGCCTTTAAACTTCTTAATATTGATTCTGAAAGAAAAACAATGTCTTATATGGAATTTTTCTATAGATTCTAATATGTAAGCACAGAAATCTATAAATCTAGGGGGCACTTTTACCTTTATTTTAATACACAAAAAAACCCCAAACATAAAAACAAAACAGAAGACAGAGAAGTCAGAATGACTTTCCTTGCTAGGACATAATGCAAAATGAACACTGCTCACATTTGTAGAATATGCACTCTTCCCAAGATATGAACCTTTTAGCAAAAAGCTTTGTATGGAAAGAAAATTTTCCAATACAATTGACAAGTGCTAGTTCCTTAACTGCTAAAAAAACCGGAATGAAATCTGGCTGTGGTTCCAAATAGCTCTACTTCTTCTGCAACATGATGCTTCTGTCATCACAAGTGTGGTGTGCATTCAATACAGTTTTAACACACAGGGATGTACAATACCACACCTTGAATGATGAGTGCTGAAGACCAGTCCCACTAAAGCTCAAAGGCTGTGAATCAAAAGATAGCTTGCTGTATCTCTGCCAAAACTTGTTTTGGCTCTGCGTATATCTGTACATATATAAAAGAAACTATTCTGTCTTTTAGATTGTAACTATCTTGAAAGAGAATATTTGCCTGTTTTATGTTTCGGGTAAGGAGTTACGACTTCTGTTACTCTTGTCACTACAGGTATCCATAACATATGATAATTTGTGTTTTCACCCTCTCTTACTAGCACTTCTCTGTGTATCTATCCACTGAAAACAGCAATTTTCAAAAAAGTTGTGCGGCACAACACAACTAGGTAATATATTAAGTCAACATTTACTAGAGTTTTAAGGCATATGACCATTTTTATGAGATTCAAGTTACCCATCCACATGAAGGCATACTTTAACATAATGGTACTTACAATGGGAAGAAAATAGCTTACTATTTCTAAAATTGCTTTCAAATATTTTAAAGTAGTTTGCCTCTATTCTTTTCCTCATAATACAGGAGATGTCAAAGAACATGTAAAAATTCCCAAATTAAGGAAAGAAAACAAGAACGCATATTATATATAAAGTAGTAATAGGCAGAGACAACTTCACTAGGCTGTGACATATGACATCTGGAAGACTATTATCATAACAAATGGGAAAAGTAGGTGAGATTCTGTCAACAGCAAGGTATGAAGAAATGTATCTTCATCAGAATGACAAACATCTGCGTTTAACAAACATAGGTCAAACTGAAATTCAAGTATCTATACGATAAGTATTTTCACTTTATTTAGTCCCCTTTTCTTCTTGATTTTAACAATTTCACTGGAGCATAATGTCTTAATTTATCGGATATGTATTTATGTAATTCAATTTCTTTTTAGTGAGGCTAAATTAAACTTGCTAATAATCAATGACTAAAAACTCACAAGAAACAGACTGTTACTTTTTCACACTTTTACATATCACTTTAACGATGCAAAATATTAACTTAGATTGTCAAACAAGTCTAAAAATACTGTACATCGATCTGTGACTCCTATTGGTATATCCATGCAGGTATCACACAGGTGTTGAAATAGCTTCAGCTCTGCAGTTGACCAGCTGAATGGTAAAACCACCAATCTCCTGGGGATCGTACTAAGTATTTGATGTTATGTGCGAGCCACAAAAAAAAAAAATTCTCATATAAGAGAAACAAGTAGGAAACAGTGACCTTCTGAAAGCAGGTCATGTTCCCACAACTCACGTTTCTTATGGTTCATTTTGCTCCATGCTTAATTTTTCAATTTCACATCATCAGATGAGAACAAATCAAAAGAACCATCATAAAATTCTCATTCTATGGAGACTGAAAATTGTCATTGGGTGCTTTAAAAATGTTAGAAGATTGTCTTTTTATTTGTGACTAAAGGCAAGATCTAATTTATATTTAGTCCTTTCAGAACTAGATATATACCTCCAAAGTAACATTTACCAGATTATAACAATTTTCTGCATGTAAAAAAGTAGCAGAAGTTTGAAAGTCACTGAGTGAACAGTCGAGTCACAATGCAATGATGGGTTTTTGCAAGAGTCACTGATAGAAGAATTCAGGAAAGTAAACGGAAGAGGCTTTTATTTTTTGTACTTGTTTTTGATATGGAAAGTTACTTGGAAAAGCAAAATCCCCAGAGGTACTGAAACATAAAATTTTGAAAAGATGATGGTAGGGAAAAAAGGTGAAATACTAGTATCACTGTATTCCTAGATATCCATTTGCCTGATGATCCTTGTTAGTTTTGGGGTGTTTCCAACGCTGTACTGGTGATGACAGTCGGTATGATGGTATTTACTTTCAAAACGCTTTCAAGAAATTAACGAGTGATTTGGTCATGTATTTTCAGACTTCAGTAGAAGCTGATGGCATTAAGATACCAGAGAGATTGATTTGGCAATTGTGTATCTCATGTACTCTCACTTCATAACTATTGTCTCTTGTAATACATAAATGAGGCTGCTTGAAGTGTAAGGAAGGAAACCACAAAAATGTTGCAATTTCAATACACTCTAATAAATGCATGACAAATTTTAATGCTGATTTAAGGTAATCTAACAGGAGACTGGCCCAAACAGACACCCATCTTGGCCCTGTCACTGCCTTCCTTTAGAAGGTAAGTTTCTGTTGTGAACCAACTTGCGTGCAACCTCTCCCTCTTCTCTCATTCACTGGCTAAAGAGCTCGGAAACACAAGGCTGTTCTAAACCTTTTTGAGCATAAGAAGATGGAACATGAAGAAAGATGGAGTAAGGCAGCTAATACGTCCAAAGATATGTAAGGAAAGTTCCTTTACATGGGTTGAATGACTAACCCATTTTGTATGGTTGTACTTCTGTTCTCATATCAATTCTCTTGTTTTTAAATCAACTATCAGAAGCATCTGGAATATAAGATAAATAACTACCTGCTTTTTCTTTAACACAAATCCAAATGAATGCATAAAGACTTGCACAAGAATTTAATAAAGGAGGATGGGGAGATCTAATGCTGCATGAAGTTGGGGTGGGGATGATGTCAGTGAACTAGGGCCCAGATTCCACTCTCAATGGTAGGAATTGACACGCATTCTTCAAAAAATTAGGCAAGTCATGTCCTGCTGGAAGCGATGAGACTGGCATTTGTACTTCAAAAGTTCCACTTCCCTTTCTGTAGTGTAGCACAGTTGCAGTAGGAAAAGTAGATTATAAATGGACTTAACACAGTGCTCTACCTGTTTACTGGACTGAACTTGGGTGTCTACTGCTCTTCCACTCAGCAACAAAAGAGGAAAAAAGAGAATAAACAAAATTCAACAACCCTGGTAGTGGGTAAGTGGCGATAGCTGGATGATCACAATTTCAGTTCATGATAACTCTGTGGTTTTGAAATCTGTTCATGCCCAAAACTGAAATAAGAGTATCTACTGAACATTACCATCAACATACACAGCTGCATAACGCTTCATAACTTGGTTACTAGAAGTTTTAACTAAAAGATCCAGGTTTAACTCACTATTCTGTCTGACTCAGAGCACAGTTTTGCATCCTGAATCAGTCCACATAAAGAAGACAGATTTGCAAATAGCACATTCCAAAACAAAACAGTAGCTGTACAGGGCAAGATCTTCCTTTCTCTCTTAAAACTTTTCCATAGATGCTTTCCGGAAAGAGACAGGTCTTTGCACATTTCAATAAAATTACCCTTCAGCAAATACATACTGCCCATCAACTCTACTAGAAGCCGCAATGAAACTGGAATAGCTTTGCATAACCTAATAAAGATACGCTTCTGACCTCACCATGTTTCTCAGCAGCAGAAGCAGCAAATTTCTGATGTTGACGGCAAGGAATCTGTCAGTCCACATCAGTGGGTTTTGGTGAAGTTTCTTCAATAGATTTAGCAAGAGCATGGATAAAGATGCATCACCGAAAAAAAGAAAAGTCACAAGTAAAAGAAAAGAGACATGTTTTGTAAGTTTTCAACACTCAGCTAAAGTCCTCAGTGATCCCAATTCAATGTTTGGGGTGGGCAGTACTAAAGGGCAAGACTTTTTAAGGCTGCAAAATGCTTTAGGAGACAATTCATACACTCAAAGCTTTGATCTTGCTGGCAACACTATCTTTGTCTTTTCAAGCACATCTACTCAAGCTGGAGAGCATCTCACAAATCGTGTCTTAAGAGAAAAACTGCATCTATTTGCTACCCTAATCTATCTTTAATAACAGAACTCATATTCAAAACAGTAGTTATACTGAGCTTGAGAGGAAGATTTTAAAATAAAAACTATAATTAAATACAGCTGACTTTGGAAAACTGAAAAATAAGAAAAGCCACAATTATTAACTGTTACAGATAGAAGAGAAACTAAAATAAGGTACAGAAGTTAAATGAATGGTATGTGGTATATTTCAATATATTTCATGTGTTCTTTTTCATTTTACAATCTAAATACAGAAACAGGTATCTCAAACTTCATCCACTGAAATTATCTAGAATTATGGAAACATTATTATTTTATAAATAAAAATATAATCAAATAATTAATGCTAGAAAGCATCAATTTAAACTCATCTACTTTCAGAGAAAAAACAAATGACCACATTTGTTAATTCCTTAATGTAAATTTACAATTGATACAGTAAACTTGAAGAACCTGGAAATTCAATCACAGTAATCTAAATGACCAGCTAATAGCCCAAAAAACAATAGATCTAGCGCAGATTTTACTCTGTGGCATGAAGCTGTTGACAATACATTCCTCAATAAAGAAAAATTGAATTATAGCCTTAGGGTGGTTTAATTTGGTACAAATTTTGAATAATGTTATATACATTTCCAAAGCAGATGCTAAGAGACTCTACAAGGACACTCAGCTCAATCAGAAGCCAGATTAAACTTCCATCTGGAACGAAACAGTTCCACAGCTCTATTACAATTAGCAGAGTCACCAATGTCAGACTCGAAAGTTGGGCAATGTGAAACTTGCTCTTCAAAATACAGCTATTAGCCCAGAAACCAAACAAGTAGTTCACACATCTTTAAAACAGAACTTTTTAAGCAGTCACAAACTTGTGCTTTTGTAGCTACAATGAAAACTCTCATTTGCATTATTATGGCCATGTGAATCACAAAGACTATCCGGACACAATGATTTTATATCACCTCTCCCATTGCATGCATGTAGCATTAAAAATATCACACATGTTCAAGTAGCTGCAATATTCAAAGTACCAGCAGGCTGAAAATAGCATAGAAGCTATCTGCACGAAATAAAATTCAAGCCTGATTTTGAATTACCTTGATCTTTGCCTTCCCAATTCCCAGACTTCTTGTTATGAACCAAAGCATTTTCCCAACACGTCATGCTGAAGAACTGCACCCTGAAGTGACCCATCTTTAGACAGAGTAAGAATAGAATTACCTATGAAATCTAATGGCTGAAAGTCAATGCCTAATTCTTCAGCCAAATATTCAGCGTAACAGCATTTTCCTACATATAAGCAAAAAATAAATTTCAACTCAAGTTTACTAAAAGAAAGCATCCTTTCAAAGCACAGTTCAGCAAACAGCAGTGCTGATACATAGACAGTAACAAACACGTTCAGGACAGAAAAACAAAATATGCCACATGCCTTAAATTTACTATTTTGCCATTTAAATAAATAACTCATCACATAAGTAAGCAAGCCTGAATGTGGAAATTAGAAATCACATGCCCACATCTTGCATCTCTTTCCCCCCAAATAAATCCACAATGGGTAAGTAGCAACACAGACTTTTAAAAAATTACAGCGCATTACACACATGTTCATCGAGAAAAGACTTGGTTAAAGAGCATATTTACGTTTTTCCAGTTGCTGGTTACATTAATCAGCCTGATTTCTATTATGAAATAGTAAGCTGCCAGGTCTGAAAATATTTCAATGTTAATATCCAGATCAGAGCAAAGTGAATAAAGAGATAACTGTATCCACTGTCCAGTTAGCAGCCCATACTGTTCTTCAATGAAGAAGTAAATTTCAACTTCCAAAAAACCCAGTAATATTCACAATGTTATATTTAGCACCTTTAATTAGTGTTCAAATACTACCCAATAATCTCCATATCTGAAATTTAATCTTCTAAATCTCTAGAGAGAAAAACTAACAATCTGGAGCAACAATGCAACTTGGTCCTTAGCCTGACTGTTGTTAATCTCTGAGAATAGCCCACAAGAGATCTAGTGCCAACACCACACAGCAGGATGGAGGCATTTAGAAGAAACAAACAGGGAAGTCTAGTGGAAATCTAAATAGGGAAGCAAGACGTCAAAACTAAGATCCCTGCCACCCAATCAGTGCCTTTGACAGAACACTGCCTTGTCAAGGCAGTGGTCAACAAATGTCTAAGGCTGCTGGTTACACCAGAAAGGGTCAAGGGCATCCACAGACTCCAGTATTGATGAAACCATGGTGAAATGATCACTGTATTTCAGTTCCACACATGAACACAGCAGCCCATCAAAACAGCCAGTTTCTCTAATAGTTAACGCAGGTTTTCCGAAAGATTAAAAAATAACATAGCATCCCAGAATTAAAATGTTAATTGACAAAACGTGAAGTATTATAATTGAAACATATGTCTCAAAGCCTGGGCTGGGGCCACACCACAGATCTAGGGAGTCTTTCCAACAGTGTCCAGGAAACTATCAAATTCTTCCTCAAAGAAATATCCATGGTGGTAACGAATTATTCATGACAGAGAAATGTTTGGATAGCATGGATCCTGGTAACGATCTAACTGCAGTGATACAGAGTGAAGCACAGGCCTTAAAAGGTTTCTCCAAGAATTATCTTTCTCAATGCTGAATACATAAAAGCATTATCAAGATCAGGCAAATGTAAGGCTCTTGCAACAATAAAGAACTATTTAGCTCCTTTCCACAAGTAATAATCATCCACATTTTCAATCTTGAGCACTTTTTTTTTAAGAAGGTCTGGACTGCGATGTAAAGATTTCCAAATTTAATCCACGATCTGTGACTCTTGTGGCAGAGTCAACAACTTGCACAGGTCTGGAAAGGAACAGTGCAGTAACTGAAGAATCTTTCCTTCCTCATTCAAATATTCAGTAATCTAATAGTGAGCAAACATAACCAGTGCTGCTTTACTGCTCGGTATCACATTACTTATCCCTAAGCAAGTCATGAAATGACTTGACAGAGGCAAACTACAAGCTTATTTAGCTTCAGACCAAGCATGGGACTGAAAGCACTTAGCAGCATCTCTGAACAATATCTTTGTCAATGAACAGGAAAAATATTAATTTTCACTATTCTGTATAACTCAACAGCTCTTGACCAATGATGAACTCTCACCTACTTTAAAAGATGCAACACAAGTCCTGGTTACTGAATTAGAATTATTTGAGTTACTCTGGTAGAAAACTCCAGATGATTCCCAGTAGTCCCTTGCCTGTGAAATTTCTGAAGTATCATTTCTTTTTCTGCTCCTTCTTAAGATCTACATGCAGCTGTTCTGAGACTTGATAAGTGACACAGGCACAGGATTAACAGCATACCAATACACCATTCCAACTGCCTCCTGTGGTCATGTCACCACCTTAAAGCGCTTGGAGAAAACCACCTCATGGACAAACAGCTGGCTGATGTTGAACCCAGTGAAGTGACTGGATAGGGTATGGTCAAAAGAAAACAACTGAAAATGTAATTTAGTAGATTTTTTTTTTAATCAACAATTGGCCAATCTACTCCGTAGCTTAGCAACACTCATATTCTTTTTTGATGCTAACCTAGTATTTGGCAGCATCTGCAGAAAAAACACTTATCACCTCTTCTGTTAGCTGGAAAACTCTACTCCATTCTAGCAACGACTAAAAGTTATTCAATTATTCATATCTTCATCATCACTCAGCTGCAGCACATTTCAAGATCAAGGCATAAAATTCTGGGTTTGAGCTCTCTCTTCTGTGCACTTGCTTGATTTCAGTTTAAACAACTACTCAAAGTTCCATGGGGAAGAAAATTCCCTATGATTAAAAAGACAAAACTGTTTCCCATTAAGGACAGAACTTCCTTGGACATTGGTCCTAGACAACAAAAACCACTACCAGCAGGTAACAACCACCATCATCAACTCCAAGTCCAAAGTGCTTTTCTTGCTCTTGTTAACCTACAAATCAAAATGTTTTTAAAAGTCTTAATACAAAACAAGACTCTTTTGCTAACACTTCTTCCCTTGGAAGAGACTGATAGAACACAGCACTTACTGCACTGCTGGAGCATTGTCCAACAACGCTGTCTGGAAGAGAGTGTCAGACCTAAACAGAGAGGCAAGATCCCAGTATTACATTTGTCTGCCAACATCTGCCATGCTCCTACCACCTTCCCTACTATTACTAGTGGAAGTTTACCCCTCTTTTTATACCATTCACTTCATTGTCATTCCAAAAGAAGCAAACTCTAAAAAGCTGACAATCATCTTCATACATGAATCGCTTGTCATTGGCAAATACCTTTGCTGTGCTTTGTGGATACCCGATTTAAATGACAAAGACAAGACAGACCTACAATCTGGTCTACTGTGAAGACAAAAGGTTTTATCTGAGTTTTTTTTTTATTCAGTTCCATCTTCTTCTGTGTTCCATAGCTTGGTAGCCAAAATTGTTTTGAACAACTGATTGCACTGTATACAGTGTATTCCTCCTACCTCTTAAGGCAGAAATAGAATAAAGAACTCCAGTAAATTAGGTATGTGTGACCTCCCATGCTTGAATCAAGGTTAGATATCCTCGCGAGTTTTTTTCCAGATATACTCCTACCACAACTCTTAAAACAGTTTCCAATAATTAGCCTATAAGTGATGTAAGGCTTACGAACTCTGTAATTTATCCCTATTTTCAACAGCAGAGAAAAAAAGGATTCAATATTTGGGAAAAACTCCTAAAATTAACTTAACTGGAAAAGAAAGTGCACTACTTAGATATTTATAGAAGTGATAAACTGTCTTCAAATTAATATTTTAATCACTGCATGCAGTCTAGTTCAACGAATCAACGCATGTCCTCACCAGCAATCTGGAATTCACACTCTTCTTTTTTAAGGAAAACAGGGATAATGTTCTTTACTTTGTAGTTTGCCTTTAGCACCCATATTACTTTGACTGCATTATTCCAATCAGCAGTACACAAAGACACATCACTAATTATTTGTCGGAGGAAAGCTCTTCTACCTCACCTTTTTTCTGGAAATGCATGTAAGATCATTAAAAAGCAATCCTACTGAGACAGAATCATAGAATCATTTAGGTTGGAAAAGACCTTTAAGATCATAGAATCACAGAATGGCTTGGGTTGGAAAGGACGATCAAAGGTCACCTAGTCCAACCCCACTGCAGTGAGCAGGGACACCTTCAACTAGATCAGGTCGCTCAGAGCCCCATCCAGCCTGGCCTTGAATGTTTCCAGGGATGGGGCTTCTACCACCTCTCCGGGCAACCTGTTCCCACGTTTCACCACCCTCACGGTAAAAAATTTCTTCCTTCTATCCAGTCTAAATCTGCCCTCTTTTAGTTTACAGCCATTTCCCCTAGTCCTGTCACTACAGGCTCTGCTGAAAAGTTTCTCCCCATCTTTCTTATAGGCCCCCTTTAAGTATTGGAAGGCCGCAATAAGGTCTCCCCGGAGCCTTCTCCTCTCCAGGCTGAACAACCCCAACTTTTTCAGCCTGTCTTCACAGGAAAGGTGTTCCAGCCCTCGGATCATCTTCGTAGCCCTCCTTTGGACCCACTCCAGCAGGTCCATGTCTGTCTTGAACTGAGGACTCCAGAGCTGGACACAGCACTCCAGGTGGGGTCTCACCAGAGCGAGTAGAGGGGGAGAATCGCTTCCCTCGACCTGCTGGCCACGTTTCTTTTGATGCAGCCCAGGATCTGGTTGGTCTTCTGGGCCGCGAGTGCACATTGCCGGCTCATGTCCAGCTTTTTGTCCACCAGCAACCCCAGGTCCTTCTCCACAGGGCTGCTCTCAATCCCCCCATCCGCCAGCCTGTATTGATGCCAGTGGTTGCCCTGACCCCGGTGCAGGACGTTGCACTTGGCCTTGTTAGATCATGAAGTCCACCACTAAACCATGTCCCTAAGCACCGCATCTACACATCTTTCAAATAACCCCAGGGATGGTGACTCAACCACTTCCCTGGGCAGCCTGTTCCAATGCTTGACACCCCTTTCAGTGAAAAAATTTTTCCTGATATCCAATCTAAACCTCCCCCGGCACAACTTAAAGACCACTTCCTCTTGCCCTGTCTTTGTTACTTGGGAGACCAACCCCCTCCTCACTACAACCTCCTTTCAGGTAGTTGTAGAGAGCGATAAGGTCTCCCCTCAGCCTCCTTTTCTCCAGGCTGAACAGCCCCAGTTCCCTCAGCTACTCCCCACGGAACTTTTTCTCTAGACCCTTCACCAGTTTTGGTGCTCTTCTTTGGACACGCTCCAGCACCTCAATGTCTTTCTTGTAGCGAGGGGCTTCAAAACTGAACGCAGTATTAGAGGTGCAGCCTCACCAGTGCTGAGTCCAGGGGGACAATCACTTCCCTAGTCCTGCTGGCCACACCATTTCTGATACAAGCCAAGATGCTACTGGCCTTCTTGGCCACCTGGGCATGCTGCCTGCTGCCACTCAGGTGGCTGTCAACGAGCACCCCCAGGTCCTTTCCCACAGGCCAGCTTTCCAGCCACTCTTCCCCAAGCCTGTAGCGTTGCACGGAGTTGTTGTGACCCAAGTACAGGACCCGGCACTGAGCCTTGTTGAACCTCTTATAATTGGCTGCGGCCCATCGATCCAGCCTGTGCAGATCCCTCTAATAGAACCTTTCTGCCCTCAAGCACATCAACACTGCTGCCTAACTTGGTGTTGTCTGCAAACTTACTGACGGTGCAGTTGATGCCCTCATCCAGATCACTGATAAAGAGATTAACCAGAACTGGCCTCAATACTGAGCCATGGGGAACACCACTTGTGACTGGTTGCCAACTGGATTTAACTCCATTCACCACCACTCATCAGGCCCAGCCATCCAGCCAGTTTTTTACCCAGCAAAGAGTACACCCATCCAAGCCATGATGAGCCAGTTTCTCCCAGAGAATGCTGTGGGAAATGGCGTCAAAGACTTCTCTAAAGTCTAGGTAGACAACATCCACAGCCTTTCCCTCATCCACTAACCAGGTCACGTTGTCATAGAAGGAGATGGGTTAGTCAAGCAGTGGCTTGGTGAGTACCTCTGCCAGCTCCCTCAGTACCCCCGGATGGATCCCATCCAGCCCCATAGACTTGTGTGTGTCTTTAGTGTAGCAGATCACTAACCATTTCCCCTTGGGATTATGACGGCTTCTGATTCTTGTCTTCCAGTTTAGGGGGCTGGGTTCTCAAAGAACAACTGGTCTTACTGTTAAAGACTGAGGCAAAGGAGGCATTAAGTACCTCAGCCTTTTCCTCATCCTTTGTCACTATGTACTCCCCACCGCATCCAATAAAGATCGAGATTCTCCTTAGCCCTCCTTTTCTTGTTCCCGTTTTTTTAATTCTTTTACAGCAGTAGCCAGATTAAGTTCTAGTTGGGCTTTGGCCCCTGTAATTTTCTCCCTGCATAATCTCACAACATCCTTGTGGTCCTCCTGAGCTGCCTGCCCCTTCTTCCAAAGGTCATAAACTCTCCTTTTTTCCCCAGAGTTTCAGCGAAAGCTCTCTGTTCAGCCAGGCCAGTCTTCTTCCCTGCCAGCTCATCTTTCAGCACATGGGGACAGCCGGCTCCTGCACCTTTAAGATTTCCTTCCTGAAGGATGTCCTACTTTCCTGGACTCCTTTGCCCTTCAGGACTGCCTCCCAAGGGACTCTGTCAACCAGGCTCCTAAACAGGCCAAAGTCTGCCCTCCTGAAGTCCAAGGTGGCAGTTCTGCTGACCACCCTCCTTACTCCTCTGAAAATCGAAAATTCTTATTTTATGATCGCTATGCCTAAGACAGCCTCCAACCACCACATCACCCACAAGTCCTTCTCTGTTCACAAGCCACAGGTCCACTGGGGTGCCTTCCCTAGCTGGCTCACTCACCAGCTGTGTCAGGAAGTTGTCTTCCACACACTCCAGGAACCTCCTAGACTGTTTCCTCTCTGATGTATGGTATTTCCAGCAGATATCCGGTAAGCTGAAGTCCCCCATGAGAAAAAGGGCTAGCGATTGTGAGACTTGTCCCAGACGCTTATAGAATATTTTGTCTGCCTCTTTGTCCTGGATGATGCTCAACAAAGTCATAATGGATTGGGTTCCTTTCTGCTTCGTAACACGAGGAGCTTTTAGAATGTAAAATAATCGCAGCTTTGTAACAGTGAATAACAACAGTTTCACCTACACTGTGGAATTCACTGACAGAGTATTTTGCGGAAAACATTGTTATGAAAAGATATAATACTGTGAAAAATTTCCTTTCATTTCTTTTCCCGTTTAAGGAAACTCGGATAACTGACCCTATCTTTTCTCATCCCCAAGACAAAAAGCCAAATGACTTAGGCTACAGATGTATACATCCTGAAATATTTAACGTAAGTATTATTCTTTCTAAAATAAAATTAAAACTGAAATAATTGCAATCCATTTTAGGGCATAAAATTATTTATGAAAATTAATTTAAATAAAAACAAAAAATAAGATATCAGTCTTTATGTGTTTGCTGCTGTAATCTTACACAACCGGAGAAAGGGAAAATGAAGTTAGTAAGTGGCATTTCCAAAACAAACAAAAGGAGCTATTTCTTCAGAGTTAAAAGTCAAGCCATGGAACTCTTTGCCATAGGACATTAAAAATTTACAGAGGTTCAAAAAGTGATTACTTTTTTGCAGGAGAAAGAAAACCGGGGGGGGAAATAAAAACGAAACCAAACAATACAGCTGAAAGTTGCTAGATAAGATGACACCATCGCTGATTCTCCTTGCCCAAAAGCTTTCAGATCTCCAGAAGGCAGAAGAGCACATGTGGGAAATAATGTCACAGACTTCTCAAACTTCTCCCTAAGCATCTTTCTTCAGACAGGTTGGAGAAAGGATACTAGCTTAGAAGAAAAGATGGGTGAAAACCTGGAAATAGTTTGCTCAATGGTTTATCCAGCATCTCAGACTATGACAGTCTCTCAGGTGGGTGCTAAATACCGTTACCTGATTTTTCCAGGTTTTTTGATAGGGGGAGTTCAATGACTTTCAAAGTTGTGAAATAATCGGAAAAGCAAAAAGGCTTCATCTCCTATTTTAAACTAAGAATAAAAATATTGTCTGAAGATAAAATTCACTGGTTTTTTTTAAAGTTCAGGTTTTTCTTTTTAAAAGTTCAGTTTATTATAAGCAGTATCTCATAAAAGAAATGTTTTATTTCAAAATGCGATTTTTTATTCTTCCCCTTTTAACATATAACCAGCATTCTTATCCTGTAAATGAATACCTTAGAAAGATTACATATTGCTATCTTTGTGCACTTAACTCAATATATGAACTGGACATAAATAATGAATTTTAAAAGTCCTAAAAAGAAATTAATTTGTTCTACATTTTCATGTAAAACTGTAAAAATTATTAATTTTGTACACATTAAGGCCTGTAATTGCTTTTAAAAAAAGCATAAATGTACCAATTGTGTTTAGTAATAAATAAATAAAAACTACTACAGCAAAAGTGTATTTCTTTGAAAACCAATATTTACTATGGACACCACCTTTCTTTGGGAATATAAGAAAGTAGAAACCCGACAGTTAATACCTATGGAAGTCTAGATGTTCAAATCATGAATAAACAGCTGATTCAAGCTGCACAAAAAATTCCACTGATTTCTGTGGATCAGATACACCATGCTTACAGAAACACTAATAGTAATACAATTATAATAATACAGATTAGCTCCTACGGTCTATCCTTTCTATACTGTCATCAGTGGTTGCAAATAATGGACACTGATACAATAAAAAAATGCTTCCAGGAAACTGAGCAAAAAGTCCTGCTCCCCCCAGACAACTTAAGAAGAACACCTTGACAGAGCTTAGTATGTTTTTCTGGCACCTAGTATCTACTTTCTGGAACTTGAACAGATGTATTCATGGAGCTTTCTTAGAGTTCACAGATCTAGAGCTGAAATTCTGCAGATTTCTCTGTATTGAAGTCATCTGGGGAAGCAAGTTGACTGTACTTGGTATTTCCATCTGATTCTTTCCTCACTTACAGGAGCACAATGAAAAACGTAAGTCTACTTGAATAAGATTTAGAATAAGAACACAAAGTCCTTTTAATTCTAATTTTAGTCAGCATGGTCACTTCTCTGATTTGTCTTGAACTAGTTATCTGGGTCAAAATACCATCACTTCCTAAGACAAAGACTTCATTTGAAATTCCAAGCTGGGACCCACTAATGGAAAAATGGAAATAAATACAAAAAAAATTTGAATTTTTTACCTTCCAAGGACTGGAGTTGTAGATTGTATTGACCCAGAATGTTTAGAATTCAATTATCTGGATGGGTTACATCAGGAAGATAATGGAAAAGATAATGAAAACATACTGTATAACTTCAGTTATAGCATTCAACATTTACTAGCAATTCTTTCAGCACTATATACAAGGTGCATCCTTTCACCACTAACAGAGACACGAAAGAGAATCTCAACAGCTTTACGCTAACTACTTGATATACTCTAATTTTTTAAATAAATGCAATTTTCATTTTTTGCAGTCCTTTCCCCAAGATGAGCATCAATAGAATACGTGAGTGCTTGCACAACCAGGCGCTCCCTCCTCCCCAATCTTCAGACAACACACAAAGTGAACCTTGAGCTCAACTTTCTAACACTCTTTTCTTATCTGAGATGACCAATTTAGAAGCTTGCAAGTAATGTATACAGAATGGCATTACATTTTACCACTTTTTCAGTTTGGAAATACAAATATTTTCAGGGTAGGCCTGGTTCTTTTGCCTCAGAGAAAAGAGTGGTCAGACTGAAACTAAATGAGATAATGCCTAACAACACTATCCTCAGTGAGGCGGCATAAAGAAACAGCTGCCTTCCACTAACCCAGCCCAGTTCTTCCTTCACTATTCATCTTACTTTCAGTCTTTCTCTACTAGCAACCTTAATCTTTCCAATCTTTTGCTCCCTCTCCTTCTTGAAAATCTCTCTGGTGCTCTTTCTAAACCTTCTCTCCAGTCCTTCAACTACTTTTCTCTTCCTTAATCTATTTATTAGTGTTGCATGCTGAGGATCAACAGGGCCTCTGTACATGTAATTGTAAACAAAGACTTCCTGAATAAAAGCAGTAGAAAAGTTTAACAAGTGACAAAGTCAACTGATATTCAAGTTGGTCTCCTCTCTAACTTCAGCACTAGCTTCAACACAATCCTCAAAAACGGAGGATGAATACTAGTTTCCATACCTTAGAAACAGCTGCTATTCAGAAAGATGAAAACAAGCCAGCCTTTCAAGGGTATGTTTACTCTCACACAGACATGTCACCCCTCATCCTGTTCCTCAGTGGTTCAATCGACCGTACCTGGATGTACGTTATGTCAATAAAATTCTACATATCTCATCGATTTTATCTATTTCATGCATGCAATGAAAAAGGAGCTTAAAAAATGGGGGAAGGGGTGACTGAGAAAAGTAATTCTTTTTCCAACCTGAGGAAACTTTAGACAAATTTGCCTTTGATAATCGACTGAACAAGCCACACTGCAAGCATCAAGGGATGGTGCAGGGATATCTAGCAGGTGCTGCAGTTTATCACAAAACCGTCTAAAATAATTGGAAGTGACAACCAGCACTACCACAAATGATTTATTAGTCTTTCACTCAGCTTTTCAGCTTCCTCAGGGCCAGAATAAATAATTTACCAACTCTGTATCTTCCAATCATTAATTCTTCCCTGTGCATCCAAACTACATTTAACTCTGCTGGGTTCAGTGGAATTAAAAACACAATATGAAGACTTTTTCCCCCCCAAGTATAGTATTATCTGACTTTATCTAAAAGTAAAATTGTCAATCAAAATTTATATCAGTGATAGAAGGATTAGAGCTAGCAACTAATGTTGAGTTACAAAATATCTGCAGAATAAAATGATAGTTAAACTGAAGAGATATCAACAATGAAATGCTCCCAGGGGGTCAGGCGTGTTCTCAAGATATAAAGTACTGATGGTGTCTGAAGATATTGATTAGCATTGTTTTTCTGATCTATAAACTAACATTAGTTACAGACAAACATCTTACATGTCCCACATGGTAAATGCAGGATGAAAATACTGGACAGAAAACATTCAGAAAATAAATGAAAAAGGAGAAGTGGGCAAAATGGAAGAATTAAACATTAACAGAATGCTTTTGTAAAAAAGCAGTACTTTCTGAGGAGATGCATTAAAGATACAAGATCTACTAATGCCCTTGTGTTCACATCACAAAAAGAAATTTAAAAAAAAAAGAGTATTATACAAGGCAGAATTATAAACCAGGAGAGTAAAATAGCATAAAACCAAAGTACACTTTCAAATTTAAAACAGAATATATAAGGTACCATATTCCTATTAATTATGTAGAGAAAACACAGAGAAAACAAAAATCACACCCTAAATCCATTTTTGATGTAAGCTAGTCTTGTCTCATTAAATCAGCATCTATGATTAAAACCAAGATCATTTTTGGTACATAATGTATGGCATTGTTAGAGTAGCATCTGTTTGTTGCACAGCAACACATTTTTCAGCTTTAAGAAACTGTACTCATATAGAAGAAACAATCCAGACTTTGAAGATATAAAAATACTTTTACTTCCAAAAGCATTTTGAACTAAAGGGGTTAATAACATTAATGTGCTAATATTTTGCATTCCAAGAAGACGCTTCAAGCTGCTGGAAACATACAGAAGAAGAATTTCATGGTACTAACAGCTTTCTTTCAGTCCTATGGGACTGAGACAACTCAAACTTTAAGTGCTTGGAAGAAAAGCTCTGTAAAGCTATGAAGGCTAATCAATAGGGCTTTCACCAAATGATAATACAGTCTGAAATGAAATAAATTGACCATAACAAAAATGCCTTACCCTTTCTCCCATCATTAATCTCAATACAGAGAGAAGTACAGTATGAACTACAAGTCCAAAATAGCTGACGTACAAATATGTTTTCACACTACTTCTAACAATACAAAAAATTTTCACAAATACAGGAAATTTAAGGTTATTTACTTGAAAGCAATTAGTTAGCCTATGCATTTCTCAAACATTAATTATTCTTTTTAGTAAGACTGTTAAATCTGTATTCTAATTTCACTGTACAGTAGGGTATTTCCTTTCTTCATTTAAAACATAGATCATCATCTGCTGCAACCAGCCACATACATGCTGAACATAATCTCCAAGATTTTCAAGACAATGACACTGTTACAAGGGCTGAGTATTTTATCACTATGACAAGGGATGTTCTAAAACAATCCCAAATCTGAAAAAATGCAATATTGTAAATAAAACAAAACTTAGAGAAACTAAATCACAAGCAAGGTACTGATACCTATGCTTTCTTCAGCAGCTGGGCCAAAAAAGCCTTCAAAGAACTTAGGTCTTAGTAGACAGAAGGAACATACTTTGGGAAGGCTATGAAAGATAAAAATACACTTGATCCCAGCATCAGATCACTGAGCCGAAAGTCACGTGCCCCTGTAGCCAGTTATTTAGATTCATAGGAAAGTACTTACTGTGGTCAAATTAAAAAAAACATTACGAAGTATGTTGCCTGTTGCTCATACAACCCGCATATGGGTCCTATAAAGAAAGAGATCCAGGAAGCTGTTTTGTCATTTAACTTTTGATGCCAACTTATTACGGCATCTTTCTTGAACAAGTGCATGGACTTTTTGACTTGGAGAAAAATGGATCTGGACACCAGTTCCCTTAATAAGAGTCTTGAATGCAAGTATACAATGAAGTTTTATTGCTATACAGGTTTCCTTATAGGTTCAAAAAAAAACCCCACACCCACCACAAAAAAACCTGTGTGTCCAGACTTCGCTTCTTGAGTTTGTTCATACTCTTATGCAAAAGCATTCCAAAGTAATAGCTGGTCACACAAAATAATGGGCTAATACAGAGATTGAAACAATTTTGGTAAGAAAACAGAATTCAATACTTGATCTTTTTCTGATTAAAATGCAGTTACAGCTACTGATATAATCAGAAACTTCCCAAATGACCTCTCTCACATAAGAATAATTTAGTAACATTTTAAGTATGTGGACTCGCTTAGACTTTCTTCAAAGGTTAAATAAAAGAAGAGACTGAGATTAAAAAACAGGGGTGAGAAGTATCAAGCCCAAGGAGGAGAGTAAATCAGCCTTAATTTACTCAATTAGAAAGTTTCATTGAAATCTTCACTGCCTCTGTAAGAATACAAAGAAGTGTATGAGAAATTCTCATACACAGTTCTCAGTGTATAAGCAACTAGCTGCATTTCTTCATGCTCCTATCAGTTCTGGGTCTATCTTAGTCAATAATGTCTACTTATAAGAAATGTCCCTAAGGGAGTACTGGGTAAATTTATAATTGTATTTATCCTAAAAGAAGAACCCTGTTGGCAAATGTCAGTTTTGACAAAACATCCTTACCTAAGGCATAGGTTCAGAGATCTTCTCACTCTCAGTCACTCTTGGTGTAATTTTTCACCTCCATCAATCTAGTTTCCTTTCCTCACATTTTTTCATCGCAGCTATCTGTACATTCTAACAAAAACTTGAGATGAGGAAGAAAGGAAAGCTCAGTTTTATACGCATTTACCATTCAGTAAATCTGTCACCTCCACTTTACCAATAGGAAGTGAGGCAAAGGAGGGCCACAGAGCATGTGGCAGTGAATTCGGAACCGAACTCGTCATGTCCTGATGACACTCTCCAAGGTATACAAATCAATAAGGCATCCATCATTGCCATTTTGGCAGAAAGCATAGGTTCAACCTCACTTTAACCTGAGCTTTTTCTGTCCACCACCAACAAAAAATAGCAACCAGAGATAACTGGAAGGTACGCAAGGTAAGCCAAATTTAAGAACCCTGCTAGGTACATTTCTGAATAGGAAACTTAAACAAGAAATTTTCAATAGACTACAAGAAATGAGAGAGACATTTATTTAGGAAAATGCTCATAAGAGTTCTTTTCCTTTCAAAACCAGTGCTTTCAAATAATTTTAAGAAAAAATACCCACTATAAAAAAATGTCTGTAAAAGTCCATGCAAGCTATTAAGAATCAGATAATTTCCTGACCCAATCCAGGGTTACAAACCAAACTCTGGACTGTAACTAGATGTTGAATTCACCTCTGAGTCATCTGAGTTAATTGCCATAAAGGCTTCAAACCACCTGAAGACTCTGGAGAAAAGGAAAAAAACCCACCCCAGAACCCCAAAAAACGAGCAGCTCACTCTCAGATGTTTCATCAGTAAAAGGCAACCACATCAACTTAGAAATATTTGGAAAAAAATTGTAAAAATAGCCCATTTCCCCCCTCCCCTTCAATAGAGCATTTGATTGTTTGATTCTATTTTTACTCTTAACATGCAAGTCAATCAGCTAGCCCAGCCCAGTACCGCCAGCCAACATGTAAAAGTCTGATTTGGAAGAAAAAAAAATTTCGTTATCACAGCTCTGTCTGCATTTGTATCTTTCAAGTTTATCCTCCTGTAAAGTCTTCTTTTCTTTCTACACATAAGGATCATCCTCTGTCCTGGTTTCGGCTGGGATAGAGTTAATTGCCTTCCTAGTAGTTGGTACAGCGCTGTGTTTTAGATTTAGTATCAGAAGACTGTTGGTAACACCCTGATGTTTTCAGTTGTTGCTAAGTTGTGTTTAGACTAAGTCAAGGACTTTTCAGCTTCTCCTG
>JAVKLA010000073.1:5448073-5506230 GCA_034782735.1 Sagittarius serpentarius | reverse complement strand
CACGACTGAGCAACAACTGAAAACATCAGGGTGTTATCAACATTCTTCTCATACTGAACTGAAAACACAGCGCTGTAGCAGCTACTAGGAAGACAATTAACTCTATCCCAGCCGAAACCAGGACACATATGGGGAGATGCTTAAATATTACTGTCTTTATCAGCAGCTTTGGTTACCAGCGCCAGGCAGGCTGCAGTGCTGCAAGAGCTCCTTACGTAGCTTGGATGATGCGCTTCAAGCCACCTTGTTTCGATTTGTTTGTTTCGTTGGTTTTTTTTTTTTTTTTTTTTCCCCTCCTGCACTATACCAGCCTTTGGAGCTGTTACCCATGGGCAGCTGAGTTTGGGTAAGATGATGGCAAGCTGGAGCAGTGAGAGTACGACATGGGCATCCCTCCTGAACAGCTGGGCGGAGTAGCTGGTGTCAGGGTTGTTGAGATGTGTGCAGCCACAGCACCGGCCAGGGACCAGCGAAAACTATTTTCTTCAAAATTCAACGTAAAGAATGAAGATTTTAGTTTTAAAAAGGTATTTTAAAATCTGAAGTCATCGTTTGGGTTTTGATTAATGATCTAGACAAGTAGTTAAAAAAAAATGTTAAGCCCTTAGCAGCTTTGTGATTTTTGGGGGGATTTGTGGCCGTACCTTATTTTGGAAAATAGAGCTGCCTGAATATGATAAATATTAAAGGTAAACACACCTTAACGATAAAAATCATCCTATCAATCCCACGAGGTTGCTGTTACAGGTTGGGCTTGAAAATTCTGCTCATCACTCTTTGAATTCTTCCAGCGATACTATAAAAGAAGATGCACGTTGCTATGTTTCGCGTCATTTTAATAGCTGTGCACTATTTCAGTTGCATTTATTTCTAACTGTCTGCTAGTATATTTATAATGAACTGAATAATTAGGACTGGGAATGTAGCAGAAAACCATGTGAAAACTTTAACTTGCCCTTTATTCTGTAAGGTATTAAGTGGTCCTTTGCCAGGTGCAAATCTGGTCTGATAACATAAAAAAGCAGACAGCATCACCAAAACATCCCAGCTTCAGATAACTTTAAAATCAGCAGATATCTTGGTTTAGTCTTTTTTGTTCTTCCGCAGAGCTTTTCGCATGATTCTACCTTTTGGTTTTTTTAATCTTCCACCACCATTTCGAAGAGCAGATGGACACAACTGGTCCTTACCTATTCTGTTGCTCCTGGGCTCTAAGCATCCCTGTATAACCTAATGTGTTGTTCACATGTAGGTTTTACTTACTAAAAAATACATATCTTTGTTTAAAATCCAGCCTTTAGGCAGTGTCCTGGTTTTGGCTGGGATAGAGTTAATTGTCCTCCTAGTAGCTGGTACAGCGCTGTGGTTTGGGTTTAGTATGAGAAAGAAGAATGTCAATAACACACCCTGATGTTTTCAGTTGTTGCTCAGTCGCGTTTAGACTCGGGCAAGGACTTTTCAGCTTCTCCTGCCCAGCCAGCAAGAAGGCTGGAGGGTCACAGGAGAGTTGGGAGGGGACACAGCCAGGACAGCTGGCCCAAACTGGCCAGATGGGTATTCCATACCATGGGATGCCATGTCCAGTACATAAACTGGGGGGAGTTGGCCTGGGCGGGGATCGCTGCTCGGGAACTAACTGGGCATCAGTCAGCAAGTGGTGAGCAATTGCATTGTGCATCGCTTGTTTTGTGTGTTCCAGTGTTTCTTCTATTATTATTATTATTGTTGTTGTTATTATTATCATCTTCCTTTCTGTCTTACTAAACTGTCTTTATCTCAACCCACAAGTTTTACTTTTTTCCAATTCTCTCCCCCATCTCACTGGGTGTGGTGGGGGAGTGAGCGAGCGGCTGCATGGTGCTGAGTTGCTGGCTGGGGTTAAACCATGACAGGCAGGTACATAAAATCTGTAGAAGTTAGTCTCTCTTGCCAGCAAGACTTTTGCTTTGTGTGTGTGTGTGTGTGTGTGTGTGTGTTTGGAGGTGTTTTCCAAATGCTGATGATGGCTTATGGTGCTACATAAAGCATCAGGTAATGTGTCAAGCCATCTACTGAGGGCAACAGAAATTGCTTGCCCGCCAAACTGTGGTGGTTGGGTTGGGTTTGTTTTTACCTTTCTATGATCATAGTATTGTGTCTGCTATACTTTGTACAAATCATTTGGCTAATGAGGGTTTGGCTTTGACCTGTTGAATTTCTTTTCAGTAGGTCAGCGTCCCCTCACTACCTAACTTCAGTCCTTCAGCAGAATCATGGCCGATCTCTTAAAGGTAAACATTTAATTTTCTTTTGCTCTGCTCCCCTGGTTTTCGTCACAAGCGTGTACTGAAGGCCAGCTGATGATGTGTATGGACCTGCTCTGAAGGGTCTGCTAGATTATGAAAAAAACTGATGTAGTAGAATGTATGCTTATTATATTAGCTATTTGTGTATTAAGTTTAGATCCATAAGATGAATTTCAAGATGTAACAGGGGCCACCTTGTTCTGCCAGCAAGGTATTTAGCAGACACATCACTCCCATATATGACCGACTTTAAGAAAGAAGAGTTCAGTAGAAAAGAAATCTGAAAGCTACATATCTCTACACTAGTTTTATTGGTTACCGAGAACTGAGAACAAAAGGCAGCAAATTTTAATGTATAAGACTTGTGGGATGTGGCCACAGAAGTCCCTTAAAGTTGGTTGTTTGATACAGGCGGGTGGGAGAGGACGACAGGATTTGCAGGGCAATGCGGAACGACGAGTAGACTTCAGATGAGTATTTCACAGCAGCGCGGTACTTGGCAGTCCCTTGGCGAAAAGTTGGACGCAACCTGGTGTTATGGCCAGTGTAGTTATGCAGGAAGACCTAAGTTCTGGATATTAATCCAGTTAACAGAATAGCTTCATGATGTCTGTTTAGTTTAAGGTATCACCTTAAAAATTGCAAAATGTTCATTTTAACTCTTGGGAGAGGGGAATAGGATGGGTTTAATACATGGACTCCGAATACCGGCCTTGGTCCTGTAGGCTGCAGTACTGCTCCTCAACCAAGTTTATATCCCTCTGTGTTTCCTACACTAGCAATGAAGTAGGTGAAGGAGAAAACAACTCACGTCCACAGCCAAAAGCTTTTATGTTGTATAAATGTTATTTTAACCGTAGTCACCAAAACTTGGTGGAGAAAGACTGGATCGGACCGAGTCATGCTCAGGATATTACTGTGGATGAGTGATCTCTTCTAGCCATGGCAGGAACCCAGTAGCACAACACATTTCCCTGTCTAACAAGTTAAACATAGTGGTCTGTAGATGATGTTTCGGAAGGTGCCCATCCCTCCCGGTTGTCCCTGCAGTAGCTGCCACTGCCCTTAGGGCAGTTGTTCGGCGCTTGCAGACCTGCCCGAGGGCTGGGCTAGGCACTGGCCCGCCGAGCAGGGGATGCTTTTGTAGCATGGACAAACCCAAGGTGGTATTGCTACTGAGGAAGAATGCAGGTTTTGGGGTTGGGGGTTTTTTGCTGTTTATTTTCAGGGAATCCCTGCTGAAGTGCAGCATTGCTTGTCTTTCTGGTGTCCCCTTCCGCAGGCCGCTGGGATCGACCTACTCTTACAGGTTTTAACGAGCGTTAGAGTGACAAGGACTTGGCCGTAGTTCTGTCCTAGGGATTTCTACTTTTGCTTTCCATGAGAAAAACAGCCAGCCAGATTCAGATTTAAAAAAAAAAAAAAAAAAGTTTTTAAAAAAAAAAAGTAAAAAAGTGAATTTAAGATGGAAATCTGTTTTTCATCGACAGTCAAATGCAAAGAGAAGTAGCAACAGGTGTTGAACAGAAGATGGTTACTTCCTTTTCCCATATGTACTTTTTTAGAAGTTTTCTTCATTTTAAAACATTTTAGTGGACCTTGGTACCAGGAGGGAGCTAGACAGCATGCTGGGTATCGCAGCATTTCTTTTGAAGAAGCCTGTTGAGCGCAGGTCTTGTACCTCACTACTACAGCTTAATACATTGAGGGCTTTTCCTTGTCAAAAACAATAACAAATTCTTTTTACAAGTGGTGAAAAGTGAATTGTGCTCAATTTTTTAAAAGGCTGATTCCAAGAAAAAGCGAGCATGTCTTAATTTGTTGTAAGGGAGTGTTGTTACAGCTCTTTCAGAAGGATAATGAAAGGCCACCGACGAAGTAGGACTTGAGCAGCGTAGCAGACCTCCAGCGCTCTGGTTCTGCTAGCGTGGTAGGCTTTGAGGTGAGAAGGTTGCTTTTTAGTTTTGGGCCACAAACCAGAAACATTGGTTAGGCAGCAAAGCTAAGGTTTTTTTGGGGACCAAGCAGCTGCCTGGTCCACAGATGATAATTACCATACCTCCAGACAGAGGTTTTATGGTGGTACCTGGGTGGCAAGGAAGCACCCTTGGCTGTCTGGCTGGCTGCTGCAGGGCTGCTAGGTCTGGGATTCTCGGGGCTTGTTAGAGAATACAAGAAATCTCCCTCCTCTTAATGATTTTGCTGGTGTGTCCTGTGACAGGTTTGGAGATTGCCAGTCTGATGCTAACTATTCCAATTTGCTACACCGGAGGTGCTGACATGATGACGTATATCTGCTCTCATTTAATTTCTGCATCTCGGTGAACCTGTTCAGCATCTCCCTGGCATTAGAGGCAAGCCATTAATGTTCCCGGGGTCGCGCAGGGCAGCTGCTGTGCGGATGAAAGAATTCCTTGTAATAAGGCGCTTCCTCAGCCATTTTGCTGGGGAAGGATAAATTCAGGAAATACTGCTCTGTCGAGGAGAGCAATCACAAATGAAGCCAAAGCACGTTAACGGTGACGCAGAGTACTGCTAAAAAGTCGCTGCACAGGTGTCTCTCCTCTTTCTTTGGGCAGAAATGCTCTTTGCAGGTAGTAATTCTGTGTTGCATTAATGCCTCCCATTGCTTATAATTGTAACGAGGTGGTGTTTATATACCAACATCAGATGTTAAAATAAAGTCTGTGATAGCAAGTAAGGAATGGGAGTATTTCACTTTCTGATTACGGTAGTGGAAGAAAGTAACTCTTCATGCCTTTTTTTTTTTTTTTTTATTTCTTTTTGTCAGTTGGATACATATGACTTGTAAATTCAGGGGCTCTATTGCTGCCAAAGAAAGACAAAACAGAATTAAAAAAAAAAAAAAATCTCATGAGCGCAGTGGGATAGACCTTGAAGTACGCTGGTTTTAAAATGAGACAGCAAAAACAAGGGGGGGAATGCATATGTTTTATAACCTGTGTTGGAAACAGCAGCTCAGTCCCCTTCCCATGTTGGTACAACATTCCCAAGGTGTCATGTTCTTCAAGTTTCTCCTTGACCAGGGATGAAGTTAGGGACAATTATATAAGATAAGGAAGCCAAACTGACAGTTCTGCAGTCCCCCTCCCAATACTAAACCCCACCTCAAATTCAGTAACATAATTAATGCATATAATGGCGGAGGGTGGGGGGAGCAAACAAATGCCATCAAAAATGGAATTGCTGGTGTTTCGCTTCAACAGTTCCCACCCCAGTTCCAGTTCAGCAGGACTGAGAGCCCGTTCTGCTGGCTGCCGGTACCTCCCAGCACGCTGTCTTCCAGGCCCACTTCTTCGCTCACCGCTCATATGTACCTATGTACATACGTACATCTGTACGCCTCGCATGTGGTCTTTTGCTCTGAGACACCAAGGCTTTTGTGAGAGCTCACTGTTTCTTTGCTCCTCTCTTGCCTGGTTAGTCCATATATATTTCTTATGTATTTCTCTCCTGTATAAGGAGTATTCATCATCCGTAGCTGAAGTGAGCAAAGGAAGACCATGGATTTCGTTTTTTTTTTTTTTTTTTTTTTTTTTTTTTTTTTTTTTTTTTTTTTTTTTTTAGAAGTGCATGAGCGTGTCCTGAAATGAGTGGGAAAGGTGTGCTTATTTTCCTTGTCACCTGATTCTGGTTAGAGATGTCACCCTTTGCCATAATATCCTCCTTTTTGAGATGCAAGCAAGGCACTCCGGGCGGTGAAGGATGGCGTTCTACAGCAGCGCTTGTCCCTGTAGCTAAAAGCGCCACAGTTCATCTAAACCTTTTTAAGTGCCTATTTATTATTTAGATCCCCATGCTTTCTAGATCGAGCAGTTCGGTGCCCTTTCCCCCCTCGTCTTCTCAGTTTCTTCCGTTTGACTTGTTGTTAGCGTGAAAAATACTGCTGGAGGAGAGAGGTGTGCTGAATTAGTGCTGCGTTAATGGGCACGTTCGTTCTCAGCCTTGCATGTTCACATAACCGGGGTATGAAGCTGCTGAGATGCTTTGCAGTGCCGTATGCTTCATCTTTCTTAACCGGTACGAACAAAAGCCACTTGTTGATAAATATAGCAACGGCATCGTCATATGAATGTCTTAATTAATGTCGCTGATTCTTGGCTTCAGCTTTGGTAAGTGCAATGTGAGACTTCAGCTTTTGCGTATCACAGTTAAGGTGTGAGACTGTTCTGTAACCGTATTGCGCTGTACAAGAGTCGTGCTCTGTCTGAGTTTGTACATTCCTCCCCTTCCCTGGTCTTTATTGTAGGCCAATATATGCAGATATATATTCTCTGTATGTTCTAGGGACCTCATTTTGTCAGGCTTACCTGAGATCTAATGCTTTGCTGCTTTTCCTTCACAGAATCCGATATTGATGCTGCTACTGCAATGATGCTGTTAAATACTTCCATTCAACAAGGGATGTTGGACTGTAAGCATTAGCTATTTTGCTCCGTTTTTCTTCTCTAGCCAGTAGCTAAACGTTTTCTCTATAAAGTTTCAGGAAATGAGTACAGTCTGGTTTCCAAATGGTAAGAGCAGTCAAGAAGAAATTCTAGTTTGATTATTCTTCCTGCTAGCATTAAGGAGTTTCATACAACCACCTTTTTTTTTTTTTTTTTTTTTTTTTTATTTTGGTTTTTCTGCGAAATTCTTCCCTTGCCTTCTTTGTGCTAGATGGTAAGAAGAGTTTCTTAGCTACTTCTCTGTTTCTCCAGCTCTTAGTTGTGATTAGCTGGAGACTGTTGTCCTCTGTGGATGACAGGAAATGTGCACAAGATACTACGACTCTTAAATCCTCACGTTCAGCTTACTTTGCAGTCATCCAGCCATAGCGTGCTCATTTTGCAGGTGATCTCATTGGAGTGTTTGCTTACTGACGAATCTTGTTTTTAATAGGTGAGAAACCTCAGCCTCTGAAGACACCTAAGAAGAGGAGTTACGGCAGTGCGTTCAATCCTCCCAGTTCCATAAATTTGCAGGAAAATGATTCTGCGGCCACCAATATCGATCCGAAGGAGGATCACAACTACAGTGCCAGCAGCATGGGTTCCCAGCGCTGCGCGTCTAGGTCCAGCGTGTCTTCCTTGTCCTCCCTTGACGAGGTGTATGAATTTATCTCCAAGACCAGCCACGATGGAAGCGACGGCAGCGAAGGATTTCACAGCGAAGTGGATACAGACGTTGACTATGAGGACGATCCTCTTGGAGACAGTGGCTATGCATCACAACCTTGTGTAGATACCTCTGAGGAAAGTCAGCCTAGCAACAAAGCACTCAAGGAGTTATGTCAAGAAATCGATGAGGAGCTGAAAGAAGCAGCGGGGTCTCTGCTCCACCTTGCTGGCATCCAAACGTGCTTGAGTTCCTTAATAAGTACTGCAAAGACCCACTGTCACAAGCAAAGGAAAAAATAGTATGTTTGTCAGTGTTGAATATATACATATATTTTTTTTAATTGTGGCAATACTCTTCTACTTTTACCCTTCACAAGGGAGATCAAAGCCATAAGAGGACTCATTGCTTTTTTATTTTTGGCGCTAACTATAATTTAGCCATTTATTTTTAAATCACTGCCTAAAAAGGAGAAAAAAAAATATTTAATCGTCTCAAATTAGAAGACATGCATGACTTGTGAAAACCTGAAAGCATACGTCTTAATGATCACTTTTTAATTTTTTTTTTCTTCTAAATAGTTGATTTTTTTTTTTCCCAGAGATATATTTGTTCAGATGCACATTGTGGATCATATTTACATCTCTGCTGGCCCCATCTGCAGAGGTGAATTTTGCCCTGTCTAAGGGCCCTGACCTCCATGTAAAGGATTAAAGAAAGAGGATTTAAAAAAAAAAAAAAAAAAAAAGAAAGGGGGAAAAATGAGTCCTGGCCTCGGTTGCCTCCTCCCACCCATCCTCTCTTGCCTCTTCTGAGACAGGTCCCAGTGGAAACGCTGGTGAAGCAACTCCGCGTGGCTGCAGTTTTCAGCCCCTCTGACACTGGCTGAAAACCTGCAGCGCTCCAGGGGCTGCTTTCAGCAAGGTGCCAAGTACCTCCTGGAAGAGTGGGGATAAGGGGCAGCTGAGGTGGGTACCACCCACAGTTTTCTTTCTTTTTTTTTTCTTTTTTTTTTTTTTCCCCTCCTTCCCCCAAATATGCTGTGTGCAGGTCAGATTCCTGAAGGAAAACAGGTTGTTTTTTTCATCTTAAGACAAATTGTCTTCTTTTTTTTTTTTTGTGGGGTGTGTGTGTCCTTTTCATGCAGATTCACACACGCGTACATACACACGCCTTGGATGTAGCCAACAGTGAAAGCTGCCACTTGCCAAGTTTAATGTTGTCCTTGTGTTATCACCACCGTCGAATACGTAGTAGCTGCGTAGTCCTGCAACATCTACCCTTCTGCTCCCCGATACCGATTCAGGGGGGTGGAAAAAGAACCTAACAGTTGATGGTGGTGACAACGTGGACGGGGTAGAGGCTGTAGGTGGCTAGGTGGTGAACACCTGCTGAAAAGGGAACGTCTTACCCCCTAATCTGAGACAAAATAGAATAGCTGCCTTTTGGATCGGTGAACCCTGGATTGCTTTGGGGTGTTTTGCTCCTTTTTCCCCCCGCAATGCTTGTTGTTTTTGTCACATGGGCTGTCCTTACCTTTTGTTTCCCAGATCACTGTGCCTTGTGCGGTGTGAACCCTATCGGCCTGCTGCCGCATATGGGGCATCTAATGGCTTTAGCCTTTGGATGTACCTCATAGCTCGGGAGGACCTCTCTGTTTTGGGAAGAAATTCCTTCACAATTCATTTTTGCAATAAAAGAATCTCTTTTTAGTTCCCATATAGTACTGTGGTGGAACTTTTCTCCTCCTTTTTTTCCTTTTTTTCTTTTAAAATCAGTGGTGATTGCCTACATCTTCCTGTAGATGATGGCTTTTTTTTAATTTTTCTGTTCAAAAATGGGTAAGCAGTTCTGTTGGAGTGGGTTTTAACAGTACTGTAAGTATAAGGATGCCTTAAGTGTGTTGCAGAATTGTATACAACTATCAGAGGTCATCTTTCCTGTTTCTGAAAGGTAGCATGACGTGCCATAAACGTTCTTGCCAGCAAGCGTTGGGCAAGCTGGTTGAAAATTAGGAGCAGAGCCACCTGGGAAACCAGTGTCCACTGTTTTGGTAGTTGAAAACAGTGCTGGATTCAGCCAAAAGTTAACCTTTCCCTAAGGGGGTATTTTTCTGGCTATTTGGAGGCCTTTCTTAGATCAGTATGGGGTTTTTTGGTTTTGTTTTGGTTTGTTTTTTTTTTTTTCTTATTTGTCAGTCTCTTCATGAATACTGCCATAAACTGTCTACTATAAATACGAACACAGCCATGCTGCTGAAGGTCTGTTGCTCTGAGGGCCTCTGCCAGTGCCTCTTGAAGACAACGTGGTGCTCCCACTGACTCAATGGCTGTTGGATCAAGCCTGAAATATTTGAGGTTCTTTGTGTTTTGGAATTTAAAGCCAATGTTGTTTTGTTTTTTTTAAAGCACAAACACTAGGGAAAAAAAGTGGTTTGGGTTTGTTTTTTTTTTTCTCCCCCCAGTTTTTTTCCACTACTTCAGTTCTAAGAATATTTTTTTTTTCCCCCTTTAAAGAAATAAATCACTGCTGCATTCCTACTTCGTGTGAACACCCGTTAGCCTACACCCATAACAGGGCAACATGTGTGCGGGCCTGTATGTCTTCTGGATATCACAAGTGGTGCATTAGCCAATTAGATCTGATATCGTATGTGTTACTGATGGATAGTAGGGGTAAAACTCGCTATTTAAAGGAAAATGAAGTACCAATGCAGTGGTTCTTAGGGTTTTGGGATGCGGAGATGTGAATGCTTGGTGGAACTGCTTTTTGCTCACGGGTTGCTTTTGTACCTTGGTGGAAAACAGCAAAGGGCAGAGTTCGTGTCAACGCGAAAACGAGGATTCAGCTACACAGAAATATTGTTAGCAGTCTGGGATTTTGCTCGGTGCCATGATTTCAGTTGCACGCTGTTGAAGAGGGGTGCTGCCTGGCTCTCGCTGAAGGCAGTTGCAGCCTTTCTGTAGCTTCCACTGAAAGCTGGATCAAGGTCCAGGTATTATGGAAGCTGCAGCCGTAGTTGGCTCCATGGTTTGGTTTGGTTCTAAATTACTTTTTTGCCTCAGATAAAATTTGAGAGGGTTAATACTTACTAGGAGTGTGGCTGTGCCGCTGTTAACCCTGAAGTTGGTGACAATGACTTCAGCATTTCTGAAGGGATGGGGTTGGGATGCTAACAATGCATTTAATTACCATATGCAATGAGCAATAAAACCATACTAATCAGAAGTTAGTGGTGAAAGCTGCATCCATCCTTACAGCTTTCAGCCTGGGAGAACTGGAATTGTGGAAGGGGGGAGGCAATTGCAGCCTTTCTGCAGGACACAGAGTGGCACGGCAGGGCCATGCTCTTCGTGCTTTGCTGTCTTCCCTCTCTCCTTCTGAAGGAGAAGGCAGCCGATCTGTGCCCCTGACCTGTTCCACCACGTTGTTCCACGCCTCTGCCCTCATGTTTTGGCAGGCCACGGCCGCCAGCTCAGTTGCGGAGCACTCCTCTTGGAAGCGGGGGAATAGCTGCCCTTCCCTTGGCTTACGTATCTAGCATTGGGTTTGGGTTTGTTTGCCAGCTCAGTTAGAGACCCTGGTGTATATAGTATAAATGGAGTATAATTAAAAGTTATTTTGATTGTCGGGTTTGGGGGCTGTTTTTTTTTTTTTTTTTTTTTTAGTGACATATGTGAAATGTTCATGCCAACGATTGACTCGGATATATTTTGGCAAGAAAAGTATTAATGAACCACATTCAATTCTTTAAATACAGTGAATAAGTGTATGAGACTCGTGTACAAGGAAGGCTGCTCTGTTCAGGATAAATCTAATGTGAATACTGTACGAACCTGTGTTGGCCTTTCAGATTCCAATACAAAATTACTGCTTTTGCAGAAGTCACAACAAGCATTTTTCAAATCCGACTGTAAAATGGAAGTTGTATGGTTTGCAACTTTTCATCAGCCTGAAAAGTAAGTATAAGCCTTGGTTTAAAGCAAAGTACACTCATACACGTCAATAATGGTGTAGTCAAAATATTTATTGAAAAGAAAAGGTAGAATATTTTAAATGTTGCACCTGCCATTATATCTTAAAGCACATTCTTCACACCTGACTGCCAGTGCCATTATCAAGTCTGTTTTATAAATGTACATTTCTTCAAACTAAAAAGTGCATAATTAAAAGTATTATGTTACTGCCATATAGTGATATAAAACATTTTATAATTGCCAATTCATTGTAACTATTATTTATTTAAAAGTGAATTGTAAGAATGCTTTCTGATCAAATGAACCAGAGTTGTTTTTAAACCGTTCCAATTAGCTTGTTTCTAATGTAGCATAAGCAATGTCCTTGGGTTTGTTTAGAATAATTTTGCCAGTAGGTGACCAACTCTAACCCTTTTTCCTCCAGTTTAGTCCTTTACCCGTTTTAAAGACAATTTACAGAAGTTTAGTTTTTTGTATGCTAATCTCTGTTAATTAAAATGTTTATAAAGTTTATTTTTACCAAAGAGATGCAATTCATTATGACAAAATATTGCAGAATAAACTTTGTTTTATAACATTTGTGACTTTTCTGCCCACATTTTTCATTCAGATGATCAAAGGGGCTTTTCTAAAATAAACAGCATTGCAAACAGAAAGCACTGTGTTCTCTCTTTCTCTACAGACCCTGGCTCCGGTCTCGGATGGTGCTCCGAGTGCCCCACCTTCGCATTTAAACCACTTCTGTGAGACTGGACTAGTGTAAACAGCCAAATGTGTAATTCACTGTAGGTTGGTTAAGACTGTTGCATGCAGGAGGAAGTCATCTGTAAAATACCCTATCAATCCATAGTAGGATTTGCTTACAGTCAAGTTCAGCCATCGCTGGCCCGTAATATTTGAAGAGCACCTTATTAAGGCCAAGATTTCACCCTTTAACCTGGAACTCGAGGAATGTTTTGACATCTTGGAAATGGCTGAAATACTACTGCACACCTTTTGCCCTCCTGTGCAAAGCATTTGTTTAAATAGAAATAACTTACGTCTTTGTCTGATGAAACATCTGTGATTGTTTACGGTTCTGGATCTGTACCGCTGCGGCCAGGTTGCCTGTATGATACTCAAAGATCAACAGCGTAACACAGGACAGGTGTCCCTGGATAAAGTTGCATAGGTCTTGTTTGGTGGCTTTTTTCAGTGTTTAATTTCTTTAGCTGTAATTTACGGTGTCTGTTGGGTCTTTATACCTAAGGCCTTATGGAAGGTGGGAACACCCCCCTCTCCACTAGCAGGAATGAAATACTCCCCATCCCACTTTCTACTTGCCTCAGCTTGCTGCTCCCGGGCCAGCTTTCCCCTCCAGTGCCTGAGAGGCAGAAGTACCAGAGGAGGGAAACAAGATGTGACATGATGCTTCTCTCTCTTAAAAGCAGACATTGGTCCATCTCTGCTATTTTTTTTTTTTTTTTTTAACCTGTGAGTATCACTGCGTTAAGTTTCCTCTGTAAGATCTGATGTAAATACAGCAGTTCCTTTTGCAATACTTGAAGTGATACCGTAGATTTTAACAAAGACTTGCCTTCATCACTGTATCAAATGAAATTTAAATCACAAATTACAGAATACATACGCACTATTAGTATCTTTGATGTAGTGTTCATCTTAATATACTGATAAGAGAACAACTGCTCTAATTAGGTTGGACAAAATCACAGCTATGTATCATAGGTTAATGGTATCTTTCTAATTGTTATTCACTATATTATGCTAAGAGAGCCTTAAGTTTGTTGTTAAATTTCCCAAGAGCGCTCTCCTCTGTTACGACTTTGCTGGAAATTACTCTCTGTATGGAGCCACAACTCTCAAAATAAAGCATTAACTGAAGCAATTATCCACTTATACCAGCTGTATTTTAAGGACATTTGTTGAGGAAATACTTAATAGATTAGATTTATTTTGAAAAAAATGGCTGTCTAAATTTGACACAGAATATGGTTATACTTTCACAGATCCTGAGCTTCCAGATACCTGTAAGTGTTCCTAGTTTGAGTAGTCTCAGTAAATACATATAGCTGTGAACATCTGGTGTGCTTAGAGGAAATCACTGAGTATTAGTCCAGCAATGTTATTGTGAACTTTCCCAGCATATTTGGACATAGAAACTCTCTTCCCTGTTTTTACCCGCGAGAGCTGTTCTTGCCCCTGAGATGGCGCAGCAATATTGCCTCTGCTCGAATTTTCAGTCTTCATATCAGTTGGGTTTCTTGTTGTCCCTTTCCTTCCAGAAGGCTCTCCTGAAAGCTACCTGCTCTTACAGTTAGGAACTACTTACAGCTAATGGTAAGATTATCAACTACCTTCTGTCAGCGTTAGTTTAAACAGCTATTTGTTAAACAGGAGTGTTTATTTTCCTATTGAATCAGTACAAAAGCAATCACGTCCCTCTTTAGGCTCTTGACTTATTAAACAAACCAAGATTATTTGGTTTCCGTTTGAAAGACATGCTCTTCATTCCTCTTAACCACTTTTCTGTACATCAATTCCAGCCTGAGTTCCGCCTGCTGGCATGTGTGTGAGAAAAGCCACTGATGCTCTTCTAGAGCTCTGGTGCTTTTTGTAAGGCCAGGGCCTTAATATTTCCCTGACTTTGCAGCACCAGTTTTGCCTGGTATGTCCTAGGCCTGTGTCACACTTCATCTGAGCCATCGGAACGACTGTCCTCAGCCAAGTACCTGCCTGTGCTCTTTCGACCTTCAGAGGAGGACATCCATTTTCTTAAAACTAGGTGTGTTTATGTGAGTGTTGCTTTATGCTGGTTGCCATAATCTCCATTTCCATAGTATCTTGACTTTCCAAGCCCAAATGGGCAGCGTACTAGATTAGACTGAATACCTAATTTCTGTATTCATTCCAAAGACGCTGGTAGCAGTTAAGCACTTGGGTATTTTCATGCCTAGAAATGCAGGTTGGTCCCTATCAGACCAGTCTCAGAAGCTGATGTGCTTTTGTGCTTTGCAGTTGGCAGGCAGGTGTTCAGAAAAGTCTCTGTAGGTGCCTATATCAACCTCTACACAGCACCACTCTTAAAAATAGATTTTGTGCCTCAAAGGCTTTTTTTGATTTAATTAACTTGGTATCTTGCTTTCTTACTAAGATCCAGCAGGTTCCTGGTCATTTTAAATGCTAAAATTAGCTCAGCAAACTAAATTTTCAGTTAGTTTCAGTAAGGGTACATTTTATTCTCTCTCATAAGCTTTGTGCGTGTTTTCAGAACTGCTGGTGGAGGTTTCCATGCTCTGAATACACAATCAGACCTCCACACGTGACAAGCATTTTGCTTTTCTTTTGGCTCTGAGTAATCTGGAAAGATTAAAAATCCACCTGTGGAGTTCGACTACGGTGTGCTGGCTGAAATGACCGGCTGTTCCACGCAGACTCGGCGAGCCCTTCCGCGGGGCAGGTAAGGTGTAGGCAGAGCTGAGCCATTTCAAAAGAAGAGCCGTTTCCTTAAACCACCGAGCGGCTACACAAATCTGGGTATTAACTCGAGTGTGACCGTGTTGTACGCTACCTTAAAAAATGATGCCGCTGTGCTGCATGATGTCACCTTGACCCAATCATAACCCATTTTCTGTGAGCATAATGTTAACTCCCCAGAGAAGCGTCCGCTGAGTGACAGCAGCATCCCATGCAGCCGTTGCTAAGCGACAAGATTCGGCTTTCAGCAGGATCTAATTTTAAAGTATTTAACCCTAGATCTGTCAAGGTTCGTTATTTCCGATGTGGTGGTTAATCCTTACTTGTTGGTGTCCACCTTCACAAATACCCTGGTCCTGGTACTGTTGCCGTTTTACTTACCATGTAGAGTGGCTGGTAACGAGGAGAAGCATAAGCACCCCGGGTAGATCTTGATACCAAATTTCATTTTAGTGCTGATCTATACCCAGAAATAAGGGATGCAGAGGTGGAAAATAGTGCGTTGTCATTCTGTGAATCTTCCTTTCTTTGCTGGCTCGCGCAAGTGGCTTGCACCTACTTTCTAAGGAGTGCTGGTTTTCAGATGAATGAATGCTTATGGATGAGTACCTGGCAATAACAATTAAGCTTCAATTTTCAGTAGTGTGTGTTCTCTTACTTCTAGATGAATGTCCTCTAGGTTAAGAAGCTTGTCTTCTTACCTAAAGCCATTCCAAAAAATTGCTGTCACTTTGAAATTTAGGGGTTTTTCTAATACTGGAAAACTTGAACTCTTAAATTATTACATAGAATATTTACAGATTGTGATGTAGTTCTACAGAGTGGGTTTTTTTTGGTTTGTTTTTTTTTTTTTTTAAATAGTTTTCTACATTTTATTTCTTCCTAAACTGTAGAGGCCTGGAAGCCTACTCCCATATTTTACAAAGAAAAAGAAAAAAAGGAAAATATTTCTGACCAACTGTGTCACTCCTTGATTAATTACTGCACACATCCCTGTAAGTGCACTCACGCTCACGGCTAGCTTCTGAAAGGCGTGTGATATTTCACTCAGCTGAAATAATGCTGCTTTTACTGGTCAATATCGTAACCACAAAAAAAAAAAAAAAAAAACCAAACCAAAAAAAACCCAAACACTAAGAACTGCACAACCCCTCCCTAAAATGTAGTAAAAAAAAATTTAAAAAAATTAGATGGTTCACATTTTTAAAATTGCTAATATAGTTCCTCTCAGCCTCACCATCCCCCCTAAGATTCTTCCTCCTCCCATTGTTAGGATTCAAAACCAACACTGTGTTGCTCCTCATGCCGTTTCTCCTTTCCAGTTCATACTAATGGGCAAAGACAAACCCGTCTCCGCCACGGCACTTTTTCCAGCAGTCAAATTGATCGTAATACTCCCCTGCTGCCTTTCGGTCCTCCCGGGGCATTCCCTGTTCCACTGCTTCAAGTTCACGTTTCCCATCGCTGGGCTTGCGATGCACGAATAACTGTTTATCGCTTTCTCCTTCCACACCGTGTGTTGTGCCGTCTCCCCGTGCTCTGGCGGTGAAGAACCCTGCCCCGCTTCTCCTCCATCCCTCTTCTTCTTCCATGATGGTCTTTATGCACCAAAGACCGGGCTTTAGCTCATTCCAAAAGTCCAAATTATTTTTAGAGGTGCCACAATCTTTTTAAAAATAAATTTTAAAAAATCTTCATTAACAAGAACAATTCTGATTCAAATGTTTCTGAAAGTACTGGTAAATCTTCCAGATCTCTCTCCTTTCTCTGCTCATGTGTCTGTCTCTGGAGATTTGAGAAAATTAAGACAAACCCATGCCATCTTTGCTGCAGGTAACAGCTCCCGGTTTGTTGATGTCGCTCGCAGGGGCGAGTCGGGACTTCTTTCAGAGGCTTGCAGGTCTGCGTCCACAACGGGTGTACATGAAAGAGCATCCACTCCTCACTGTACAATCTTCGTAATGCTCCTTCTCAGTTCAGTCTTATCTTTCTCTATGAAAACGGACAATTTGTGTCTCGGGATTTAATGTACCTTGCTTTTATTTTTCTTTCTCCAGCAAACGTGCAAGACTGTAGAATCTGAGTGCAGGCAGTCTTACCTGGGCCAACGTTTCTCAGCTATGGCCCCCGCAAGCGTGAAGAGAAGAAAAGCAGGAAATGAGGCTGTAGAAGACGTGTAGACCCTCAACAAAGACGGCAGCTAGGGAAGAGGTTTCATTTTCCTGGAAGAGGGGGAATTCTGCATTCAAAAAAAAAAAAAAAGAAGAAACAAACTTTTTCAGCTGTTACTAAGTATGCTGTTTTATGGAGCAAGTATCAGTAAGGATTTGCTGTGAAGATACAGAAGTTGCTGCTTTTGCACGAAGGGCTGGTATGTGTTGTAGCCCAGTGGAACGTGAGCTTCAAAGTGAACTCTGAATTATCACAGGCAGCTGCCTGCGCAGTTTTTCCATCTTCTCATCCTCAGCAATTTCTTTTTACACAAAGGCACCACTCCCCCGGCCACGCACACACCCTATAGATGACTCAAGCTATTTATCCTATGGGCTGGGAAGGGACGCAAGAGACAGAGACTTGTTTTCATTTCTATTTTTAAATGCTACAGAAACACTGAAATTATGATAATGAAATAATTAAAAGAAACTTCTGTGAAGTGCATATCTATACATGCACATACGTTTTGATTTGTTTGGGTTTTTTTAATACTTGGCTTTTTTTTATTTTATCAGAACAATCAGATTCTGAAAGAGGTGAAAGGTTATATATAACAAACGGTTTGTTACAGAATCACCATGAGAAATAATGAGCGCTTATCGTGAGCACATATCCTGCTGTTCATACTTGCCGTTGCTAAGATAACAGAAACAAAACACCAGTTTAGGGTGTTTGCAGCTTCCGAGGATGTGGTTTATGCATTGCTTGTGATAGTCTGATGACTGAAGATGGCTCCCTTCCAATCATTTTTGAATTTTTTCCGGACCTTAGAAACCCTTTTGTTGTGAGTACTTGTAAGCATTTAAGTGATGACAATGAAGTTTATTTTCCCAAAGCACAGAAAACATCCTGGATGATTCAAAACATATTCTTAGTTTATTTCTCTACCTGCACCTATTCACAGGGTATGTGAGTACAAGTTCTGACTGATTGGACAGAGGGGAAGGCACTGTTTGAGCAGGGAAGGGAGGATAAACGAGCTTGAAAATAGAACATATGGAAATGATCACTGTAATTCTTAAATAAATTATTTGCCTTGAGACAGCATCTAAAATTCAACACCCATTATACTGGCTGCTGAGCACAGATATGAGAAAAGGAAAGCCTCTGTTCCACTGTACAGCCTTTGCTGTCCATTCTCCCCCCCGAAAGCCAACAAGACAAGCAAAAATGCTATGACCCTTGTAAGGGATTTCTTTGCTCAACGCGTCATGTTTTAGCTTGCACTAAGTTCTGCTGCCATAACGCATACTTATGTTCATGTGGGTGGATTTGCAGAAGGTAGTATTTTGGGGGTCCTGTGGCAACCACCCCACTCTGCTTGGCATTCCACTCACTTGACCTCTCCCGCTCCGAACTCCCGATGACAGGATCGCTCCTTTGCAATTACATACTGAGTCACTGACAAGGAAGCATTACGACACCATGCTGCAGCAACATGCATTGTGTGCCTCTCCAGTGCAGTGGTTGGCCAGCCTTGCTCTCTAGGGAGAGATGAGTATTAAGAAAGTGCTTGCGAGGAAACGGCACAATAAAGACTTTTTTTTTTCACAGCTGAAAGTAGGGGAAGTAGCACTGCGGCTGCACTGACAAATCAAAAGGATGAATCTGAGAATTTCCTATGAAAAAGTTAAAAAAATAAAACCAAAACCCCAGCCACATAACTTTTGTTACCTGTGTGTTTGGGGAAATTTGACTCAAGCTGTTCACCAAGTACCACCACAGAACGGTGACAAATTACAACATGTTATGTTCCAAACATTATAGGGGCTCCAGGATCCATGAGAAATGGGGTAAGAGACAGGACCACATTAAAATACAGGAGGCTGGCCTGATGCTTAAAATACACTGAAGCAGAGCTGTTCTGATGAGCCTAAAAATCCTGCAGTCAGCTCTCAGCCTTACAGCCTTTAAGTAATAAAAGCACCCGTCTTTTGATTCACTCCATCCCCTTGTGTTTTAAGAAACTGGCATTACCTCCTACGATAAATGCCCTATATAATGTACATTTGGATCTTGCCATTCTGGATGGATGCAGGCAAATAAATCCTGTGTTCCTCCACCCTGAATGCTAGCTGCCCAGTCAGAAACACCGTTGTTGTCAGTGGGAAAGCAATTCATTCTGCTACAACTAGGCACTGTAATTCCCTCAGCTCCCTTTCCCAGCTTTCAGCTGTGAAACCTCTCTGCCAGCATTCACTGCACCAGCTACAAGGAGAAAATTTTATCACAAAAGCATCTTTGAACGCAGTGCAAACCAGGAGTTCTGTGTTTTGCAAAGTATGTTCAAAGCATTTTGATCTAACATTTCATGAAAGACATATCCTAGAAAATGCAAACCTAAAAATACAGGCTTAGAATCAATTGTAAAGGTTTTAAGTAATTTTCCAGTACAGAATTTACTGCACTGACATGGAGGACATACCATGCAAGGTATGTTGCTGTTAACCCTGGTGTGCTGAACGGCAATTGCAAATGCCATTTACTTCGTGAAGAACTTCTGTAGGGAATATAAAATGGAGCGGAAGGAGTAGTCTAGCATGGCTCTAATGTTAAAAACTACAGCTTCCTTATTTCTTATTCCAGTCTTGCTATTTAAGCTCTTCTGGTCATGCAAAACAGCAGCAAGATCATTTGGATGAACAGTGACAATATGTGTTTTGATTTTTCCCCTTTTAGACTTCCTAAAAATGTGCAGTCTCTGTTCTTGGCAATATGGATCAGCGACATGTCCTCCAACATTAAGACTTCCTGTGGATATACAAACGTATTTACTAATCTGGCCACCATATAGTATTTAGTGCTTGCCAACTCCTCTACTGTAATAAGCAAAAGAATAGCACACACCACCAAAGCCTCAAGACTACGGAAAAGGATTAGCTTCCATTACAGGCACCCACTATCTACTCCTATTTAAGGGAAGCAAAGAGAAAAGGAGATAAGAAAATGATGATTTCGCATCTCTAGCACTACCCACTACTGAGGAAAGGCTATGAAGACACCATGCTGAAATCAAGTGGAAAAGAATTGATACCATGGAAACAGAACAAAAATAATAATTTGCTGTTACATCTCTATGCTAGACCAGGAAGCCCTTAACCTGCAAATCACCAGATGCTCAGCATATACTGGTGAAGCATCATCACATGTTTGCCTCCTTATTCTTTTCCTTACACATCTGTTTCCAGTCATTTTCAGAAACAAAATCCTGTATTGGCTGGGTATCTGGCAGGACAAAATACACCTGTTATGATGTCTTCAGATTCTGCTTAAAGAGTGCTTATGATACACATTTAAATGTTTGGCAAATCTGAGGATAAAGAAGAAGAAAATAGCACAGTCTAAGCGAACTCTAGAGGAGGATGGCTGAATGGTGGAGAAGCTGAAAGTAAGCTCTGAAACAAACGGACCTACAGGCTGGAGGCAGCAGAGAAGGGCCCCCTCCGGGAACCAGAGGGTGCAGATACTCAAAATGACACCACCACCCCCCCCCGAGACGGACGGTACTGCAGTGACACACGATTTACCCGTGTTGCCCTTCATTAGGATATATTGGCACGGAAGTTTGAACGCAGTAGTAGGAAAAGCCAAGTGCCGGCACCGACTAATCCCATCCCTGCCATTCGCGTGTTGTGAACCACGAGAAATTACTCAATTGCCTTTTGTTTCATTTTTTCACCTATGGCTCTGCAGAAGATGCATTCGCCTCGGTTCCTGTGGACATTACATGCACAGTGTTAGACAACAGCTGTCGCGCACTCTGAAGGAGCAGCGCCGCAGGCCTCCTTCCCTCGCAGGCAGGTAACAGGCCCCACACGCCTCACCCTCTCCCCCGGCAACACAGCCCAAGCTCAGGCTCCGCCGGCCGCCCCCTGAGGAGCGGGCCCCTCAAGCAACAACAGCGGCGGGACCGGCCGGGCCTCTGCGGGCCGGGGTGACGGCTCCCGCCCCCGCTGCGCGCCCCAGTGCCGCAGGCCCAGGGCCGGGGCTCCCCCTAGCGACAGCTCGGGCGGGGAGCAGCGGGATCGGGATCGGGATCGGGACTGGGATCGAGATCGGAACCGGGATCGAGATCGGAACCGGGACCGAGACCGGCACTCTGCCCAGGCAGGGGACGGCTGCGGGGCACCGTCCGCCGCTGCCCTCGTCGCCACCCGCCGACATGACCCCTCCGCGGGCGGTGGCTGCTCCCGCGCGCGGCCGGGGCTTTTTGGGCGGGGTGGGGCCCCGTAGCCTCGAGGCCGCGCAGGGCCCGGCGGCTGTTACTATGGCAACGGAGGCGGCTATGCTCGCCTCGCTGGTGTCACGTGGTTCGCCCCACCCACTGCGGCCCCGCCCTCCTCCCTGCCGCCATCTTGGAAGTCGGGTCAAGATGGAGGCGCCGGGGACTTAAGCTCCGCCCCCCGACATGTGAGTGGCGTTGTGACGTCACGCCCACCCCACCGCCTATACCCGGAAGTGCGTCTTCCCTTTCGCGGGCGTGCGGGGCCGGTGGCTGCGTTAGCGCCGAGCCGAGCGGGTGGCGGGGAGATGGCGGCCACCGCGGAGCTGCAGGGGAAGTACCAGAAGCTGGCTCAGGAGTACTCCAAGGTACCGGGCGCCAGAGCCCGTCCCCGATGCTCCGCGGGCGGTGGCGGCGGCCGCCGCCCCCCTGCCGGTGCCGCCCCCCCCGGCAGCCGCTCCCTCCCTGCGCGTGGGCTGCCGGCCGTTACGCGCCTAACGGCCGCCTCTCTGAGGGGAGGGGGCCTTTCCTGCTCGGCGCGTCGGGCTGCCCCCGCCTTCGCCCTGCCCCGGTGCCGCTTGTGGGGCGGCGGGGCCCTGAGCTCTCCCGCCTGGCTTGGCTGCCTTCGGCGCCGTGCCCCAGCCGGAGCCGGGGCGGGGGGCGCTGGTCAGGGCTGAAACGCTGATTTCTGTGGCAGCGGGAAGTGTTTGGGGCTCAAAGGTTGCCTCCTATTGAGGAGGAGGTGAAGGCAAACTTGGGCAGGCGGGGGAGGTGGGAGGGAATACAGCATTGCCGAGTGCTGGCTGGGCAGGTCGGTGTGAGGAGCAAGGTGGCCTTGTCTGCAAAGCATCCAGTGGGACAAATAATGGGTTCAGCTGCGCCGGGGAAGTGAAACTAGCAGCGCTTTCCCTTGCGTCCCCCCTTCCCAGTCAGGCATGAGGCTTAGTTATCTTCTTGGGTGTGAACGTTTGGCGAGGTCTTGGTCTGGTATCTTACCCATAGAGTCTTGAGTTTGCTTTGACAGGTGAATGTGGGAGTTCAGTGGTGTTAGTAGTGCTTGCAGGGGTGTTGTGGTGTCTTGGAAGTGAGGATGCTTGACTCCACACTTGCCTGATGTCTGTTCCCATTCTTCTGCAGCTGCCCTAGGTGACTGCTTCTAGTTTCTGGTGCTGCTAGACAGTCTTTGCAAAGACTTTGGGCAGAGAATGCCTTTACTTTCCAAGGCACTTGAGATGATTTCTTAGATGGTGGAGCCTTGCTTAATCTAGAGCTCTTCATTCTTGTTTCTTCACTAAAAGGAAGAGGACACCTTTGGTCTTGAATGGCAGCCGAAACAAAGCCAGCACTTTGGTTTTCTGTAGCCCAGCATCAGAGTGTTTGGCACAAGGCACCTGACTGTATTTGACACCTTTCCCTAGATTACAGAATGATGTGTCTTTAAATACTATTTTCCGTGGAATGGCTATAAAAAAAAAACCTGTACAGAATCTGACTTGTTCACAGATATTTATTGTTTTTAATGCTTCCATAAAGTCATTTTAAGAACACTGAATTCACTTTGGGGCTTTGTAGGTCACAGAGTTCATATTTCTTGTTGCTTTCTACAGTGTCTCTGCTGTGCCTTGGAGACTGAAAATGGCTCAGGATAAGGTGATTGAGGGATTTTGCTGCTTGATTCCTGAATGAAACTTTGAAATGTGGACTTTTGACTGTAGCTTCTGGAAGTTCCAGCTGCTGGATCCTCTTTCTTTTAGTGTCATGGTGTCCAAAAGCTTTCTTTGAACTTCATCGTGCAACTTTCAACCTGTGATGTTTCATTGGTTCTTTGTGGGAACTATTTTTTGGTCTCGTTCCACTTCTTGTGCAACAACTCCAGGGCATTGTGGAATCTCCTTTGCAGATAACTCTTCTTTTTGTGCAAATGGTCAGTTGTTCAATTGGCTGTTTATTGTGTGCAGGTGGAAACGGAAAGCCCTGGGAAATTATTTGCTTCTTCACTTATGTTGTAGAAGCCAAGGGAAGAGGTAAACAAGAGCTTGATGTACTCAAGGAGTGCCAAGGGAAGTACCTGCCAAAGGATTGCTTTCTCGCTCGGTTCACAGAGCAGTCCAGAAGAAGGATGTGTGTTTTCAGAGCCTCTTCTTCCCCTCAAGTTGCAGCTTCTGGCTCTCTCACGCAGCCCTGATGGAAGTAGTAGTCAAAAGGCTCTTTCAACTTGTGACAGCCTTTGGTGGCTCACACTTCAGCTTGGGTATCTCAATGCAGCATGATTGAGCTAGTTCATTCACTGCACCTGACATGTTCCTGCATTAACAGCTGTGGCAGAAAAAAAGACATAGAAAACTACTGCACTGCTTTTTCTTACTAGGGAAACCCTGTGCTTGGAAGTCTTTGTGGTGCTCTTTCAAGTTTCTTCTCTTGCCTTTGTGATGCCTGAACAGCATAGTGGGAATACTGCAGGGCAAAAGCCTGTGCTTAGCAATGTCAGCCAGCTTCTGACCTTTCAAATATATTCAGTCATCAGACTGAAAAGATTAGGCATTGCTGTTTTACATTGAATCTTGCCTTTTATGCATCTGCCAGAGGTATTCCCAAACACTATACAAACCCTTTTAATTTATATCTGCAACAGCTGGACTCAAACATGTCAAATGAATACAAACTGCCATTGAAGAAACCAGGATTCAAGCAATTATCAAGGAATGGGAAGATGGAACTGTCGGTATCCTCATTGCTGCAGGGTAGAGGTACTCTGTGAAGTGACTGGGAAATAGATTTCTTGAGTATCACTTTTCATCGCAGTGATTTTAGCTCAGATTTGTGAGCTGTATAAGTAACTCTTAGAGGGCTTTTTTCTTTTATGCTTTTTATGCGTTTTCCTGAAGTGTTTGTCAAGCTGTTCTCTCTGGATCATCTGCTGCTACTGGTAATAAGTATTTTTGCATTAGAGTATAGTTAAGCTCTTCTTGAATTGATACACGTTTTGACTTTGTGAGCCCTGCTTATGTTCCAGAACCCTTCATGAACAGTTTTGGGGAGAAGTGGGGAGAGGCAGAAATATCACTGAATGTGAGCAAGACCTTGATTAGTTGAGGAAGAAGTTGCAACGCTTCCATATTCGTTCACTGTTCTTCAAACCTTAACTATATTTAAGTAACTAATCTTCCAAGGTACTTATTGAGTAAGAGTTACGTTTTATTTGACCCAAATATTCAGATGGTAAAGTAACTTCTTGTTTCTTGGCAATTCAGGGTATGAAATGGATCCTTTTTTCAACCTGATTCCACTGCTGTGTACCTGAACAGAATACTTTAAAAAGCATGCACATCTGGTACTCTCATGAGAGAATAGGAGGCTTTATGCACATTCTAATGAATTACTTTTATTTATTCCTTTGTGTTGCATAGTTATTGGCATCTCTTATTTTTCAGCTTCGAGCTCAGAACCAAGTACTGAAAAAAGGGGTTGTAGATGAGCAAGCAAACTCTGCTTCTCTGAAGGTAATCTCTAAAAACTGCTTGTCATATATGTTAAGCTGTGACAAGATAGGTAAATGGGAATACTTTTTACTCAAAGTATTGTGAGTAAAAGAATAAAGAAGGAACTTGATTTAGTAAAAGAATTTCTGTTCTGCAACTGGGCTTCATTGTTCTCTGTAGGTGCTGACTTTGTAAAAGTGGAAGGTTGCTTCTTGGTGGTTAACTTACAGAATGAAATATGTACTTGAGTGTGATCTGTACTCAAGGAAGTGAAATCTGTTTTTAAACCTAAACCCAATACTTTTTGTCTGTTCAGTGTTCAAATAGTGAAGAAAGTGATTTTTTTGTGTTCTTTTTTTAGTGTGATGTTTCTTATTAAAAGCGTGTGTGAAAGTAAATGTGAAAGTCTAATTTTAAACCTTTTTGGTCATTCAGGAGCAACTGAAGATGAAGGATCAATCACTGAGAAAACTGCAACAAGAAATGGACAGCTTGACCTTTAGAAATCAGCAGCTTGCCAAGCGGGTGGAGTTACTTCAAGATGAACTTGCATTAAGTGAAGCTAGGGGCAAGAAGAACAAGGTATGTGCTAAAGGCAAAAAAAACTTGCTTACCAGATGTCTGCTCCTCACCTGTCAATGTCTCATCCTGATTTCTAGCAGTAGTTGCTTTGTGTCAAGGGTTGACCTGAATGTTTTTGTCAGAACTTATTAACTGTTGGTGAAAATACCCGCAAAGCAGGTATTGATATATATAATATATGCTAAGTAGTTCTGTACTCTTCTTTCTAGTGCATCAACCAACTGATACTGAATTGCTATCTCCCTTTCCAGATATTTATTAAGTGTTCAAACAGCTGGGAAAGATCTTGGAGCTCTGTGATTAATCAGCTGCTGTGAAGAAAACTGATCACCCCTCATTTCCTATCCCCACCTCCTTGCTTTGTAATTTTGATGTCGATAGTTAACTCTTCAGCCTATGATTGCAGCTTTTGTTGTCGTCTCTTCCGTGAATCTTGTCAAATGCTTTGAAATCTAAATTTTTAGCTAGTATTCCGTATGTTATTTCAAAATGACAGAGTAATTTCAGTACTGCGGTCTTTCTCTGCCAAAATGCTTGCTGATTAAACCTGTTTATACCATGTTCTAAGATCAGCCATGTCTTCTGTAGGTAACATCAGAATTCCAGGGGTGGTGTTCTGGACTTAAATAATTCTCAAGCATCCTTTGCTACCTTCCTCTTACAAGGAAACCCCTCTTCATTACTGTCATCTTTTCTTTTTGGTTAGCTCCCAAAATGCTGTAGCTATCAAGACTGACATTAAAGAAATCATTCAACTGATAGTAATATGATAATCTTCCTTTTTCCCTAAACTCTTGTGAATTTTTTTCTATCCAGTTCCTTGACAAGCATAGTACTGTTGACTTACATTATTCATGCACTGTAGTAGATTGTTCTTCAAAATGCAGTTTGACCCTTCTGTTCTTCTATTTCATGTTATGTAACTTACCGCTTCACTAGACATGTTTCCAAATTTTGAAGGACCTCAGCCTGGCTTGAGTAGCTTTGCAAACTGTTGCCACTGACTTTCTTTCCTGTTCAGCTGTCAGAATGCGCAGTTCTGTATTTCTTGGGGTTGTTTTTTTTTGAGAAGTGTTTGTACTACCTTTTAAGTATGTTCCTTTTAGTTTTACCTACAGGGCCTCACTGAGTACGTACACTGTATTGAACACACCCCTGCTAAATTCCATGTCACCTTTACTTCAGAGACTTGCCATTGGGAGACCATGTAAATTGCATCTAAAGCTATTTAGATTAAAATTTGGATAGATGATCTGTGTCAGACTGCAATCCTTTTAGAAGGAGGAGAGCATATGCCCATATCTGTCATATTTGGCAAGTCGTGGCAGTCTGGTGAAGTTCCCGCAGACTGGAAAAGGGGAAACATAACCCCCATTTTTAAGAAGGGGGAGATAAAGAAGACCCAGGAACTACAGGCCAGTCAGTCTCACCTCTGTGCCTGGCAAGGTCATGGAGCAGATCCTCCTAGAAACTATGCTAAGGCACATGGAAAACAGAGGTGACTGCTGACAGCCAACATGGCTTCACCAAGGGCAAATCATGCCTGACCAATTTGGTGGCCTTCTACAATGGGGTTACAACATTGGTGGATAAGGCTAAAGCTACTGATGTCATCTACTTGGACCTGTGCAAGGCATTTGACACTCTGCTGCATGACATCCTTGTCTCGAAGATGGAGAAACATGGGTTTGGTGGGTGGACCACTCGGTGGATAAGGAATTGGCTGGGTGGTCACACTCGGAGAGTTGTGGTCAACAGTTCAATGTCTGAGTGGAGACCGGTGACAAGTGGTGTCCCTCAGGGGTTGGTACTGAGGCCGATGCTGTTCAACATTTTTGTCGGCGACATGGACAGTGGGATAGAGTGAACCCTTAGCGAGATTGCTGATGACACCAAGCTGTGTGGTGTGGTTGATGTGCTGGAGGGAAGGGATGCCATCCAGAGGGACCTTGACAGGCTTGAGAGGTGGGCCCGTGCGAACCTCATGAAGTTCAACAAAGCCAAGTGCAAGGTCCTGCACCTGGGTCGGGGCAATCCCAAGCACAAATACAGGCTGGGTGATGACTGGATTGGGACTAGTCCTGCGGAGAAGGACTTGGGGGTGCATAAGCTCAATAGGAGCCGGCAATGTGCCTTAGCAGCCCAGAAAGCCAGGTGTACCCCAGGGCTGCATCAAAAGAAGTGTGGCCAGCAGGTCGAGGGAGGTGGTCCTGCCCCTCTGCTCCGCCCTTGGGAGACCCCACCTGGAGTACTGCATCCAGTTCTGGGCCCCCCACACAAGAAGGACATGGAACTGTTAGGACAAGTCCAGAGGAGGGACACAGGGATGATCAGGGGGCTGGAGCACCTCTCCTATGAAGACAGGCTGAGAGAGTTGGGGCTGTTCAGCCTGGAGAAGAGAAGGCTCTGGGGAGACCTTATAGCAGCCTTGCAGTACCTGAAGGAGGCCTACAAAAGAGCTGGGGAAGGACTTTTTAGAAAGGCAGGTAGTAACAGGATGAGGGGTAATGGCTTTAAACTGGAAGAGGGTAGATTTAGATTGGATATTAGGAAGAAATTCTTCACCGTGAGGGTGGCGAGGCACTGGAACAGATTGCCCAGGGAAGTTGTTGATGCCCCCTCCCTGGAAGTGTTCAAGGCCAGGCTGGATGAGACTTTGAGCAACTTGGTCTAGCGGAACGTGTCCCTGACCACGGCAGGGGGGTTGGAACTAGATGATCTTTAAGGTCCCTTCCAACCCTAACCATTCTGTGATTCTATGAACAACAGCTTACTCCTTTTGACCATGCTATGGAGTGCAATCCCAGACCTAGAGTGGCAACATCTTGCTGGCTGTACCTTTTTTCTCTTGCAGACATCCTCTTTCTAGGCAGCGCTGCAGATTTTTCTTTGAAACATACAGAATTTCTACTAGCTTGAGGTTTTTTATTTTGTTGGTTTTTTTTAGCTGAGGTGTTACTACGATCCATATTTTACGTGAACTTACATTTTAAATAATGTTTGCATCATTTTTTTTTAAAACATCATGCTTTCATCACTGTCTGCTCTGATCAATCCTACAGCCTTTAACACAGACTTCCAAAATGCACTGCGAAGCAGCTTACCTACAATGTGAAACAGAACTTGGAATATTCATTTTACAAAGCCAATCTATGTGCTTGGTTACAAATACTGGAGTATTTCTCTAGTCTTTCCTTCAAAGGACTTTTTTTAATACTTGTAAAGTTTGATTTGAGAGAGTGCTGATCCCTATTCTGTGAAGCAAGCTAGCATCATTAGGATGACAAAATCAAGTCTTATTGTGGCAAGAAGAAACATAATTTAGTGTCAACAACACACTGCTATTGATTTGAACTCCTCCTTGCCTCACGGGTGAAATAACAAGCTCCTACACAGAGACTCTCTAAGCATACCAATAGAGGAGAGAGGCAAGAAAAATACTAAAAATGGCTGTATTAAAGATACAACAGGAAATATATGACTCATGAGATGTAAATTCTTTTATCTGTATGGAATAAATTGAAGAAGAGCTTAATATGGCTTCTGCGATTTCTATGGAGTTAGATTAGAACAGAAATACACCTACCAATAATACACCAGATTTAGGCTTCCCAACCAGCATCTCCTAACAGTTCAGTAACCTCTGTGAAACAAGCCAGCTTCATTTTCATTATCTAATATGTGACTATTCACATTTTTAAAATGACACCTTATTTTAGCATCCTGGTTGGCCGGTTCAGTGTAAGGTGGGGAACTGATTGAACATACAGCTTAAATTATCCTTTCACATTACTGGCAGGATCTCTTTAAAACAGAGCTAAGAAACAGTCTGTCAACATGGATAGGTTCGCTCTTTTTCTATTTCTGAACAACAGACTGCAATTTTCAGAAAAAAATCCGTATCTGTCTTCTTAAAAGATACAGAAAAAGAATAAAACCATAGTTAGTCATGCAACATCAATATAAATACCACTTTGCACATTAATAGTTCTTTTTCCAGAACTTAAAGGTATGCCTTTAAGCAAATCTGCAAACCAAAAAAAATGTAGCGAGATAAAATACTGCTTATGTTGTCTAATTACACCCAAAATTTAAGCGAATTTCAAACACTTTTGTAGCACCAAAGTTAGCATGCTAGAATTCCACAGTCCATCTCTTAAAACGTGAACAAAGTAATATAAAAGGCATAAAAAATTATTTCAAGATAACTTTTTTTAAAAAATACTTAAGTGTAGGGAACAAAGCTATTTTCATACCACATTCGAAAATGGATGAGGTGTGAAAGAAATCTCTTGTTTAATGTGACCTTTGGCTGTACTTTCACTTGTCATCATTATGAAGTAACTATTTTCAGTGCCAACACATAAGCTGCATTATATTACCCTGTAACAGTAGTAGCAGGTCTTTCAGGAAGCGTTTCATACTCCGAGAAACTGGTGGCAGAATGCATTGACAGCACTTACCTTTGTAACTGCTTATAATAGGTCTTATTCAACAATAAGACCTCGTTTACACAAGGAAATAAGAGTGACTGCACTAAATTTCATAAAGCATGTTGCATAAACTAGTATATGCTGAGGAACTCCCCTGGAGTTCTCAGCTTCAGTGAAAACATTCATATAAGGAGAAATGTAAATTCCAGATTGGAACTCTGCCCCAAATAATAATATTCAGAGCTTTGTTACTGTGCACAGACCAAAAATACTGCATCGTTAAGATCTGCAACATACTTGACTTTTCTTAACGTATGTAATTAGAAGATATTTCTGGAAAGCAAATGAATTTGAAATTCAAGTAAGACTAATAGAACAAATACAATAAATTTACGTTTTATACAACGGTAGAAAGCTGCAGAATAAAAATCAGTAGCTGTCATTATCTAAAGCTGTTCATCTAACACCGCAGAGAGAAAAACCATTGATACATACTGTACACACATTTTTATCCATGTATATAAATCAAAGGAAACAGCTTCCTTTAAGGCAAGCATATGAAGATACTAAAGCAAGATACAAATTAAATATTCATACATTCAATATTTCAAAATAAGGAATTTGGATATACACATGCATAATTTAAGTTCTATAGTGAAACCTGTCTACAGAGGCCATTTCTACTGTATTTCAACAGCATTGAAACTTGAAATGTACAATGCAGCCTTTCCACGCTGTGTTAAAACTTTAAAGTATATAGTAATTCATTTCAAGCACTAAACATAGAATAAAGGCCACGTTATGCACACGGCACTTTTGCAGAGGAACTGCTGCTGTGCCCTATTCATTACAGCTCTGAAACAGGGCTGTCAGTCACAGTGCTCTCCTGCAAGGTGGCTTCCGACTCCCCAACTCGTTACTCACTGGGAACTGAGGTCAAACAGGCAGCTTCAGGTAAGAGGCTCATCAGTCCCGAAAAAAACATCAGTCAGAACTGACTCGGAGTCAAATTCTGATCCCAGGCACTTGTTTTAAACTCCACAGAGTGCTGCTCATACGTGAAGCCTAAAATTGGTCCCTGACACTGCTTTTATACATTCACTCAAGCCTCTCTGGAGTAAAAGATGAGATTTCAGACATTTTTAACTGGCAAAAGAAATCAACACAAAACCAGGCTGCCCAACAGTATGTTGTGCACTAGGAATGATTCTTTGTGAACATAGAACCTGAGAGTAGTTTACATACAGCAACACAGACACGTTAAATTTTTGGAGCTTATAAATTCCTACTCATGCAAAAAACACTGTGGGGAAAAAAAAAATCCCCTACTACCCACCTTCCCCGCTCGACATGCATCATCTTTTACACGTGTCTAAAGATACCACCATTCCTCCCCATATATTTAAAACCTTGCCGCTAAAAAGGAACTCTCTGTATGAGTTATTAATGTGAATGTATCATTTTCTTACTAGACGCTAAATGTATTAGTTCAAATATCAAGAGTCTCATTTAAAAAAAATCCATTTTATTGGGACAAAAATATCTCAAGTTAACTTTAAGAATAATAAAAGAGTACTTATCAAGGGGAAACCAGAACTACTCTGTTTCCATGTTTTAAAGTAAACATTTATCTTTGCTCCTTAAAGGTCACTCATTTGATCTTGACACATCTATGAAATAATAGAAGCAAAAGCTAAATAAGTAGAAAAGTGATATTAAGCAATATAAAGCTAAACAAAATTAGTATCTACATGGCAAATTACTTCATTGAAAACCATCTATGGATTCTGCAAAGAATATACTTTTGCCTTAGAGCTAGTACTTTAATTTCCAAGAACCAAGAAAAAAAAAATCAAAACTAGTCAGTAACAATGCAGCGTCGAAAAGCAATAAACTCAAAATTAAGTTATAAATAATTTAAAGCATGTCATGAAGATGTATTAATAATTCATCAGATAAATAATTTACTAAATAATCAAATAAATAAATAATGAAATACATAAATAAATCAGCAAATAAATAATTCTGCAAAATAACCTAAACAATAAGTCACTAAAACAAATGACAAACCTACAGAACTACAATGATTTTCTAAATTCTGATAGTTTTAAATAAACAAATGTATATAAACTAGATCAATCTTTGGTGGATAGAGAAATATTTTTCACTGCTATTGGTAAATTCCTGATTACACCGCACAAGGATACAATTTTAGATTTTACAAGTGTGCAGTTTTTCCCTTGTAAATTATTAACAGGATTGCTACAATACATCCTGCTCTGTATTTTACACGTAATCCCTTTATGTAGCTCATTTCCCACCCCCCACCCCCCCCCGCCAAATGAAAAACTCTTTACAACATTCTTAATTCACGTATTGTTTTTTTTTTCCTGGGTGCAGTACTTACAATACTGCAATAGCCTTCTTGGCGGTTCTCTTACTGTCTTCTGCAAGCCTTCAGAAGTTTTGCTGCAGGGGGAAAACAAGTGGAATAACCTTAATTATTACAGATGGTATCTCATTCATTAGCGGATGACAACATTTTATTTGAAAGCACAAGAAAAGCTGTTTTATAATTCTACAAAGCAACTTAATGCGAAACAACCATTACAGTTTGCAGACTACTGAAAGTTTTTAGAAGTCTTTGGTGGAACGAGTTCAAGCAGACTGAGGCCTGTTTCTTGTATTTAAGCTGACACACAATCTGTGCAAACTGGCACTAATTCAGATGTAAAGACAAACCACGAGAAGGACAAAATACTTGGCTGACATCTAATGTTATCCTTGATTTTGGAAGTTCATAGTCCTTGAAAGAATACAGTGAGATCATTTAATATCCACTATCTAAGTACATTCACAATTTAATTAGAACACTGCACTCCAAAGCCAACAACAGCACCACAAAGGTCAAAATCCACTCATCTCCTGAATCAATTTTCATTCTCCATTTATTTTAATGAATAATATTGACAGTCACCATAGTTTTCTTCAAAGTGGTATTCCATAAATACAGCAGTTAAAGAAATGTGCCAGAAGTGTAATCACGTTATCAATTTTTATCCATTCTGTCAAAAAGGTTTATTTGCTTTCTTCCGTAACACACATTACAGGAAAGAGTGAGACACAGTTTTATAAACCATGCTACTGACATGGATTCTTGATCGCTGTACAGGACTGCAAAACTGAATGCATGCATCAAACCTGAGGTTATATATTGCTTATATGCATGTTTTTTTGCTACTTGGTTCAAAGGAAATCAGTATGCAGCGTTGTTTCTGCTGGGAGGATCTCAAATGGGTGATGGTGTTGCTGTATTTCAGCATTTAAAAGCATAAGGGATAATTTACTCTTAAAACTACTTGGGCACATTATATTTAACAAGTCTCAAATTCTCTTTAGGGATTATAATAAGGAAACACTTTGCTTAATCATAAATTTTATATTTATCTTGGCTGAACACCCTCCTTTGGATAGACTGCCATGTTTTGTCAAGAAAAATCAACACAGTGGAAATGAAGTACTTGTTCTGTTGTGTGGTCATTCAAAAGAGTATGTAGAAGTAATGTAAATGTGCACCAGCACTGCTGATAATTTCACGCTCTTATACACTCATTTCAATTTGCTTTAAAAAGGACTATTCCTCCTGGATAAATATAGTCATCATGAAAAAGCGTACCCCCCCTTTGAGCTAATAACACTGCAAGCCCCAAAACACAACAGTACAAAAAACTTCTATATTTTAAGGAATCTGAAGCACTTTCTTCTCACAATATATGTTTCTGAAGTGAGACAAATGAGACTGGTTTTATTGCTAAGGTATTCTCTTTTAGTGCCCAGATTTCTGTTTGAGAATGACAATTCATTCCCACACCACATCTGTGAATCCCATCCACCCCCCAAACAAATCACACACATCCCAAATTCTTCTTTTCTAAAGTAAGGGATCCTTGTAAAAACAGTATATGTTTTCACACATTAGAAGATTTTGAGAATTACTGGGACATACAATGGCTCAGGAATGATTCTGAGGTTCTGGAATCAGACCTTCTCTAGGAAGTACCACTTAGTCATAGATCATCTTCCTTCATCTGCAGCTTGGCAGCCTCTGGTAGCAAAGTGATTTTTCACCGATAAGTTACAGTACAGCTAAAACTGTAATTACAGTCATCGATGCCTTAAAAATCACATTTTTTCTTCCTTCTAAAATGTACTCAGTTTTTCATTACTTTCATGTTTAATTTGGGCTTCTACGGTTACAGAACTGACCTCCTCACACAACTATTTCTATCTAAGTTAAAGGGTCATAATTCCCTGCTCAAATAGACACGCAAGTCATTTAAATAACGGACACAAAACAGTCAATGACCCGGGATACAGCCACCTTTCCCTTTCTTGCAATCAAATGCAAATTCCATCCTACGCAAGAGGTAAAGAACAGAAACTGAATTTGATACCATTCCTCTGTTCTGCCAGCTCGTCCTTTTCCCCCCAACCCTCAAACATAGTACAGGTGCCTTTACTCAACAGATCATGCAAAAGATTGGTCAATGGAAGACTAAAGCAATAGGCAATGCCATGCACGTGTCCTTCATGGAGCAAGAATACCAGATATCGAGTAATTGTGTGTGTTCTGTACTCTGCCTAAGCTGAGAAGCTGAGTGCTACAAAAAGGAGGCCACCCACCTTGCTGGTACTGGTTAATTTGGGTGATAATGCAAGGAGCTGGATTTTACCACGTACCCAAGAACAAATTTCAGATATTTACAATGGCAAAATTATAAATAAGGCTCATAGTAGAAAGCACCGAGCAACAAGATCTTTTGTCCTCCACCTTTTGATACTGCCATCATCAGAAAGTTTCTTAGTTTGCAGGTATAAATCAGACCAAAAGAAACCACCTACTGCTGCTTCTTCCCTTTGGGAACTCATGAACATAGGAACCAGAGGAAATTTTAGAAAGAGATTACCATATAATTTCAAAATTTAGGACAGGAAATTAGTTTTTTAATGTTCAGAAGCAAACACAGGGGAAAAGAGAAAGGCTGGACAGACATGCTTAACCAAATTACAGGTAATGTAAGATACTGACTACTATATTCTGTCTCACATTTCAAGATTTCTTTCAATTTTTATGAGTTACATAGACTATTTTGCATTATCAGTGAAAAAAAAAAAAAAACAACACAGCAATGGATTACTATATTCAGGAATTTAAATAATATGTAAATTCCAGGCCAGAAGCCTCATTCCTTTGCCACACTTCCCTCCCTCTATTTATTACAACTGATCAATTAAAAATCATATGTTTGGTCCACTTCACATAGAAAGATATTTTTGTGACTCTGTACAGTACTTCAATAAAATTTTTAATCTACCTCTGTTTTTGTTATCATAAAAAGCAAAGAAGTGTTTGTTATACATACTGTTTAAGTCCAACTAAAAACTGTAAAAGTAACTCAGTCTTACAATCAATAATAGGATAATTTTGAGTATGCTCCTGGTAAGAACTTTGAGTTTTTCTTGAATAACTTTTTAACCAGCTTCTTCCAGTTCTCTCTTAGTAAAAAAATCAATTTGAAAATATTAAAACATATAGTAAAATGTTAAATCCCAAACTACTGAATCAACTGCTATCAATACAACACGTAGCGCATTTGACTGTTATGACCCATGTTTCTTAGTCGATTTTTAGATAAAAACAAGCAGATTACTAGCAAAGGTTTATCTCAAATTCCCACATGTACAGCATGCCACATTAAATAAATGCAAATCAACCTTTCTCCTCTAGTTTTTTTGAGCTGACAACTCATATGACCTGAAGCCATGGTTAACGATTACAATTATTTGACTTTCATATTTATATAATCAGTCATCAGATATGCATGTTAATTGATTTTAACAGATAGTTTTGTATTCTAATGATCAACAGTAAGTGTACATTTTACCAACCTCCTGATTTATAAGAAAATAAAACTTGTATTAGTTTTCACAATTAACCCTTCACTGTATTGATTTGCAGTATTCACTGTGGACTTCTCCATAATACGTTAACCCGGAAGTACTCCAAACACAGGATCTTTATTTTGGTAGCAAAATTTGATATTCCAATTAAAGACACTCTTCTGTTGTGTTTAAAAACCATAATTACTACCCTATTTAAACAATGCATTGTCTATTAATTAGAAAAGATGAAACTTAATTAATGCTTAAATGAGTGGACTGGGCAAAAAATTAATTTACTGTTATGTCATATTCACATTTTGCTACTTTAAGTTCTTTTCTCTTTTTCAAAGAGCCTTAGTCATGCACTTCTTGATTCTAATAAGCCCTCAAATGTCATATATATGACAGTACAACCCTACATTTAAGATCTTTATTTCTCAAGTAATACGCTTAAGGCCAAAGCATTCCTCTGTTGCCATCACAAACAGCATTTTTTTTTTACATGGCTGAAAATTTATTCTTTGCAATTACGTTTTTATTTCAGATACCTTATTTATTGAAGCATCAAATACAAAATTAAAAACTGCACAGATTTGCACACCAAGGACTGACTACTTTGTAAGTTTACACAGTGTGCAATCATCAACTTACATAATCAATAGTGGTTGTTCTTTAAGGGTACTCATATAAAAGAGAGTGGATATTGCATCTTACTCAAAAAGATCAGATCACCTCTTGTTGCATAGAAGGGCTCTCCCAATTCAGGTCTTAGTTACTGTTGTTGGACTAAAGGCTTATGCTCCAATCTTGGTAAAGCAAGAGCTGCCAAATCCCTTTCTCAGTATATTTTAATACCGATACAGATATTTTAATTTCTGCAAAACACAGAATCTTTCTACTTTCTATAAATAACTGAATGAGGTGTTGAGTCTATTCAACTTTTATCCGGGTGAGCACCATACACTCCAAGTTCTGCTACCATTCTCTTTTTGGCTGTTCACTCTAATTAATTTCAAGTGAAATTTATCCATTATGAGATTTTGAGATACATTTTCCAGAACAAAAAGCAGCACAGAGACATTAGAGCACTCATTTCAGATATATAATGCTGATTCAAGTTCCTATGAGTTATCACAGACAGAAGAAACTTAAAGTCCATGTTACAAACATGAACAAGCACCTTAACCTCTAAAACACTGTTTAATGGACTTTTCTTATTTTTAAAGTCTTGATTTCACACCGAATTAATGAGAAAGGTACTGAATATACGACAGGATTCCACTTTCTTACTAGTTATTTTCCTTAAACTAAGGTCTGGCATCATGGCAAATATTGATAATGCAAATAAATTCTCTTCAACCTTTTGCTTATTGGGAAACACCTTCTTGGTCTTCAACAGATCTTGATTTCTCCTGAACATAACGAGAAAGCCTGGGGGTCTGCAGAAAGAGGAAGTCCATCCCACTCTAATCACTAACCCAGTTTTAACACCACAGATATCAATGCAGAAAGACTGGTTCCCTTTGTACAATACAGTGCTATGGGTTAACCACCTTAAAGACTGACTATAAGGTTTATACTTTTGAAGCCAAGGCAGACCTTAAGATAAATGGAATAGTGAAGTAAAGATCTTAAAGTTATGTGAAACTCCAATATAAATGGCCAGAAGAAAATAGCGGGAAATAAAAGGTAAGACAAATACACTGAGAAGAAAATCTACATACATACTTTATGTGTAAAGATCTAATAAACTTAGAAAATAGATATAATTCGTAGTTTCTAAAAATGCTTGATATCCTCCACTTCTCTTTAAACTTGACAGTGTTAAAAATTACAGACCTGGACACATCAGCTATGGAGAAAAACAAGTCAAATTTAACAATTTCAGCCAAAGTAGACCTACTCTAACTTATAAATACAGCACATTCATTTCAGTTAGAATACCAACATTTTCACAAGATGGCTGAACTTAGATTAAGGTGGAAACAAAAAAAAAAAAACACCACCAAAATACTGTTTACAACTCACTATTTTTAAAAAGTATGTTAATTGCTTATCATAAAGATCAATGATTAGAAGTAGCATATGACTAACAATACTTAGCATATTTATTAAAAACAAAAAGTAGAAAGTAACTGGTAACACCTTCTGACGACAACTTTTATGTAAAGAATTACAACTACAATAAATTCCACAGTTAAAGGTTAAATTAAGGCTATGAGTAGAAAAAAGACCAATAAAATGCATTCTGGGAAATGAGAAAGTAGCATAGCTAGAAAGCATCCAGCTGTAAGACAAACATTACGAGTGCAGTGATAGCATGCCACCATTCAGACCACTATCGCCATTGTGGATCACTGAGACTCTCAAGGGGAGCATGACAGGGGGAACTGGGGAAAAAAAATCCAGAAGCTCAATACAAGTGGCTTAGTATTCAACTGTCACTGCATAATCTTAGTCACAAAAATGAAGTTGAGATCCACGAAATATGGAAAACCATTTACTATACTGGCCCTGCTGCACAGTAAGATGTTCTTTTGCACTATTTTACACATAAGAAAGTAACATGTAAATGGATCATAAGTTTAATACCACTAGGCAGGTAAGTTTAACTATCTGTATCCAAAGGTAATCCAATTTGATTAGAAATCATCAAGGATAAGGGCCTTCCATAGTCCTTGATGAAGAAAGTATAGCTTTTATGATGTTTAGTTAACTCCATACCAAAAACATTTAACTATTTTGTAAATCATTGTATAACCTCAACAAAGAAAAAACATATTCTCTATCAGCTGGATCACTTCCATACAGCCATATAAACCCCAGCAAAGGTGCAAGGCATGGGAGGAAAACAGCAAAAATGGAGAACAGGGGGAAGACAAAAGACACACTGCTCATTTTGATGACAAAATTACCTAAGCCCACACATAGGTCATCTAAATGTGATAAAAACCACATTCATAGAAGCTCAAAGTGGCAGTCTGTGAAATGGAAAACCTTACACTACCTCCAGGATGTTTTATTTCTACCGACATCAATAACATTCGCACTCCCTAAATCTCACTCCATTTTATAATGGTGACTACATTTCACTGGACTTATTAACATTAAGAAACAGATTAATAAGAATGGCAAGTTTGCTCACATAAAACTGGTCCACTACTTCGATGTTCCCTGTCTATAGCAAAGTGGAACATGAATAGTGCATAAGCAGCCAAATGCCTCTGCTGACATGAAGATTCCTTCTGAGATAGCCAGTGTCACTGGGAGAACTATCGTTCATGGCATCCAAATGGACAAAACATGGAAACTTCACTGCTAAAAAAAAATTTCAAGACTGCACAGTTTCTCTTAAAATGAGTGCATATTTCACACAGAATCATCAAGTTAGTGAATGCAAACCACAGCAGAAAACCGCTGCAAATTTCAACCCTGTTAGTGGATAGATGAATTTAGGGAAGAGGACGTAAGCATCATCAACACAGGACAAAATTGCTGGGTTTTATTTTAAACATGCTTAAACTCAACGTTTTAACTTAAATATTTAAGAATGATTTTAGTCTACGTTTTACATCTCTTGCCACCTGAAGCTGGCGATCCAAATGTCTAGAATAGCACATCTGGAACACTGAGTTATATTAACATCATACTAACTATAGCAGTTCGATTTCAACAGATTTTTCTGGGTTTTTGCATATTGCTGAATAAATGACTCGGGAATTAGCTTACATTTCTTGGAGGCATTATATGAGATTATTTTTTAGTCTCCTCCTCTTTGATTTAGTACACCTCTTAAGATAATTTATTAATGTTTTGGATATCTCATTCATCATCCATTATTACTGGTGTCATAAATTAGAGGAATGGAACAAAGCACTGGACTATACACTTTTTCCATATTCATCAATAAAATAGCCACCTCTGTTAGCAAGAACTGTACAAAAGAAGTTGGTTTATCCACTAGAGTGAGACCAGAAGCACTTTTTTAACTCAAATCCCCAAACAGATGATTAGATTTATAGTACAGTGTTTTATTAGTGAAGTAAAAATCAGGGCTTCACCTTTAAATATAAAAGAATAGAAACACCTGATCCACAAGACAAAAGCACGTCATACATTGCTATGCCCTGTAAGTCACTCAGACAAATTAGAAAGCTGATGGATACCAGTCTTGCATGAAAAAAATGGATTAATTGTTGAAAATGCTGTAATTTTGCCAGCATACAATAAAACAGTAAAAAGGGGAGAAAAGATTCAACTAACAGAAACTCAAATGGCAGCATTTAAGTCTGTGATATTACTTCTCAAAACACAAGTTACCTAAACTGTGGTAAGTAGGAAAATCAAAGTCCCTTGTCATCACTTTTTTTTTTTTTTTAATTAAGACAACCTAAACACAAAAGGCATTGGAAAATACAGTTGTGAAGATTTTGGAAGATTTTCAAGATAATGATCATTAATGAGACTCTTACAGGTAATAATTTACATAGCAGTATACTATGCTATATAAAGTACTTGAAGGAAGACAGAATTAATGCTATTATGAGAACATTAACTACTGACTTAAGATCTTTATGCCTGCGTTAAATTACATCTTTGAACTAAGTCTGAATATCCAAATATTCACTCTTTGGTTTTTTAGGCAAAGACTCAGTTGATATATTTTGTACATATTCACCATTTACATTCCTTTCACTAAAAGTAAATCTCTCATTAAGGCAAATCAGTATTTTACATGATGTAACAGTACTGCACTCACCTCTTTTCTAACTGTTACATGAAAAAGTTGGAGCCAGGTTTAGTAATTCATTAATGGAATCAGATACAGAATTTAAGTTCTTTTATTATAAGAAGAAAAGGACTCCACATGTTAGATTTAAATTGGGTAAAATGCTTCAGATTAGCAACTGTTTATCTAATCTCTACATGGGGAAGAAATAGTTGTTATTTCTTCTTCTTCAAGCATTACAGATAGGTATTTCAGGCTCCACTGTGAACTGAAAACAACAAAACAACGTCTTCCAACTAAATAAAAACTTTCATTGTACCACCTCTAAATCAGGACTCTCATTATTTTCTATGTATAGAACCTTCACTATCTACAGTAATTGATGATTAACAAAACATACTTGTACCACTGCTTTTTAAAGCTAATTCAACTAAACACATATATACAGATGCATTTTTCCCTTTATTATGTTTAGAATTATTAATGAAACTGTTTAACGAACTACGTATGACACTTTCCTATAGTAACAATTACCAGTGGAATGGAAAATGAAGTATGTGAGCTGCAGCTTTTGTTAGTCTCCAGTTTGATCAGTGTCCGGCGATGATCATGATACCTGTTATTCAATCTATAAAGGCAGCTTACAATCAAAAAGAACCTTGTCATTACATGACTAAAAATAAGTAGTACGGTCCTTGTACTAAGGTGCATGTGGTTTGAGGATTGATACAAAGCAGAGAAACCAATCCCTCCTCTGCTTGAAAGGAGCTATTTGCACTCTCACTCTTCTCTCTGCTTCACTTTGTATAAAACATGCATTGTCAGGGAAACACCTAGATTTAGTCTTTTCTCTGTTGATTATGATATTCACCCGTCACATAGGTCCCCTGAATTCCATTTGTAGCCTCAGCGGATTTCTAATGTCTGCAACAGGAAACTATTAGACAGGAGACTGTAAGCAGGTCATACCCAAAATTTCTAGCAGCAGTCTAGGGGATAACAGGTACAAGATAATTCTCTGGTGCAGAAAAGACTTTATTGAACGTGGTTTCCCATGACTGACAGGACTGCTGTAGCAACTGAAGTAGTAGCCAAAAAAATAAAGTGTTGGCAATGGCACCACCATTCCATCATGCAAGAGTTTCATTGACTTAAGTGTTTCCAAACCATCTGAGATTTTTCCCCTTCCTCATCTTTTTCTTCACTGAATGGAAAACTTATGTCTGCATGGATTTGCTCACAGAACCTCAAATCAAGGAACATGCACTGCTGATTTACCTAAGACCAACTCTAATATATTAAAACTTGGGATGCATGGAAGAAGGTTTATCTTTTCCTAATCCGAAAGAGGTAACTTTCTTTCCTAAAAGTTTACAACAAAACCCCAGTGAAGGGTAGCCAAAATTACCCAATTTTCATTATTTTCCAGGTAAATAAGAAGGTAACCTGTTCTCTATTCTGAATACATAATTTCACTTGTTAATGACAGATTTCAAAATTAAGTAATGACTGTATGAAGTACTGAAAAATCACAGAAATAATGCTTTAGCTTACGCCCATGGAATCTGGAATACAAAAGGCAAATTTCCTCAAATAATTATGCCAACATAACTTTCCTTTAACTCTTGTTACCCAGTTATCATAACTTTCAGGCCTGCTGAAAATGTCATCAATGAACAATAAATTGCATGGTGAATAGACACCAACCACTGAGAAGTAAATGAAGATAACATTTGTTTGGCTACAAGACAGAATAAAAAAAAAATAAAAATCAATGGAATCTGGAATTCAATAGTTTTTTTTTTAACTTATTTTTATTAAAGTTTCTGCAAGACATAACATACTGTCTTCTTTTTTAACATCAGAGATCCAGAAGGCTTCAGATGTTTATATACCTGCTAGATAGGAACAGTACCCACAGATGTTGATTCTTATGGTTGTTTTAAGGGATACCGCTGTTATGTTGTCTAATCACAAAAATTACATTAAATTTAAACCTTTGCTTCTCAGCAACATCCTATCCTCAACCCTGTTGAGTACCTGTTCTCAGATGGACACATATTTTTAAGTGCTGTGTATTAGAACATTCATTCATGTAGCTGATCAGAAGCACACGTGGACATGCAATTACCTAACACGTTTATCAGTGGGAAAAAAAGGCCAAGCAAGACATTTGAAATTCAGTGACTACAAAGTAGTGGTTAAATGCAGGAGGAGAACTGATGAGATGGTGTTCTGAAGCAAGCAGACAGGTAGCAGTGCAGTGCAGCAGATGATACCACCAGAACCAAAGATAAACCCCTCCATATGGGGCTGTGATACTCATTTCCTCAACACAATTATTACCACTACTAAAGAAGTTTACTACAGCTACATGATTTAACAACTGTTAAACCAATACTGTTAAATTCAGAATCCACCAGAAACATATTACAAATTGCCGCAAAGAAATAGGGCTTGTTTACTCCTCATTACAGTGTCAGTGAGTCATAGAGTTATCTTGAACAACAAAAGCCTGACAGAAGAAAATGCCACCAGCTCTGTCAGACTCCTGGAAGAGAAAGTCAAGGCTCAAATGATTGTGTTGATCTTTGACTGAAACTGTAAAACAAGTCAGTTTCTTCAAAGCCAAACGTAACACCACAGCCAACAATAAGAATCCTTTCGTTTTTTCCAGACAATGAATTTTTTCATGTCATAAGCTCTGGATATTTTTAATCACACTAAAAAGGAATTAGCAAGGCAAATGTATATGACCCAGGCCATAAACAACCATGGGACTGGTTTTCCTGACTAACCTTACTTTTCCTTCTCTCACCTAAATTCCAGTACAAAGACTTCTTATTAATAGGCACTTTAATGTTTTAACCAGCTTTTAACCAATGTTTTTTTTCTTTCACTGTCTAAATCTGAACAATTGTTCAGATTTGTTCATTGACTAAATCCAAAGTACCCATATTTTATTAGTCACATGGAAATTGGATTGCTACCCACAAGACTTCATGATAAAACACTTCACTGACACAGATCAGAACCTAAAATTCATCCTGTTTAAAAACTAACAGCCTTAAGATACATTACTTCATGCTCTTAATCCAAATAAAGGTAATTAAAAATACCATACTTTCTGTTCAGAAGTTATCCTTAGCTATCCCTCCTGAACTCATGATTCTCAGCGTCACCCTTAATGTCGTACATAATTCTGCTCATCCTTACTTCAAACAACTCTACTTTAAAAAAAGTGCCTACATTCACTAAATCTCTTTCAATGTCTCTTCCATTGTAATTTTACAGTGTGTTTGTAAGATTTCTGCTGCTATTTATTAAAAATCATTCATCAATGTTTACTTTTTTATTTTAGATATGACTTAATTTGAAAGAAAATTTTAACTCATACCTAGTAAACTAATGTTAACATACTGCAGACACCATAACCACTACAGAAGAGTAACAGCAAAAATAAACAGTTAATGACTGGAAACACAGCCAGAAACAACGGACAGACAATAGTTTAACTTAACCAACTGGTGCACACCCTGCTCTTCCCACCTCTCACCTTCAGTAAACTTATCTTCGTTATAACTATACAGGTCAGTTCAAGTTTAGCTGCAGGTCCTTCCATCACTAAAGTCAACAGTGACGTCACTCAAGACTTAAAAGTACAGACCAATCTTTTCTTCCTGGAACAAATCTTAAGCATCCAGAAGCCTAGGACTTCAACGTTTGACTTCATGAGCTAACTGCTTACTCAGCAGGCATTATTTCACTTAGCCATACAAGCACTTTATTATCCATTTTACTTAAGAATTCATAATGATAACAGGCATATTGTTTGACATGCAGCAAAAACATACCGGCAACCAACAGGTATTTCCTCTGACCCCTGTCAAATGAATTAGTTTCCGTAAAAGAGACAAATGCCTTCAGAACAGCAAAGCAAAACAGAAATCCTCTCAAATGATACCCTGTACTTCCCAATCTGTACTTTTACTAATGCAAAATACACCAATTTAGAAAATGTATCCTAAAGTTCTTTAACATTTTTTATTATGAGGGATTACCTTCAGGATCAAAAGAGGCGTACTATGAATATAAATTTCACATGATCTAGAATGTAAAAAGAAATCTGCTGCATCTCTATCTTCTACTCACATGACAAGATAACCTGAAGATTACATCATTCAAGGATTACCAAGATAGTTGTGTGTTTAATTATTAGTCTGGGTCACCATTCAAAGCCCTAGTTATTCATTCGCCCTCCTTTATTCCGCATGCTGGACTAGAGATTCCTTGAACAAAAATTCTCAATTCACTGATTGCATACCTGACCAAGCGAGTGAGCTGACGAACTAAAGCTAAGATGCAAAGTAAAAGTTCTTAATAAATCCAAGTCTAAGTTACTTTTACTCCTGCATATTTCAAAACTTTGTTGTGGTCTCACAGTGCAAGTCTAAGAATGAACCATTTCACCAGCTGTAATACAAGACCAGCTGCAGTAAGGTTGTCTTTATCCACAAATCAGCTGCTGAGGGTAGCGATGCCTAACAAGTAGACTTCAGTTCGGTAAATACAGTAAACCTGTAGGACCGTAGGAAATCTGATGGACTAAGGCACGACTAACAGCACAGGAGAAGAAAGCTCATGTGGTGTGCTATCACAGAACAGTTTTTCCCAGCTTTCTTCCCATGTATGCACATTCCGATGCTGTTCTAGGAACAGCAACTGTTTTCTGGCCAGAATGCTCCAGATACCTTCTTAGGATCAAGATTCATTGAAAGCAAAGAGATAATTTGCTTATAATACTATGCGTATATATATATAACATTTGTGTACCCAATTTAGAATTCAAAAATGCTTGTATGTATACACAGCACCTATTACACTAATTAAATATTAAAAATCTCCTGGTACCTACTATGGCTTTATGAAAGAGACGCAAGTTAAAAAAAACAAAAAAAAACAAAAAAACAAAACCACCACACATGCAACCCAACTCATCATTTTTTTTGAGAATTCAGAGAACAGGTGGTACTTGGAAATGCATTTCATGAACTGTCATAAGCAAGACAGACTGGGTGACACAAGCATATACGTCAAGATCCACCACAGCTGAATGGTCAAAGTACACAGTGTCATGTATCAAGTATTTCAATTAATGAATGAGAATAATTTTTCTTAGTCACTAATACATTATCAGTTGGCCTTATACCTGCCTTACTGAACATTAAAAAGTGTGAGGATCTGACACAAAAAGAGAAAAAAAACAAAGCAAAAAGAGAATTCCGCTTTGGGCAGAACATGATCAGGGGATATCCAGCCAAACAAAATGAAGGTGATTGTTGTAAGCAATGTAGAGGTCATTATCTAAGATTTCCATTGCACCCAAGTCAACAGACTGGGACTAAATTCAGATGTAAGCCATTCACATCCAGTACAGTGTTGGGTTTTATTTGCTTATTTTTGGTGACAAGCATTTCCTTTTACATTCCCTGCCAAATGTCATTTGGCAGGTTTTGACAATGTTCACAAGAGGGCAGACACTGAGCAGCCCCTCATGGTTACCAGCCACTTCCCACTGTATTTCTGCAGAACGGCATTTCAAATGAAGGTTTAACTGGGCAGAGGGAAATGAAAGTACAGCTTTAATCTCACCTCATCACTGTCATTCCCTCTAGACCTAGAGCAGACAGATCTCTGCCATTCCATCATCAACACGCAGCTGGGTCACTAATAAGGGGCTGCTATTCTAGACTTGATGTCAAGATATTTTCCGTTAGACAGGTCACACAGAAATTCTCCTCAAGAGACTAGGTCGGCTGAGGACACAGGGAGTTTGGGGTTTTATTTGGGGTTTTTTGTAGTATTAATAAAAAAACCAGTCCTTCAAGAACTATTGTAACTTATGTATGCCCATGGATGCAGGAATGCCCAGCCAGGTCTGGCGCAGTTAGATGATCTGTGACCAGCTGTCATAGATGACAGAGCTTACAGCAGTGTTGAACTTTGAGCTCCGGCTCTAAGACAGTCCCCTTCAGAAACACTAAAGAGGCTGCATGGCAAAGCTAGAGCTCTGAGAGGAAGGTATCAAAGCAAACATCTGGGGTGGAACAGAGAGCTTCTCCATCTTTCACCTATGCAAGATGACAGATGTCAGTTAAAAGTTTTTTCATTTGTTTACATGTACACATGATTAGAAAGTCTGCTTGCATTTCAATTTCACTTCACTGTCTGTCATCCTTTACCTGTGTCTTCAAGGCAATATATCGTAATGGTGGCACAGACTTTTGAGAGGAACTGACAGTAAAACATAGCTTCAGCCTCAGAAAAGGCAAATGTCAAACGGAAGTAAAAATACTTTGAAACTTTCTGAAAAGATAGTGAAAGTACAGAAATGTATCTCAAGTTACAGGGAAGAGGTCAGCATGTCAGAAGGGACTACATGGAAAGTCATAGTATCCAGTGGATGCTATGAACAGACATAGCAGTGAATCATGAGAAACCCATTACTAGCTGCTACAACAGAATTCTGGAACTGACACTTGTTTTGGTTCCTTCAAAAGTAAGCAAAATGAAGAAGAATAAAATTGGCTTGGCCATAACATTTCACCAAGCAAAATTCTTAACTGTAGACAGGAATTAGTCTCAAGGGAAACGGCAGTTAATTTATTGTTGTCAGTTCAGGATACTTTTCAATGATGAAATCATTACAAACTGTAACTCAGGACTTTGAAAGATAAATTCTCTCATGTTGAAAAAATGAAACTACTACCCAACCTTCACTTACTCTGAAGCTAACCTGAATAATAATTTTAGAAGTTGTCTGGTCAAGGCAAGTAAGAAACATTAGCTGAAATACAATACCAGCAACCTAGAGACTTGCTGGCCACTTTAGTCTTCTTTTCTTTAGAGGAGAAAGTGCACACAGTATACAAAGCATATCAGAGAGTGTCAGCTGAACATAGTGTACTACTAAAGGTATCTATCTTTCTCAAGCAAACTGAGTATTTGAGAAAAATAAGAAATCCTTGATTGCTTTTTCTCTCTATCAAATACACCTTTGTCACCATTTTCACCACTCAGGTTCAAAATGAGGAGGTGATCTTCATGAATTCCTCTTCATCTCCCAATACATTCACATCTCATCTGAAGCCTTGTTGTTGTTCTTGTTTTCAATAAGACCTATACATGTAAGTGTCAACCTGCCTATACACCTAAAATTCTCATTTTCCCCACTTATCTGTGCAATCCAACTCGCCTCCCAAACGATCCACACAGTGCGCAACCTCTAAAATACTCATCTCGGTGGCTGCCAAAGTTTTCAGTAACTGTAAGGACAGCTGTCTTTAATGATCAAGCCTCTCATCAGCAATTTTACAGTATTCTTTTTGTTCGCATCTTTATCATTGTATACCATTTTATGACAATCGAAGACAACCTTAGTTAAAATCCTTGTAAAAGTCTATGTCTTCCATCACTCCCACAAATGCCGTTAGCCAATACAATCTGCTTCAGTATCTAAAACTGTATCTTTACTGGTAATGTATTTGTTCTTCCTTGCCCACATTTCATTTCCAGTGAGCAGTTATGTGGCGCTTAGCTGCCTACTGTGGTTAACTCACAACACTACCTTACAATTATTTCTGTTACAGCTCGGCCTACTCATGGCTTGAGAACACAGCAGCTGAGGAGCTTGACACGCACAAAAATCAAGCAAACAAAACATTGAGACATACATTGCAATAAACAAAACAGAATAATGGCCAGCATGAGTTCAAGATACACCTTCTGTTTTGTTGGGTTTGATTTTATTCCATTTTTTTCAGAAGGTGAAATCTTAGAAGTATAATAGGTTCTTTCATACTCAGGGAAGTCCAGGGCTGCGAACATTACAGCGCAGTGAGACTGCAAAGAAACAGGTAAGAGGGATCTAAAAGAAAAGCTCAGGGTTAAAAAAAAAAAAAAAAAAAAAAAAGGTAGAAAGGCACAAGACACTTGCTATGATATTCAATGCCTGTTAGTAAGTTTTATTTTGAAGGTACTCCTCTTAAACTCACTGGCTTAAGCCCTACCTACCCACTTCCTACCTGGCCATTCTTCTTTCTCAAGCTTGTATGGCTTGAGCTAGATTGATCCATTACTTCTGGAAGAGGCTTCTGAGCATAGTAGAAAACGGGAGATTACACTGACTCTTACTGAAAGCTACCTTGAAACACTGGCAAAAGACTATCTGTATTAGGAGGTGTCCAACATGCTCATGGGCTAAATGATAAATAACAGCAGCTGTAGAAAATGAAGCACTCCAGTCAACCTACAAAAATTACGGCATGAGTCTATCAACATACTTTTATCCCAATCTGGGTAAGCTGTTACAGGGAGCAAAATGATGTTCACTCAGCCCACATTTGCCCTCTTCTCAGATAAAATTACTCACAGTGCAAATTATAACCATGATTGATCATACACTACTACTGTAAATTAATGTAAAAATCTACTCTCACCCAACAGCTACGAAACAGCAACAGCATGCTCTAATTCCTGGCATATGTCAGTTTTGAATACTGACTTACATGTAGAACTACATATTTTTCTTCTAATATACAAGAACTTTTACAGTTTATCTAAAATCCCTAAAGACCCAAACAAAAATGTATAACATACTAAAAACAAATTAGGACTTTCTCCAATCACTGAGGCTGTAGAGTGCACAGGAGTGCTAATAAAGTAATCAGCATCTCAGCTGGATTTGCAACAGCTGATAGTGCCACTTGTTCATTCCGAATGTGTACCTTAATCCATCCCAGTCAATCACAACATCAAAGTGGGGCTATGTCCAGTGATAGCAGCTGCTACTGACCTTTGCTCCTCCCCACTCAGTTTCATAAGGACTGAACCTTGCGAAAAATGGATTTTGCATTTGCGGGTAAAGGCAGCATGACTGCACCAAGTAGATGCCTGACATCATCATCAGATAGAGTTTTTAAAAACTAACAGTAACTTGTATCTGTCCAATATACGTTTTAATTTCTTCTGAGGTACAGAATTCCTGTCACTTTACCCTAAGAACATACTTAAGGCTCAAGACAAAAGTCATATGACAGACAAAAGGCTGGGCAGCTTTTCCATCTCTGCAAACTGGATTTTGAGATTTTATCTAGAAGATGTGTCAAATCAACAAACAACTTCAGTGAGCAAAGGTAGGAAACAAAAGCAACCAGCAAACTGCTCAGGTCCATATACAGTTCTGAAATATCTGTAGTATGAAAGGGGCCACAAACGGTAATTAGCTAGAAATGGAGAAGGTAAATCCTGCTCTATACTTGTCTCATTCTGTCTACCCCTTAAACTTCTTTCCAATTCTCTGACTTGCAGTGAAACCTCAATTGTCATTTTGCACCTGAATCAAGCAATCTTCAAATCAAGACTTACAGGCAGTATAATAAATAGAAGCTGGGACCATTGCACAAACCCAAAAACCAAAGCAGCTTTCTACCAGGTGAAATCCACCCTGACTATAGAAGGGAACCTTGTGAAAAAGGGATAATAAAGTTCCAAGTGTAAAATATTTATACTGACTTACAAATAGCCAGAGTAGGGAAAAAGGTAATTCAGTTTGTTGGAGTTTTCAGAAATGCTATACAGGAAAAAAATCTAAATTTTGAAGTAGAACTAACTGCCCAAAATGAACTTATTTAAAGTAATACATGAAGTACCAACATAAAATTTCAAAGGGCATTTCATGCTGATATAAGTACTTCCCCAGAAAATTGTGAAGTAAATTCACAAACAAAAAGGTGTTTACCTTCATTCATAAAACATTCTCATTTTTTCTAACTTGCTGCCTTGTTTGAAAAGCACATTTGGAAAAAAAAAAAAAATTTCCAAGTCCTAACTGTAACACATACACTCCATCAATCTAAAATGGTAGCGCTTTTTTAGTCTTTTTTTTTTTTTTCAGTTTTCAAGACACTGACTTTTGATTGAATGCTTTAAATGGTTTTTGTGCAGAATGAACATATACCACTGATGTGTTCAGAAGAAACCTTTCCACTGATCAGGACGCGAGTTTCCTCTGATTACAGGAAGTCAGAAACAGGAATTCCTGCTTGTTGCACTTTCCTCTACTTGCACTTATCCACTGTTCTCTCATTCTGCCACAGAAATTAAATTTACAGGAGTCCAGATTTCTGCATACTTCAAAAGAAAAGAACCTTTTCAGTATTACCTGCGACATATTTTCATGAAGCAGTAAAACTGGCAGGGCACAACCAGTATAAGCTTTATGTATAAACATGAATCTACAATGAAAACCAAAGGAGGTGGAATCTTCGGCCTGTTAGCCTCAACTACTTAATGCATTGTCCATAAAGATTATGGGGTATAACAAACTTTAAAAGGTATCGTCACAAGCAGCACCAGGTTCAGTTTTCAGCCTACAAAAAAATACACGCATATATATAAAAGAATTGCCAGTTATGTATTTGAATTTGTTAACTTTTCCCAAAACCGTGTATTAGTACCATAGGCATACATGTAAAAGATGTAAATTAAAAATGAGTCAGGCCTAAAGGAGGAAACACTATGCTATTGACTCATGAATAACTGGAAGACAAGCAAGGCTCCCACATATTTTTTTTAAAATGTGGTTCCAATAGAAATAACAGGCTGTATATGCTGCAGGCGTTCCAGCCACTGTTCTGAAAGCATAGGTAAGTTTCACAGGAAGCAGGACATGCCAAACAAGCATGAGTATCAGCTGAAAGCCACTCTTCTCACTAAACAAATTAATAACCCCATTATCCTCTCCAGCACAAATTACCAAATAACAGATTTACATTAAGAAAAGGATACTGAATGTTTACTTATATTTGTCCCATAAGCATTAGTACTATCCTCCTTATATCTACCCTTCCACTCTACTTCTCAAATTTCTTTTATACAGTCTACTATTTAACATGTTTAAATTACTTTTCATTTCTCCCATTTAACAAACTCATTTAAATTGTGTGATTTATTAAAATATTTTGCAATGTGCTCCTGTGTTAGCTGTGATGGGATATTATAAAATCTGGGTTCTAAATGGAGCTTTTCCTTTGAGTTGTTGTTTGGCCTTGAATAAGTTATCTCCCTCTCACTGAAAATGATTCATGCTACTTTAATTTACAGATGAAAGGCTCTACAAAACTACTAAACATTAATCATTAATACTCCAGATAAAGTTTAGTCAAGAAGGTACAGGAAATCAACGTACCACCTTGACACTGGATCCTCTTACTCAGATTTACAGTGCAGCAAGCACGCTGATAAGAGAACGATTAGGAAATAAACATGAAATGTATCATTACAGGCCTAAAAGTCTCTACTTTCAAAGGAGGTCAAACTTGCATCTGAAAGGTCAGTCGGAACACTGACAAACCCTTTAAAAACAGAGACGATAGAAAAACTAATCACAATTTAAGAAAATAAACTTAATTTTGAAAGAGAATCTGTTGGAGAACATCAGAAAACACATCAACAGTTTTCTACTCTGCAACATGTCAAGCTTCAGTCAGTAAAATATAGACAGATCTTCATCCAGATATATATGTTGCCTTGCTGTGAACAATGACAGGAGGAAAAAAAAAGGTTGGAGGAAAGAGTGTGTATATCCACATCATACAGGATGCAGGAATAACTGGTCATATCCACCAGTGTTAATGGAAAATTTCAGGACCCAGAATACAATCATATTCATCAACACCATGTGAGATTAATGACGTTAAAAAACATAAGTAAATGGGCAGCATGCTGGCAAACCAAATTTGTTGTTGACAAATCTAAAGCACAGTAGATAAGAAAAAATCATCAGCGCTGCTCCAGTAACTACTGAGCTTTAAGCCACTCAACAATTCAGAAAAGCATGCTGAGCATGATAGTGGGAAGGTAGATTATAAATACAAAATTGTAAAATTTGTAAAAAGATTATGTACTTCCATGGATAGTGAAAACACCCACCTATACAAACTTACATATCAATAAGAAAAATACTAGGGGTAGGAACACTCAGGATCAGCACCATAAACCCCCATAAACTGACAAGAATTTGAGGAGCTCCATAGTATGGCAATTATTCCACTAACTGGGATTTTTTTTTTGGTAACTTGCTTTAAAACACCTGCTGTTGGCCACTGTAAGTGACAAAACAATGGCCCAGACGACAATTCATATGATGCCAGGTACAATTCTTATGCTAACATCAGAGTGAAGTCTAAATGCCAAAAATGCACTTCTACAGTTGTAGAAAGATTCTTTAAAACTTTCAACAAGTTCCACACGTTCTCAAAATCCAAGTCTATTCTCAATTCACATCACACAGCTATACTTCTTCCCAACAGGAAAAAGGCCAAAAGTCCCATTTGTGTAAAAGCTAGGGATTAAATAAAAATACCACTTATTATCAAGCAGGCACAATCCAGGTTTCAAGAAACATCATTCAGACATTCATCACCTGATAGTTCAGAACCAAAGGATACTGACTATATGTGGGTCTAAGGGTTAAATAAGACAGCTCACTCACAAGGTGGTGACAGCAGAGATCTGTTACAGACCATTACCTCAAACTACAGAAGAGTAGGTTTGGGGGTTTTTTTGCAAGCCCATATTTGTAATGTGCTGAAAGAAAAACGTCAAACTGAAGTCTTTAATAGAGAAATCTAGTATCTCAGGATCTTAAACAGCCAACACTAAAAACATCAGTTTTTAAAAATTATTAGGAACAGTTTTCTAAAGCATTCACCGTAACCGACACAGAGAAATAATCATATATCCCATTATAACGGCTAAAATGAGTAAGTCACTGGACTAGAAATGGGGGATAGTCTAAGAATTACTGATCATGATCAGAGTGCACAGCCAGATAGAGATTACTGACATCTATGTAAACGTATGATGCACATACATGCTTATACTCCTGAGGCTTCAAAATTTCTGAGGCTGAAAGCATTATGAACAAAATCAATTGGGAAGAAAAAGACAGAAAAACATGAAAATGGAAACTTCCTTAAGAGGGCTTTTATCTAAGGTCAGGCAATTCTACAGATAAGAAAGAGGACAATTTTGGCTACAGCTCATCTTAGTTGTTCAAAACCTGATGTTTTTGAAAAAAGAAGCAAGTGTAACAAGAAAAAAAAAAAAGCAGGATCAACAATGTAGAAAAGGAGAGGCTGGATCACCATCAACGTAAAATAGTTACGGAGTGTAGAAACTGAGAAACATAAAACATCCATGTGTGACACAGCCAACAGTGTTACTAACAAATACCACCTCAACAACGGCAGAGGCCCATGACTAGATAGATGTGGCACAAGTGTTAAAAATCATACGGAAAGATCAAAAATAGCCAATAAATACTTTCATTCTATAGTTGGAAAGATTCAAAATGGTATAATTGTATCACATTATATTGATTTTCTTTCCAACTCATTTGTAAACAGATGTTCCAGATCAGATGTTAAAAAACACTGTGAGACAAACATTTTAAATCAGCATACTTGTTAAACTTATCCAAGAGTCCTAGAGTAGTCAGCCCAGCAAATCTATGATCTGTTGATGCTCTTTTAAAACTATGTATTTTAAAATCTGTATCTGTCTTTGAATGTCTTTAAAATTTGTATCTGTCTTTAAATCTGTCTCACCATGCAGAGGAGTGAAAACACTGTGTCAAAGGGACAAATCAAGTTTTAAGGCAGTCTGATATGATAGAGAATTCAAACGAGATAACAAGAACCAGTGAAAGACAGATGCATTCAAATGTATTCAAACAATAATTGCATGCCTTATTTTTAAATAGTGGAAAAGATGAATCACTGAAACAAGTCATCCAGAGAAGTAAATGGTAGATTCTCGGTATCTTGATACACTCTAAAAACGCTTAGCCAACTAGAAGTTCAGAAAACAAACCCATTGAGACAAAAACTGACGCTGTAATACATTTAAGGTGAAATGTTCATGTATTAAGATAGATTTGATCCCCACTCTAATGCACCACTACGTGATGCAGTACTAAATGCAAGTGAGCTTAAGCAAGCACATGGAACTTTTCGCATACACACGACTAGATTAATTAGTAGTGTGGTAATAATGTTCTTTAATAAACCTAAAGTAACGATTTGCCAGCCCATTAACAGAACAAAAAGCCCCTCAAATTAAATAGTACAGAAGGAAAATGTTGGGGTGTTTTAAATAGAACACAGGATACCATGATACTGTCTCTTCTGCTGCTTTCAGTTCAACATCAGTAACGCAATTCTTCCTATTATTTTCAAATGATTTCCAACCAGACTTCAGGTCATGTTATGACTCGGTCCTTTTGGGAAATCTACATCTAACCATTAACAGAGGCAAAATACCCATTTCTATTCTGTTTGGTAACTCATCAACCTTTATCCGAAATATGCTAAGTGTTGAATATTCATCTCCAAGGTCTGGATGCAGCTTGACTAACTGCTCCATCTTGGCTCTTGCTTCTTACCTCAACTCTCAGACTATAAATAGTCAACCACTTCTCCTCAAAGACTGTCACACACACAGACTCCTGTAAGATTCAGAGTAATCATGCTTTTTTCTATTCAACATCAATAAAAAGAATATGAACTATCAGATTATAATGTTATCCAGTATGACAGGGATCTCAAACTGCATCATTTCAAGTCCTTTCTTTAAAAGTATGTGATCACAGGAGCTGCAACATCAGGGGGGGAAAAAAAAAAAAAGACATTTGGATAACTGATAAAAACATTCCTAAGTAAAACACAGACCACAGCAGCAACCTTCCTAAAAACTGGGAATGGTAACAGCTACGCCCCTTCTTTTGGAGGTCAAAACCAGAGTTTAAGCCTCACTAACCTAACAACCACACACAGGCAAGCAACTCCTTCTATCATGTTTAACAGCCCTCTTCCTCTGAAAGCACAACTCAGCCAAAGATCTGTGGTTTTAGAGACTACAGACTGAACTGCTTTAGGCACCTTCCTGGGCTACAAGAAAAAGAACACAAAACCTATAGCTTATTTATTACAGAGCAGTGTAGAGTCTAAGTCAAATAGTTTAGATAACATGCCACATCTGCACTCTGCAGACATCACTGGCTCCTGATCCAAAACGCTCTTACACGTGCTAATCAACAAAGCCTCAAATGGACTAGGAACTGATTAACTTAGAAATTGTCTATCCTCCACAGTTCTCAGGAACAGCTGTTGTCAGTTTCAGCAGCATACCTAACAGTTTAAGATAAAATTCCTAAGGATGGAGCACGAAGTAAACTTTCTAAGACTTTGTCAACAGAATTCCTTTCAGGGCAAAGTGTAAAACAGTTCTTTGCATAGCTCTTCCCCAGTGAAAAATGAAGTTATAATAGCAACAACAACCCAGAGACAGCAAAGATGATCTCTACATTAGCATAACTCATAGGCAGGCAGAAAACATAAAATATATTTCCACCAAATCACATTTTTCTTGCACATTAATACGAGGTACCAAAGTCCAAAAGATGCAAGTGCAAACAAACGAGAAAAGAACAATGTTTCAGTAAAGCCAACACTGCACTGCAAAGAAGGAAAAATGTCAGAGGAATGTTTTCACTCACTTTTCTTAAAGGTAAGTGCTACTCTCGCATGTGGCACAGCATTTTAAGCTCTGAACCATTTCTGTGTGGCAAGTGAGCTTTGCTAATATTACAGCAGAAATTGAAAAACTATTTGTAAAAAAAAAAAGTTTGTGGCTTTCCTCAGATGTCTGAGAAGCTGAAATTACACAAAACACGCAAGAATCTCAGTTTAATTAACTGTTAAACAAAGCTACCACTACAAGCCCTGTTTGGTCACCTTCCCATCCGCAAAGCTGGAGAACAGACTCTTGTCTTCATCTCACTAACAAAAGGATGCCATCAATATCTTCTGACATGTTCAGTTTTCATAGGAGTTTACCATATCTGTAGTATATAAATTAAGAAGCTATCATAAAATCTAGAGGGGAAAAAAGGCACTGTCCTCCCAGTATGCGCTTATACGTAGAAACAGACATTGCTCATGATCTCATATTTTGTTATGAACTGACGTTCATTATGTACATTCACAGTTCAGACAAGGGTAAGCTCCTGTTGTTGGCTCAGCAGCAGAGTTACCTATTTCAAGCAAGAAAATACATAAAAAGGTTTAAAAACTCAACAATTTCTTTGGAGTAGACTCTGTCTAATTCTGTGTTTACCTGATACTCTGAACATATTACAACAGAACCTTAATTGTAACAAGTCCAGTAATTGCTACTATTATGTACATACATATGACTTTCAAGGTAACAGCATTTAGGCCATACATGGGCCACATGTGTCAGTAAAAAAGAAGTTTGACAACTGGTAATTCACAGTTGTGTTAACTCAGACAATTATTACATCTACAAAAAAAAAAGGACTGGTTTCACAAATAGAAATCATTATCATCCACAAATAATTTATTTTTCTTATTACCCATAGATCTCATGGTATTTCAACCTGCGAGCTGCAAATGTAACAGTGGATGATGATTCAAAGAGGTGGGATCCAGGATTAATTTAACTGTATGTTTCAAGACCCTCAAATTCTTAAAAATATTTTCAATACCAACAATCAGCCCACTTTTATTTGGAATACATTTTGGAAGCTTTCGTTTTCACAGAGGGGGTATTATTGGTAAATGGCTGAATTAGTATGTGGCAAGTAACAGAACTGACAAACAACAACTTTAATGAAGTTTCATTGGTCTGAAAAGAAATATTTCTGTTATGTGGTGCTTTTTAACCAAATTTCAGAGTGCTTTGTAAGAGAAGGTAAGCAGGATTACTGAGAGTAAAGAAGCGCATGGGTGCTGTGGAGCCAAGTGGCAGAACTAGAAGAGTATTCTTGTCTCCCGAGTCCCATCCCGGTACATTTTGGAACATGATTCTTTCACATATATCCCGCTAAAGCAATGTTACGCCAATATGATGGAACAACTGTTTCTTAAAAGTAGACCATAAAGCCTCCAGGATGTGTAATACCATAGGACATGTAGCTAAACTAAACTACTGACAGGTATAGCACAGCAATCTAAGAGTATAAAACTCTCAAACAGCTGAAATGTGCTAACTGCAGCCCTTGCACTGAAATCCAAACTTGTACACCACTTGAACTACTGTGTCCTAAAGAGAAACAAGTGTGACAGTTAAACATCTACCACTGATGGCAATAAACTGGACAGCTAGCACAGACTGAGTCAGACAGGTGAGAACAGGGAGGAAGAGAGGCTCTGGGGCAGGAAAAGTGGAGGGAAACCAAGCTTCTTCTAAAAACTCTTTTTCAAGGCCTGGAGGAAAAAAAAAACCATAAACATGAAGACCTTAACTTCCCTCTTCAGCCACCAGAACCGCCAACAACAACAATTAAAAAAAAAAAAAAAATCCGGGGAGGGGGGAACCTTGTGACAAATCTGCCTCCTCCTCCCTCCCTGCTTTCACCTCCCAGAAACGAGGCTCTGGCTCCAGAGATCCCTGCCGGGGAGCACCTGCCCTCAGCACCGGGCCGCCGCCCGCTCCGGCGGGCGGGCAGCCAGCCCCGCGGGAAGGAGCGTGAGGAGGCCGAGGAGCGGCGGCGGCGGCGGCGGCCCGCTGCGCGCAGGCCTCACCGCCCCTGCCCGCCCCGCTGCTGCCCACTGAC
>JAVKLA010000073.1:5425406-5446685 GCA_034782735.1 Sagittarius serpentarius | reverse complement strand
GTGTCCCCTCCCAACTTTCTTGTGCCCCTCCAGCCTTCTTGCTGGCTGGGCACGAGAAGCTGAAAAGTCCTTGACTTTTAGTCTAAACATGACTCAGCAACAACTGAAAACATCAGGGTGTTACCAACATCCTTCTCATCCTAAACCCAAAACACATCACTGTACCAGCTACTAGGAAGACAATTAACTCTATCCCAGCTGAAACCAGGACACTGAGATACACCTAGAAATGTGAAACAGGAATAAAAATAAGTTTAGTAATAATTACATGATGAATGCATTGTATCTAATCTCTGAAGTAATTTCTTATAATTCCCCTGATTCCCAGAAAGGAACATTTTTGCTTTCTGGGCCATTTCAGGGCAAGATAATCAGCCTGTCTATGTGGTTTTGCCAAATATACTTAAAAAGGAAGTCTTAACTTCATGCCAGTCTACAGATGTTTTTGATTCCCAGATGTTTGATTAAGAAAAGAGAGACCAAAGTAGGTTCCGGCCTGCTGATGATAGTGTTTTACAGCGATGCATTTAAATTTCTTGCCAGAACAGATTGTTTAAAGTAGAAGGAGCCATTTAAAGTTAAATGTTGGTAGATTTTAAAGAAAAAAGAGCAGGACAAAAACAATGAAGACATGAGAATTTCCTTGAATGTCTATATATCCGTTAATTTCAAAAAGACCATTTCATTTGCTGTTTGAAATCATGATTTTCTGTTTGTCTCTCCTTACATTTATTTTGTATTAGAGCAGATCTTGATATTAATAAAAGCCAAGCAGTCAAGCACATAATTCTTGTCTAGTAATACCATGTTTTGAATACTTTGAACAGCTCAATGGGAAATGATAATTTTGTTCAATACAGGGCACAGCATTTGATTTAGAAATCATACAGCCATCTACAGTCAGTCTGCGTATATCACAGTGACCTGTCCACTAGAAATACATGGAAATGCATATTTTCTACTTTTGGAATTCAGTACGTTTTAGATAAGAACACATGCAAAAGTAGCATGTGCTTGGGAGATGAAATGGCAATGTAAAGAATTATAGCACATTATGTGTTGAAGATAGAGGTGTATAGGCAGGATTCACCAAGTACAAATTTGACTGAAAGTATCAAAACCTTTTTTTTATAAACCTGTAGAATTGTGCTACTGTTTAAAAAAAAAGAAGCGTGCACCTGCCTTTGGCACATACTCCCACTGTGTACTCAAATCAGGCAATTCTGAGTTGTCTAAATAAATACTGGAATAATTATATGAGCATAGGATATCTAATTGTGTGTGCACTTAGGGGATGTCTTAAAAGATTTGGCCCTCTCAGTATTCTCAATATGAAAATTTACCCATGGAAAATAAAAGCTAGAACAAAAGCCAGCAGGAAAAAACAACAGCAGAATCTGCCAAAAGTAAAGTAGTTTATTCTTGTTTCATTGGCAATTGGTTGTTAGGCTCTTCATAACACTTAAAATGCCAATTTAAGCATGAATAGAGGTTCCACCCCAAAATTAAAACATTATAAGGAGATGAATCCCTTTTACTTACACAACAACGAATGGAAAAATAAATTCCAAATATTAATAATTTCTGTATTTGCAAGATTATGGGGTGTTAAGAACAAACTGCTTAGACCATCTCAGTTTATGTTCAAAATACGTCTGACTGCAGAGTCACAAGGTGTGTAAGCTTTGTATAGGTGAAGAAAATAATGTTTCTTACATTAAGTGTTGACTAAAATATTCTTAGGGTTAGAAATATTTTTTAAATTTTACTTGGCTGAGCATTGGAATTGTGAAAAATCTTGGTTTATATCTAGTTACATTATTAGTTACATTGGTCATTTAAATAGTTTAGTCTGTAATCTAGCTAAGTTTTATACAAGTTCTTAACATCTCAAATGTAAGTGGTATCAGTAGCAAAAAATGCATATGTTGCTTGCACACCTGTGATGGTGGAAGCCAATATAAGAGTAAGAAAAGTGGAAAATACTGACTTTCTGTATTCATTCCTTCCAGGTCTCACCTGGTAAAGTACCCAGAAATACATTCTAGTTTCCAGTCCTTTTTTGGGGGGGGTGCCCAATTTGATTATCAACTATAGAGTAAAGCTATTACATGCATATGAACTAGTTAGCAGGATTTCGTCTGTTTTGAAAATGTATCATATAGATTTGCCAGTTTAATAAAATATAAAGTAAAAAATCTTGATTTTTTAGTTTAGTTAACTCATGCATGCAAACAATATAAAAATTTCTGCAGATCTTTAACATATATGTGAATTATATACAAAGTATTTTATGGAATGCATATACATGTATGATTGTGTGCATATACAAATATATTTCTATAGATGTACGTACACACATTAGTTGTCTTTTAAATTGTAACAGTATCTTGTTTGGATTTCATATTTGATCTGTAATCCAGGAGTTTTTTGAATCTCAGGAATATGAAAATAATCTCGGGAAACTTTTAATGACTGTAGCTTCTCCCATCGGTCACAGGAAGCTTTACTTCTGTATCAACTGTATTCCCATAGAGAAACTGAGAAATATGTGTAGAGTACTTCTGGCATTTCCAGACCATATAATGAGATGTATTCTATACACACGCGTTAAGAACAAAGTTATATTCATTTTAAACTTGAGGAATTTTCTTCCAGTAGAGTCTGTTTGACACCATTGTCAGCTTACAGTTTCCATTGTAAATATTCACTTACTCTCAAGTTCTTCTTTTGTACATTATTTTAAAATATTTACCAATCATAAGAAAAAAAATTTACAGGTTTTGTTCTGTCCTTTTCATTCTCCATCTAAGACTTCTGGTGGAAAAAAGTGAAAAAAAAAGTTTTGCTTCTGAATTACAATGTGGCTGGGCCATAGGCATTCACACTTTAACTGGTCCTAAATAATTTCAAAATGCTTGGTTGTAGTGGAGTTTAGGTAAGCTCTCAGTGAACCTGTATGTCAAGTAATAGGATTCAGTGTAACTCTCCTGTTAATATTTACACTTCTCAAATACCTAACCAAAAATACAGTGTCTTCTTCCAGTAGAAAAGCAAACATCTCGTGCTTTCTTAGTAAAATACATAGCTTGACATCCTGACAGTTATGTTCAAAATGATGAAATTCATCACATAAGTTGGACAAAGGAGCACTACTTAGGGCATTCTGAAAATTTTTAAACAAATCAAGCAAAGTGGAGTGAGCAAGAGGAATAGAGACTGATGAACTACTCTTGGAAAGAATAAGAAGAACCATGTACTCCAGGCTAGCTAAACTAAAATTTGCCACAGGCAACGCTTCCCCTGGAAGGTGTAAAGACACAAGCCTCCTGATCTTGAAAGACACGGTGCATCAGCAGAGTCATATCAGCATAATCTGATGTACCGCATAGCTGTTAGCTTGGTGTCCAGAGAGATGGAGAAACTGGTCAGAGCAGAGAAGGCTGTACAAAGATTTAATGCACAAGGGCAAAAAGGAAATAAACTAGATATGAGAAAAAGTTCCTTCTAAGAGTAACCAAAACCACACAGTGATTGCTGTGAATATGAGTGTCCAGAGCAACATTTTTGCACGTGGTGCCTTTGGTCCCAATTCAGGCAAAACCATCCATTGACACTTAAGTTCCATTCATTTCAGCAGAGCTTAAGTGCTTTCCTGAATCAAGGCTAATTAAGTGCATCACATATAAATACTCGTGTGCATAAATTGTTTACAGGATTGGGGCTTTAGGGCTTGTCTAAACAGAGACACTCAGGAAAATTAATCCAAATTAACTAAAGGTATGAATTTAAAGTGGATTAGTTAAACCACATTAAACCCCAGTCCACACTGGGGTTTAATGTGGTTTAACTAATCCACTTTAAATTCACTGTTTTAATTACTTTGGATTAACTTTCCTGAGTGTCCCTGTTTAAGCAAACCCTTAGTGTATTGAATAAAGTCCCCAAATGAGTCAAAATTAAAATAGACCCCAAACTAAATAAATAGCAATTCTGCATTGGCAAGGGATGAAATCTTTAATTTTTTCAGTTCCAGTGACTGTGTACCACCAATGTGCCGAGGAACAGCAGCAATGAGATCAAATTGCAGTCAGTGAACATGACAATGGAACTAAGCGATGAAACTCCAAGCTGTGTAGGAAAGGCTGGTCTGAGAAAAAATTGGAATACAAACCAAATTTTCAAATCAATCTTGTGTACTTCGGCAATATTAAACTGCAATTTAAAAATAAAGATCAGATTTATTTCCACTTAAGCTGGCAAGACCAGTGAAGGTACTATGGTTGCCAATACAGTCTGTGATGGCTAGCAAGGAAGCCAAAACTGGCAAGAGAAGTAAGACAAGCCTTATTTATGTAAATAAGAAACCATTTGTATTTAATAATAAGCTATTACTTCTGATTAGCCACTTAAATATGATATACAAATAAAGCACTCAAATAGCAGTTGATAAATGAACATTTGTGTTCTTTTGAAAACTACAGTCTGATTCCCAGGGTAGCATTTGCTTTGAGTTCCACTGAAAGTGGTGGGACGTCGTCAGGCTTCGAGTTGGGGGCCAGCACAGCAACCAGGCTCTTCAGATGCATTAAAAATGTAATGAGGGAAAAACATGGGATTGCAGGCTAGACAAATTAACTGACTGTGGAGATACGTATTTTGTAAAAATAAATAAATAAATAAATAAATAAATAAATAAATAAATAAATAAATAAATCATTGATAAGTACTCAATTTGGCATGAAATATCAGACATTCATGGCCAGACACCCAGCTGGTGTAAGTGGGCAGATGGTCCTATCTTTACTTAGGAATGATAAGTTTGGGAAAAATTTTGTTAAATCTGTTCCTCTGCTGAAACTGACAATTCTTTAAATAAAAATATTGTTGAAAGAGGTTAGTCTTTTTGTATTTAAGTTGTGCAATTCAATTTTGATACTTAAAACTTGCAACTTGCTATGAGGCTAATACTGTCTTTAGTTACACTGCTGAAAGTGCCTGCATTCTGACTGCCTTCCAGCCCTGCTTTTGGATATACATGCATGAGGCTAATGTCATAGCCGTACTTCCATAAAATAAAAAAGTGCCTGTGACTAAAAGAGCATTTACCCCTTATAGTAATATGCGCTTAGTGCTTGGTAACCAGTGATCCTCACTGAAAGGGCGATTTTTAAGAACTGTCTCCCTTGCCCATTTATTGAAAAACATGGCAAAGCGGTTTGAAAGTGACAGGGATGATGCGGTTCTGGCCGGCTTCCCCCCGCCGCCCCGCTCCCCGCAGAGCAGCACGGCCCTTTCTGAGCACGGCCTTCCTCTGCGGCCTGACAGGTCTCCTCTGTAGCTGCTGACACCTGATAAAGGGAAGGGACTAAAGCTAGTGGAGTGAAGAAAGAAGTAAAGCAAGAAGATGGGGCAAGAAGGCGACCAGGCTGAAGGCAGGATGGGGGGGAGAGAGTCAGGGCAGAGCGCCTGCCCGTTCTCCGAACTGAGAACAGAAGAGCAGCAAATTGAAAGTTCGAGTAACTTTTTACCTCAGACAGCTTTTTAAATCTTGTTCTGCTGTCCAGCTGCTTCGGTAATTTTTCTTCCTCTGCAGTTGGCTTTTTTCCCCGAGTCCTTTTCCACATATAACTTCATGCTCTTTTTCTCTAAAAATAACCCCAAAACTTAAAGCTGTTGTTCCTAAACACTAATGTGCCAATAATTATTTCATACTGTCCTTTCACTAGCCTAGAACGTAATTAAGCATGCTCCCAGCTGTTCAGTTCTTGATGCAGAAGATTCCTTCAGCTTACATTGGTCAGAAGAACAGGCTGTGCACACCGTTGCTGGTGTGCAGGTAGAGTACAGGTGGAAGTCAGGAGCAAGAGTACAGAAAAAAAAGTAAAAGAGAGTGTTCATTTTCACTTTGATCTTTATATTTCCAGAATTTATTTAATAAAAGAATATCTCCATGTACAGGTGAAAAAACACACATTGGCTTTCATTTATGCTGAAAATGAGTCTTCCCCTGGTAAGCAGAAAACAGTAGTTCTGATCCGTGCCCTATTTTGGAGAACTCTAATTTACTGCCTAAAGGAATTTGATGGCAAGAGCACCTCTTTCATTACACTGACTCCCACTTGTTTTTTACAACAATCAAGTGTAAGCCCTACAGCAGCACAACTGTTAAGATTTTTGTTGCTCTTAAAAGGGACACTGACAATTTGGGATGAGTGAAATATCATACACTGAATAGTGCCAGTTGTTTATGGCACTCTTTTTCCATCTTGCAGCATTAAAAATATGTTTTAAATTTTCTTTTTTTCCTGATATGGTGTTTGTGTGGGCCACACAGCAGTAAAGTAATTGCCCCCTGGCTCTGCAAAATGTACACAGGGTCCTCTGTGCTCCAGCACAATCTATACTTCTCTGGTGATCTGATGTAGCAGCATGCCTCTTCACCAGAGGGGTGTCCTAGAAAAAGAAGGAACTCACTCTCTAAGGTGTTTTCAAAATAATATTACTTTTTATTGCCACAATTTTCATTCAAGGATTTCACAAAAGCTTTAAATGTGTCAACAAATGTTCAGATTAGCCCTAAAAAATACTTGTCAGTCACAGAGTGAAGTGTGGGAAGGATGAATTTAGGAGTTCACAGCCACAAAGTCAATCAAAAACAAAGAACGCTTCTGCTGAATTTATCATATCCGTTAACCTCATTATGATAGTGATTGTCTGGGGTGCATTTTAGTGTAATAACCGGTGAGAGATTGGGAAGGGATGAAGCAACTGTTTCCTCTAGAACACTTTATGCAGTGCTGCCAGGGGAAGACCATCTTATTTCTGTTCTCTCTGTAATTCTCCTTTCCCCTTTGACTGAACTCAGGCAACTGGCCCTATTGCTCTCCAAATAAACTTTTCTAGCGTTTGAGTGGGCCAGCAGAAGACAGTGGAAAAAATTCGCTTTGCCAGTGTGAAGACAACTAAAGACAACTACCATTATTCATCTCTATACTTCTGCCCTTTTTTAACAGCTTTTCATTTTTTCTGTTAGTATTAGGTGGGGATATAAGTGATATGTTCGTAAGTTCACGTGGGAGTGAAACTACAGATAAAATCTAAGGGCATTTTTCTACACATAGCGGGGCAGCACACAAACAAGGAACAAACTGGAGAATATAAACTGGTTAGACTTTTTTTGACTTGGCTCTGAATTGTAACAATTTCAAAGTAGCTTAAATAGCTTCCTATGACAAAGAGACTGGAGCTTGGGAGAAGGAAATGGCAATGGACGTTGTATGCTTTGACTTTAGCAAAGCCTTTAATACAGACTCCTGTAATCTTCTTACCACCAGCACTTATTTATGTTTTTTTCAGCATTTGTGAGACTGCATCTGGATTAGCGTGTGTAGTTTGGGGCTCCCTAGTACAGGAAAGGCATTGACATACTGGAGGCAGTCCAGTGGAGGCCACCATGCTGGTCAGGGGGCTGAAAAACATGATGGAGAAGGAGAGACTGAGAGAGCTGGGCCTTTTCAGCCTTAAAAAGAGAAGAGGAGACCTTATTGCCGTCTATAGTGACCTGATCAGAGGATACAGAGAAGGCAGAAACTCCGCTTGGAGTTGCACAACAATAGGAAGGGAGGCAACAGATGCAAGTTGGAGCATAGGAAATTCCCATTAGATATTAAGACTTATTTTTTTTTACTGTTATATTGGTCAAATAGTGGAAGAGGTTGCTCAAAGAGGATCTCCATTCTTTGAGGTATTTGAGACTGAGCTGGACATGGCCATGAGCAACTTGATCTAATTAGACCTGTTTGAGTAGGTGGCTGGACAAGACAGCCCCCACAGATCCCTTCCAACCTAAGTTATTCCATGATTCTATGAAATTGCACATTTCTCTTGTTTGGATGTTTATAATGTGTTCTACAAGTGTTAGAAAAGTTTGTTTTCTCTGAGCATCTTGTAAGTGTTGAAGAAATGAAAAATCTCTCTGAACGTTAGTACATGCAGAAATTAAATTCCAAACTTCTTTAAGTCTCTTACAAAGGGTCAGGCTGTCCACTGGTGAATTTGATATTTGAATTCAAAAGCCAGTTTCTTTTCCCAAATCTAAACCAGGTAGAGCTCTTCAAGAAGATCTAGAATTCCAAGTATAGTTAATTTTTTGTTGTTTCTTTTTCTTCACTCTTTACAAGCATGAGTGTCTGAAGACTTGCAAAGATCTACAGTGAAGAATAGAGAAGGAAAGGCAAATCGCTTCTGTTAATCTTCAAAATTTTAGGAAAGTGAGTGATCTACAAGTTTGCTAGGCGACCTCTGTAATTTCAGACACGGGAACAGTGATCTCTAACATCTCTGAACAAGAAAAGTGCTGAAATTTTATCAATGGTATATTTTATCTCAATAGTTCATTAAGCTAGGATTTAGGTCAGTATTTATGAGGACAAACCCAAACCAGTCCTCCAATTTTCTATTTCATCTTAGGAGGGACTGGGAAAAGGAAAATGGCTTTCCATTACCATTGTGTCCTCTAAAATGTGAAGTCAGCTAAGGCATACAAAGGGCCCACCTTCTTTTTCGAACAGTTTGTTTTGTCTTTCCTTTAATCTTTTTCCTTCCCTTCCCTCCCCTCTGACCAAAATCCCGGTGTGGTGTAGATTCCTCTTTCCCTGGAGAGCTTCAGTATGGCAGAATTCTTTCATGAACAAATTTTTGTGTATAGGCCTTATAAAAAAACACATTCTTTTCTCCATTTTCAGGTAGCTACTCTCTTGATTCATGTAACATTGTGACTCACTGACCTATCGTCACAAAATCTTTCAAATTGTACAGGTCATAAATTTGTACTATAAAAAGATGCCCAAGCAAATAAAACAGATCGCTTGAGCACACACACATGCTTTTCTTTACAAAAAAAACTGTAATATCTTTAATTTGTTATAAAAGCACAAAGAACACAAGTCTATTTTTTGCTTTGCTATTCCTTTCTGAAATGCACTAATTCATTGAACCCATTTAAAATGAAAATATTCTTGAGATCACAAGAAGTCAAGCTATTAAACATTTTTAAAATGTCTCTCAGTAGGAAGAGTCTTGCTGCGTCCTTTGGTAAATACTGACTTCAAACCATGACTTGTGCATTGAGTTTTATTAGCAGTCAGTAAGCAAATTTGAAGGGCCTGATCCTGAATTGCTGACACCATACTGGATGAGGCAGAAATAAAACAGCACACTGGAAATTAGATTAAAGGCCAAGTCTGCAACTGTTATTGAAATCCAATAACTCAAACTGCAGTCTTACCAGCAGTTAATAGTCCCCGTGGTGCTAAATAATCGTAAAGCTTGAGGGTATCTACTATTGTGCCAGCACACCAATGAGATGCAACCATCCCTGCCCCAAGAGTTGTAAAACAAAAGCCATTCTCCCATCAAAGGGCAAGTTTTCTTGAGGAGGGACTGATACCTGTGTAAAGAATTGGTAATGTCTTCTATGGGCTTTTGTGTTTCCTTTCCCTATCTTTACCAAGTCTACACAAAAACTTTGGAAAGGACAATCAGTTTCTCTTGCAAAAAATGCAAGTGTCAATCTGTAACATTAGCAACTGAAGTCAGATAGTTCAAAGACATCACACAAAGGACTTCCTTTTAGCTAGACAAAGTGTAAATATATCCCTTTTAGTTATGACCCGTTTCCAGATAATGTATGTTCCTATCCTAATCTTGAACACTATTGCTTTTGCCTTCCGCAGACACAAGTTTTTTTCATGTTACTTCAAAGGAAAATGAAAACAAGAGAAAGAAATAACTCAAAGGTTTTAAACTTCATACAATGTGCTTGATTCTCCTTGACTATCAATTTCATCCTGAGCAGAGCAACGTGGGTCAGTCGGAATGAGTTGTGTGTGAGACCAGGAGACATGCAGAGACCATGTGTCCTGTTCTTCTCAGCATAAATCTTTATACAGGATGAAACAAAACTTCTTCAAGTAGCATCAGGGAGAGGTAGGTGAGTTAAAAGGAAAACACCTGAACATCCATGTTCCTGCATTGTCACTCTGTTCCTGAATAGCAAATGCTAAACTGAAGAACAACTTCTTCACCAAGTCTGTTCTTTCTAGCAAAACAGAGTAAGTGGGAACAATATGAAAATAACCAAATGCAGTCAGTCTTTGTTGGACTAACAGTCTTTGCCTGTGATATCAGGCAAAGAAGACATGAAGAAAACTGAAGCTTCACTTATTGAGGTCACTGTAGGTTCAGCTACTAAGTTCAGCCAGAGGTGGTTTTACTCATGAATAAGGAAAAATTCTTTGGGAGAGATCCGAGGAGGGTATCCCATCTAATAAATGTTTCTTTGAAACAAAGATTGAGTTTGAAGCCTTAATTCAATGAGAGCTTTCACTCTCAAGAGCTGCCTTTTTAAGACACTATTTCAAACAAATCTATACAGCCCTGCCAATCATGCTGCTGATACAGTCTTTCAGTAGCTACTGCAGCTACCAGTTATGGGAGAAGAAAATATTTTGGGCACAGCTAGTAGTAAAATTAAATACCTCGTTCATGTTCTATGGTAGGAGTCTTTTTTTATGGAACCCGTCCTATCTCCATGAATATTTTCTATCTTACTTTTTCTGCTGACTAAACATTTTAGTATTGTCACAAATGAGAAAAAAAGCTTGACAGCTGAACAATCACAAGGACCTTTTCTTCCATTTCAAAATAGGAATGATTTCAGTAATGTAATAGGGACTATTTAGCTCCATTCAAAAGAAAATGTAAAGGTCTGTGACACGAAGAGGCCAAGTGCTTTAAATACAGCATTAAAAAAAATCTGATGGACAGCCATCTTTGCCTGGTGTCACTGAGGTCTGACTGTTCCCAGCGTCTTTTGGACCATAGCCAACCTTTTTATTCCAGTGTTAAGGAAAAGATAGATAAGACTCAGGTTTTTAATTTTCAGTCCCAAAATTTGGATATCATCTTCAGAAGTTTCAGATTTATGTAGCCTCATAATGTGCCCTGGAGATATCATGTACCTAGTTCTTCTTCTTCATTATCACCCCTTGTTTTGTATAAATTGCTGTTATGTTGAGATTTCTCTTCCCCTTTTAGTAAGGCAGTTAACCATTTACCAGTTTTATATGAATTATCATAGAAAAATTTATTTGCTCTATAAAAATAATTGGCTTCTTTAACAGCAATATTATTCAATAGTGCCTTAATCTGTAGCAATTCTACATAAGCTTTTTACTATGGGATTTTTGATGTTCTAGTTTTTTATTGTTAGCTTTGCTAATAGCTCCAATTTTTCTTGCCTTTGGCATTTCCTAATTTCATGACATACACCTAAAATCCAGCTTCTAAAAGTCACTTTGAAAGCCTTCAGTACGCTATGATATGAAGCAGACACCAAATTAAAATTTATATATTCCTTGATTTTCGTTTTAATGGCTATTAGAAATTCTTTATCCTTAAGTAATAGAGTATTGAATCTCCATTGCAAACCATTTTTATTCTCCTCTCTTCAAATTATCTCTATTATTTCACCGGTATATGATCAGATAAAAGGAATCCATGCACTTTAATTCTCAATTTACTCCCAAACAGGTTTTTGTCTCTACAAAAAATGCCTTGTCTCATATAAGACTGATTTTCCGCCAAAAAGGAGTCCGAACTCACTTCATTGGGGTCAGCAGAGCTGCTCACAGGTTCAGAAAATAAAGCTGCTTATCTTCATGTTTGTAAATTTGAGTCTTACAATCATTTATTTCCTTTATTTTTTTAACTACAAAGAATCCACCTTCAGTCCAACTTTCAGCTGAACTTCAGTAGTTTTTCTTGCTGATTTTCTATTACATGTGCGTAGGACAAACTGATGGGAAGATTCTGTCACTTTTTTTATACTGAAAGGCAAGTAGTAGAGCTCCTCCAGAAGTAAAGTGTTTCTGAATGTATACTGTAGTCATACAGCCTGGTCTCATGATGACAGCAAGCTCCTCAGAAAGTCAGAGTTCTTCACTGTGTCTCCAAATGAAGGACATCAATACTAGGATTTACTTTCTGCTTTTAAAAGAAATTTTGTGCTTGCTGGTTTATATATATTTTAAAGAGACGAAATGAGAACCCACCTCATTTTTGTATGAAATACATTTATGCAATGAGTGCCACTTATCATCAGTTGTAGATAGGTAAGATGCTTTTCCCTCCATACAGAGCTCCTTTGTGAAATTTAGCTGAGGCAAAACGTAAACTATATTTTATTTTCTCATTTCATTTGGTATTTTTACCGAACACTTTTTCTATTTGAATTATTAGTATAGTCACTTTGTTCTCTTATTCTTTTGATGGCACAGTAGATTTGTAATAAGCATTCTGATTATTACAAATATCAAAGCAGTGTGAGATGAACGTGGACAAATAAGCTGTGTATGATAAAAATACAACCACTCTTAGGAGTAAGGCATTTTTCATTTCAAAGGTTGCTTAGTAATATAGGACTTGGTCATTCTGATTTAAGTTTCACATTTAAAGGTAAACTAACAAAGTGTTTATTTTAATCAGCCTGTCCTGTGTAATCTCGTGGAAAAATAAACATTAGTTAAAAGGCTATCAGTCTGACAAAATGACTTACCTTAAATGTTAATTTGAAAAAAAAAGCACTTCTTTCACTGTCGTTGGTTTGATTGAACGTGATGTTTCTCAGAGCAACTGAAAAGGAAGCTTTCCCAATACATTTCAAGCTCTTGTTTTTTCTTTTGGGTTGGTGTTTTGGGGTTTTTTTTTCCTTGCTGTGGTGTTTACTGCCTCTCAACAGTGTCTTTTTGCCTGGAAGACAACGGTTATAACAATATGACACAGGTATTTTTCCATAGAAAGCTGCCTGTTTCTTGGAGATTGTTTTAAAATTTCTGGGATAAATCCTGAAATGGCATAAATCTATACAGATAGATTTCTTGGCTTAAGTATTCATACCTATTTACAGTCGGCACCTTCAATTGTATTGCCTACTGAAAAATTGGTGTTCCCTCTTAGTGTCATCCTCCCCTTTCCAGTAGCCATCGTTGATAGAGGAGGAAGGGAGCCTTTATGGGTATGTTGGCCGTAGTGGTGCAGAGCTGTGTAGGGCTGCTTTGTGATCTGGTAAGGCTTCTAGCCCTTTTGTGCTTCGTACAGTATTTAAGGCTCCTGTCTCAGGAGTTTTCATCCAGACTATAATGCATATAGGAATTTAGAAAATACACCCACATAGTCATGAGTTAAAGGAAACTAAACTCTGCACAAATTAATAAACTGCTATCAGCTTCTGCAGTTGTACTATTCAGCCATAGTATTACATGGTGCTTAAGAGCTCTGCTTGTAGAACAGGGACACTTTGTGTTGGAAAGAGTCAAAATAAGATGGAGTACAAAAATACAAGATAAAGAAAATTGCCATGAAATTGCTATCAGGTGCTTGGGTCAGTTAAGTGGCAGTATGTGCAGGTTCCTATACGCTTGTTTGTTTTGGACAAAGACACATTAAAGGAATGGAAAGTGTCTCATTGACTTTGGTGGAATCTGGATCAGGCCCTCTGTGAGGAAAGCTACGTACAGCCTCTTGTAAAGAAGTTTTTAAAGCCATGACTCTTATTTTCTCTTTTGTCTGGAATCAATGTAAAGTAATAAAAAGAGTAAAAAATAAAGTGAATTAACAGTGACGGGGGTGGCAATGAAATGTTCACTGTCATTACTGCACCTGAAAACACACCCATTTGTGATAGTAGTGTAGGGTGACTACCCTTTAGTGAGCACAGCATATATAGGGTAGATTGTTCCATACTTAAAACTACACTTATTGGAGCTTGTCTCTTTGTGGCTAGGTGCGATTCGATATTCTGTCTTCAGCTGTTAAGTGCTGGTGCACTGTGTCTGTGATTTATTGTTCTCATAATCGGTAATATGTCTCTTATGTATATGCTTTCTTTTTCTTAGCTATTGTCTCTGATGGTCATATTAAAAAAATCTTTTCATGGTTTTGTGGCTTGTACAGCAAGTCTGCATTTTACTTTTTTATACTCAAAGATGTTTCCCTCTGCAATTTGTTTAAAATGAGATTAAACTGCATGAGAGGTAGAATGACACCTAAAAAATCATAACATCCATTGGAATGCCTTGAGTTTAGTGATTGGAGAGAGAGAGGGAGAAGCTAATTTACTGGTGCAGGTCTCCCATGCTTGTTGAAGACCACTAAAGTCAATATTTACACCAGCTGCCCACGAGCCTTACCTCTGCAGGCAGCATCTCTTTGCCCAGTTAACCATTAATACGATGTTTTTTCAGTTGTGTGTGTTGACCGTGTTTGAGTAGTGTCTGCTGCCTTGTTCGCTTAGCATAACAAACTCCTTACTCTACATCCGTTTGCTGCGTCGTGGTCAAGTGGTCCCACAGGGTTAACTGGGTGATCTACAGCGCTGAGCTGCAGTCTGCCTGTTTTGGCTTCCTGAGTCGTTAGCGAGACTTTTCCCCCACTCTGAGATGCAGCTCAGTAAAACAGTGAATCTGGTGAACAGAGTTTGTCCCTTCACAAAATATGGTGCTATGCAACTGACTGCATATTAGGTGTCCAGAAGATGCAAGGTCAGATACTTTTACTGCATGGAGATAAATGCTGCCCTTCCATTACTGAGGCTTCCTTGCTCACTGCAACACCAACTCATTTCTGTTCACAGAACAAACTCACGTAGGGGTGATGGGGATATTGGGTGCTTTTTGCGCTGCTCTATTTGAGAAGACATTTTTGGTGCATCTTTTCATTCTTTTCCTTTTTACACATTGCCTGCCTGACTTCCCTCTGTTCGATGTACTGTGGTGTGTAATTAACAAGCAACATGCCTTTTATACAAAGGAAAAGCAATAGGTGGACTACATGGCAATTTTCTAGTATGCGACTGTGTTTCCAGAGCTGTGCACATTGCTGCTGACACCTTTACAAATATAATAGTATGAATTTAACACACCGACAGAAATGCAAGGAAAAGGCAAAACCATGCTGGCTTCTTCAGTGCTAGAAAAACAACAAATTAAAATGTTTGGCAAACAGAGGACAAAATTCATAGGGAAAAGACTTGTACTTCCAAGCTTCTCAGGGTACATCAAGCAGTAAAGATTAAGAATTTATTACAGCTTTGTGTTCTCATTGTTATTTTTATCTTTCTGTCTCCTTCCCCACCTCACTCCATTAAGCTTGCTAGTAGAAGACACTACATTTTATAAAGCTATCAGTAAAAAGTACTCCATGTGCAAGGAATGGTAACAGTGTTCCTTTCGTGTCCAAAACATGTTGCATAATTGCATAAAATTGCACTGAGTTACTGTGAACTTTAATAAGGTCTTCAAATAGTCTGCTAAAAATTATTCTGTGAGAATGGTCAAGTTATTATGAGCTGTAGTGTTTAAAGGGCAAAGCTGAAATTCTCTGAGTAGGTATATAAATTTAAATTTTATTAATAGTAATTTTATTACTCATGAAAATGAGCAATAGCTAGTGTGATGTGTGCTAAGCATCAGGTAGCAAGGATTACAAGTTGCCACGTTTGGCAGTATGGAACCATACATTCGCTTGACCTCGCTGGAACACAGCTTGCAAAGTTTCTGCCCATTTTTAAACAGGGCAAAATATCCACTAGAAGTGGAGGATCAGACCAATCCATTTATCTGTATCATGGGATCAATGAGCTAGGAAACTGTCCCCCCTGCCAACTAGATGGCATTAGTACAACTGTATGTCGATAACAGAGAAAGACTCCCCAAAAGATACAGCTCTTTCCAAGCAAACCGTAATAGATTCATAGCTTTTTTTCTTACTCATATGAGTAGTTTGACTGATTACTTGCATGAGGGAGATGGTCTGGGTTTGGCCCAATTAGGAGATGTTGTTTCTTAAAATTCCAACAATAACATTCCTACACATTATTCTACAGAGCTCTTGCCTGAGGGCCCAATCTTGTCATCCTTCCACACACAGCATTTCTATTGAAGTCAGGATCAAGAAAATTATAAACCATACAGCATAAAAAGATATGCTTGGTTTATTTGGCACTGGAAAGCTCTATGTACAGGCCTTTGGGTGCCATTCCGTGATTCTGACTGAGGCAAAATGGGAAACAGGGGAAGGTTAATGTATGAGTATTATCAAAATTATAATAAAGAGTACATCATTCTGGTTAGAGTCAACTAACATTGACCTGTAAATATTGGAATGGACCCCCTGAAAGGAAACTATTCTTTGAAGATTAATACCGACTCTTTTCTCATGACCTCATCCTCAGCTCTTTCAGGCTGGCCAAGTAGTGTGGATGGCCAAGTAGCAGTGGATGCTTACAAACAACTGCCCTTTGCAAGAAAGAAGCGTGGTAGTGTTCTTCCATAAATGCCCCCAGACATGGTTTCCCAAACTTTTGTCACCTGTGAACTGCACTTTGGAATATGCCCCAGGTGAAGCTGCCCTGAAAACCTTTAGTTTAACTGTGACTAGGTGCTGCATCTGCTTTGCATGAGACCACGCTCTGCTTAGTCCCATCATCTGTTATCAGATATGTAGATGAAGAAGAGGCTGGTCTTGACCTACAAGCCCTAAATGGTTCTGAATGCTCTGAGAAATTTTCTTTCCCCACCTGAGCTTGTCTGAGATGTTCATGTGTGCTGTAAGTGTACTTGCAGGGATATATCACTTTGCCTTCCCCCAAGTACAGGTTCAGAAATTGTCAGGATCAAATGCAATAAGATTATTTCTTCCAGTCTTTTCTTGGAGTGTCAGTGTTTGGCCTGAGAAAAAGGACAGATGAAGTTGAAGCATGAGAAATTACTTCATAGCACTTTTAACTTATTTCTAAGAGGATCAAGAAAACTTTAGGCATATAAATATCCTAAAAAACCTTTCAAGTGTCTAAATAGTCAGTTTGGGTTTTCTGATTCTCTCAGTGGTTAGAAGTTTCTGAAATTCCTTTTTGGTTTCATGCTCATTATCTCTTCTATTTTATTTTTATTTTACATGTTAAGAAAAAATGTATGGCAAACAATGCCTCGAGCATTGCAGCACGGTTAGGAACCAGGTTTCTAAATGCCCCACTTAATATAATGTATAATGTTGCATTCAGCAGCAACTCATCTGATTGAAATAATTTGACTGGAATTAAACTATTGCTACTAAAATTTATGTAAAACTAATGAAAAATTTATTGGTTTATAAAATCCTTGCTTTTATCCAGGACTAACAATTCCTATGCAACGCTAGTGATCCTCCCACAAATAGTTGAGAGGAAATAAAATATAAGGGAGTTCATCAGTTCATATTCCCTGAGATCCTCACAGTTACTCTTCTTTGTGATCCAGTCTTTTAACTTTTTCATGACTTTAATCTTAAAAAATAGATTTTTAATTAAATTCAGAGCTATTATTCCCCTTTAGGGGAGGTGGGAAAAACAAATGCAACTCTGCTGCAGGACCTCTGAGCATAACACTTTCCCTCTCTTTACAGTTCATTTTGGCATTTTTATATATCTTCTGCTAATAAAATGTAATGATTTTCATCTTTTACTTTGACATCTGAGTCTGTATCTTTTATCTGTTGTTTACAGTGTTTCAGCCCATAAATAAATCATATGACAAAATAAATTACTTAATCTTGTGTTTTATTTGGAAACACATTAAAGCCTAGCTTTGGTGGGAAAAAATCACTTTACACCTTACAATTGCTTATATACTTTTATGACTTTTGTGTCACATTCAAATACTATCAAGGTGTCATATCAATACCAATTGTTCACAAGAGCCACATTTTAAACCTTTCAAGTTTTCTGGTAGAGTTGGATAGGAATACTTTGAAATGAAAGTACATCTGTCTTTGGCAAATGGCATTTTCAGTTCTGAGTGTTTTGGGTTTTTTTTAATATGATGTTATAGTGTATTACAAAAGCAATATTAATCCCCAGAACTTTCTTCAAATCAGTATACATGTGATTATAATGAAGTCCGTTTATCCAGTCCCGTGTATCCAAGGCTGTTTGTTGTCAGCATCTGTTTTTCTCATCCACTATAAATTCACTTATACTGCACATTCCCAAAGTTGTTCTTTTGTATTTTTGGCATCTGTGTAACTGGTAAAATAAATGGTACTGCACTGAATTTCAGGCTGTATTTCTATTCTCAGTTTCTTTTAGACACACTTTGCTTCAGCAACGAGGAATAAATGATAAATATTTTCTCCGCTGTTGTGAAAGAAAAGAAGTTTATAACCTCAGTGCATTTATCAAGCTTTTACCTGGTCAAAGAAAATTAAATCAAATTCTAAATAGTTGTTTGCATACCTCTTCTAGAAGCTTCTTTCCTTCACAAATGCCTCCCACAAAACTATCTTTCACATAGAGAGTGTGCCCTCTTTTCTTAGGTTAATTACTGAAATATGATGTGGTTTGGTTTCATTCTTAGTAATTTCCGGATTCTATTCCAGGACATTTGGGATAGAGCCCAAGAGCTTAGCATGTTTTCCTTTTTTCATGGTAAAATTGTGCAAATATGCATTAGAGTGTGAAAACAAACAGTCTAATACATTTTTGCAAAGCTCTTTATGTTTACTGTTTATTGCAGATACCAGATCCTAATTAAAATGCGCTAACAAAAGCCAAGATACAAAGAACAAAGATATAACGAAGCCTCATCTTTTAAAAATATTTGTGATTAATCCCAGAGGACACTGTGTCATACGTCATTATTATAAAATTCAAGAAAGTTAACTACATCTTTGGAAAGGATATAGTGCTGAACACTGTATCCAATCCATAGAAAAATAATCATATCATGGTCATGTTTTCTAAGGAATAATCTTCTTTTCATATCCTATAATGGCATCCAGCTACAGCCCCTCTTATTTATGGTTCCTTGCGCTTCTCAGGGAAAACTTCTCGAATAGGTTTTTAAACATCTTGGAATGCCTCTTGCTCTTACTGACATTTGCCTGTAAATATATTTCTGTCATTATTAAAAAGGAGTGATTTAAATTTGATCCCAGAAGACATTTTTAAACATGACATTAACTTAATATGCTTGTTGTTTTAACTGTGGAAACAAGTTACTGCTTGATTTTAAAAAATCTTCTGTCCAAGCAAAGTTCAAGCCTTTAGAGATCACATTTTGTATTCAGGTGAAATAAACCTGTGGTCCAGTCCTGATGCCTACAACAAGGTAGAATTGCTGTGGTCCTGTTACGCTTTGGAACTGGAGATTAGAGCATTCATGCAAAGTAATTCTGTTTTCCTGTACACCATGATACCCAGCTTCACGAAGCATAGAAACCAGGAACATGCATGGATTAGGTATATTAACAAACAGTAACTGATCAATCTGTTCACAAACTGTGAATTCACTGACCAGAAATTAAAGTGGATGTCAGCCATGCAACAGTCTGTGGTGGTGTTGTAGCATTTGAACAACTGTTTACTGAATAACTGGCACCTTCCTCTCTCCTTGGTATCCATGTCACTTCTTCCCGTGGAATTAAAGCACTAAGGCTTTGGGAAAGAGATTTGTCCTCTACATATGCCAAGCAATGAAAGCCTGTAAGAGGCGATGAACTGAGCCCACGCTGAAAGGTTCCCCTCCGTCTGGCGGAAGGCAGAGGGCAGCGCTGGTGGTGAGAGATACTGCTCTGTGTTTAGGGAGAGGATGTTACACCACCGGCTTGTATTCCCCTGGAAAAGAGTAGAGGGAAAGAGGCAGAGGTCAACAGTGGAAAATAAGCTTTGTAGGAAAGACTTGATTCATTATTGGCGAATCAGAGGCAAACAAGAGTGCTCTATGGAGATCTGTTTGTGCTCGGTTTGGCCGCTTGCCCAGTCACTGTCCAAGTGCTTTCATGTGAATTTCTCTTTCTTCAGAAAGTTCAGGCGTTACTGGGACTTCATTCTCCTGCTCAGCATAACAGAGATGACACTGGAAGGTCTTCTGGATGTTCTCTGTGTCTGGATGCTTTGGTTTTCTCAGGTTTTATACTTCCTACTTTTCATTCCAGCACTTCAAGAAAAATATTTTCGACATGGTCTTTTTCAGAACATCTCAGGCACTATTGTTCTTTTCCCATCCATGTATCAAATTCTTCTGTTACATGGAATTGTTCCTTTCGTACAGCAGCTGGTATTAATTAACACACAGACATTTTGGAATCCTGAAGAAGTTGTACCACAGATTCTGTCTGGTTTGTGTTTGGATTGTTTTGTAAATTAAAACATGCTCAACCTTCTGAAAATAGGAATCTAACCTCAGTAGACACATCTTTCCCTCCTCTTTCTGCTTTGTTGTAGGAAGTAGCTAATATCCCACTATGTTGTTACATGAAGTATGTATCTGAGGACATTTCATTTGTGTTTCTGGTGTTCCCATAATCTCGATCAAATAACCACAAACCGTTTCAGGTGTTGCGTGGAGAGGGCTACTCTGAAAGGCTAATGTCATCCAGTCTCTCCAGGTTCCCCCCCAGAGACCACAAAGAGAGACAGGCTCTCTGGGGCCAGGGAACTGCTGAATTAACTCTCCAGGGAAGTGTTTTTCTATCCATAAACTATAAAGGCAGTTTAGGGAAGTTTGACTCACTAGGTTAAAATTAGCCCTTGAGAATACTTCTCTCAGCTATATTAGTATAAGGGGGAAATTACTTGTTCTTCAGTTAAGAAATTTATAAAATGTGTAGAACTACTTTTGAAAGAAACAGAATTTTCTAATATAAAAATTAATTTTCTGAAAGGGGGAGTGTGTATGAGAAGTATTTGTTGGTGGGTTGACTGGCAAACTAGCATGAAGGTCCTCAACTGAAATTATGGAGAGGTTACAAAGGTTTCTAGGAAAACAAAGATTTTTCAGCTTTACTTTGACAGTACTGTAACATCCTTGTGATCCAAGTCAGCCGTTCATCAGCCAGGCAGCTCCAGGCACCCTGCTGCTGAGAAGGATTCAGGTGGTGCTCTTGTGTTTGCACTACTATCCCTGTAAGAGAGGTTCCTGCAAACTGAGCTGCTTCTTTTGTCATTGGGGTCTCTCAAAGGCATAGATCAGCAGCCTGAGCCTATCCCTGGCCTTGCAGAAGACATTTCCCCTTTTAATGCAGTGTAGTTTGTCAAATAAGCTATGCATAGTGTTTTCCTGTAATGGGGGTGTGTAATGTGTGCTCTTCCCCCTCTACTCTGCTTTGGTGAGACCCCACCTGGAGTACTGTGTCCAGCTCTGGAGTCCTCAGTTCAGGAAAGACATGGACCTGCTGGAGCGG
>JAVKLA010000073.1:5395874-5425306 GCA_034782735.1 Sagittarius serpentarius | reverse complement strand
AGGTGTCCCTGCTCACCGCAGGGGGGTTGGACTAGATGACCTGTGATGGTCCCTTCCAGCCCAAGCCATTCTGTGATTCTATGATTCCTATCCTGGACACATCCTTTTTTGTGGTGTTTGTTGTCAAAAGAAGAACGAGTACAACTGGCCACCTGCAATAAAACAAAGGTTTTAATTCTTTGTTCCTCACCAGGTGCAACTGAATTTACAATATGAAAAAAGAGAGATTCATTTTTTCTCCGTGCGAGAAAGCCTCAGATGTGATTATTTTTTTCTCCTTTTTTATTCTATCTCAAAACTTCTGGAAGAAATTAAAAGAGATATGGAACATGCATAATTTTTTTTTTCCCCTTGATGAAAATAATTGGGAAAAATAAAAGGAGTGAGGGCATTTAAACTCCAGGATAGACGTAAAGAGTTTGTACCTCCTCCTTCTCACTCTCTCTTCCCACTTCCCATTTACAGGTACACTTTGGACCTACAGAATTAACACATTTATTTTTTGCTAATGAATATTGCCTTCTTTCTGAACTTGGTGGCTACTCACCCGAAGTGCGGACATAAACGGGAGCCTGCTGTTTGACACAGTATGTAACTATGCCACGGTAACAGAGCTGTATTGTTATATGTGAAATGCAGGCTAGCATTCCATCAGTGGCATTTGTCATGTGAAAAGCCATGCTGTGCTCTGCTAATGGCTCCTGAGAACAACTGTTATTTGGCAAAACGAGTAAGTACAGTGGATGTTACTCTTGCGGTATGAAACACTGAGTGACAAATTCCATCAGAGGAAGTCAGCACGTTGTAAGAGTGTAAAACCCTGGTAAGAGCTTGGCATTCAAGTGCCATTGAATAGTCTGTTGATGGGAACACACTAACAGTTTAATTTGGACCTGATAAAATCTTACAAGGTTTGTGGGTTTGTCTTCTCTTGTATGTGCCCTTTTTGATCTTGCTAATAAAAATAAGAAAAGAAAACTGTAAAGAGAAAAGTACCTTACAAAAGTACGTGCTTGGACTGACTCAGGCACAATTAAGCTAGAACACGCCAGTCTTAACCTGCTGAGCTATGTGTGGGTGTAACAGCATGAACAGAATTTGACACTCTCTACTGCCCGATACCACTGAAATATCTATGCAGAGTGATAAGCAGATAACAGATTGTCAGCCTTTTAGCTGAATTTCCTATTTTTGTTGGTATAAAACAGACTCTTGCTTCCCCCCCTCTTGTTCTTCACCCTTTCCCTCTCCTTTGAGATATCCTGAATCCTTGCTGGAACCCTGCCAAATCCTTCGCAGCCTGTGTCATTCATCTCTTTACGTCCTTTCATTTTTTCGGCTTTGTCTCATGCCATCCTTCTAACCAGAGTTCCAACTTCTTCTCTGCGTGCAGGCGTCACTGAGGGCATACGTCCCCTCTTTCTTTCAGCTTTCCTGGGAGCTCAACACATTGCCTCTGTGACACTTGCATCCTATGCTAGTCTGGGAAATGAGACTCCAGATTGAGACCACCCCCATGTCAGGTGCCCAGCTAATGCTTTGCATAATGCATACCGTGTTCACTTGCGGGATTCTGACGGAGAGATAAGTAGCCTTCAAAAATGCTTAGGAGATGGTGTGTTTCAGAGAGGCATTGCTTAAAACTTATGGGCCTACCTTAGGGCCAACCAAGAAAGACACACGATTACTAATTTGTTTATGCATATCTCTTCAATTTTTTTGCTTTGTTGGACAAATGGATATTCTTATGAAGAGATACCAAAAAGTAATGAAGAGACTAAATTCTCCCTTTGAATATGTATAGAGTAGCCCTGGAAGTTGGCTAAGTTTGGGATTGTATGTATACGTTCTAGAACAGAATTTAGCCCACCCAATGCTGGGATGATCATTTGCAACTTCAACCAGTTTGGAGAGCAACAAAATTTGAAAAGTATGCTAAGGGCCGGATAAACTTCTCCATTTCCAAAAAGGGACAAATAAGAAGGAATGTTCCTTCCCTAATGCATAATTTCTCCTTTTCTAGTGTAAAATATAGTAAATTACTCCAAACACAAACTAATCATCAAGAAGGCAACAATACTGTTAATGGTTTAAGCATAGTACTCAGTCTGAGTTTACTCTGCCTTATGGAAATATCAAAGTCATTTTGATTATGCTCAGAGGTTTAATATAGCTATTAGAACAACAGCTACTCTATTGGTGTTACACCATTACATTTGTTAAGTTGATTCAGCACTAGAACTATGACTTTTATTCTTTCAGTTGCGTTTGTGAATTTGTTTTTGTTTAAGTTTGAGTAATTGAAGTCTTGTGGGAAGTAAAGTCATTGTTCATCTGCTTATTTCAATCTGTGCTGGGAAAGCCAATTTTCTCTTGTTAAATTATATTTCTAATGTTCAACAGGGATAGTTGCAGATACTTGCTGTCATCCCTTGCTTTCTTTGAAATACGTCTTAGCTGGCTCTCCAAGCCGTCTTATCACCCCCTGATGTTTCAGCAGCAAGGTGATTCATTAGAATGGTCTTACCCCATTTCTGACATCTCAAATCCATGAACTGAGATCATCTGAGAGGGATCTGCAACTGATATTCTGTAATGTGGGTAATACAGAGCTATTATCTAAGAACAAGAATGAGAATGGGGCAGATTTTTTTTTTTTAGTGAGCTTTCTTCTTTGAAGCTGCAGTCCCATATCCATGTCCCCACTTCCTTTGGTACTTGGTACATTTTCCACAGCTATGTTGCTCATGGCTCCTCAAATGCTGTTACAGACTAAGCAAAACCCTTCACCGTAGTGGTGAGAAGGGAAAATCTTGACCTGAATGTTTTGTCAGAATAAATGACATTTTTCTTGCTTGCCGTGTCAAAAAAAAACCCCAAACAAACCAAAACCAAACATTCTGCCAACCAGAAAACTTTTTCTTTGGCAGAACATTACAGCTTACATTACTTGGGAACTCCTGTTAAAAAACAGTTTTTGAGAATCTGTTCACTTTGCTTAAGTACTTAATTGAGGCCAGACTCTCTTGGAAACATTTTATTAACTATCATATAAATGCAACCACCTAAAAAATAGGCAGAGACAATGTAATTGTACAGTATCGTGCCATAAACCAATAAGATATTTTTCTCTTCTGAACAGAGGACAGATCTTTGGCCCAGGCTTAATGAAAGAAAAGAGCAGTCTTAATGAATGGAAAAAAGTTGATCTAAGTCCTCCTGAAGTTAATGAATAGCTTTGTATCAGGCTTCTAATGCACAGAATAAACAACTGTCTTTGTTACTGTTTGACTGCTGAAAATGGTTTGCGTATTTTGAAAAAGGTAGATTGTTGCGTTTTGTGGTAGCTTTAGAGCTGACCTTAAGTGTTAATAAGCTTTATTTTAGAACATCTTTGAATGGAAAGTAGCCGACTGTGCAATGAAGCCGCGTGACTGTTTGGCAATAGAGTGGGAGGATATGCTTAGCTTTTTGTTACTGTTGTTGTTTGGTTGGGTTTTGGGGTTGGTTTATTTTCAGATTAGCATTTAAGGCATATGAGATGCCATAGGCATTCTCTTAAGACATTTAAGGAGATATCATCTGAAACCCTTATTTTCTCAGGGTACTGAAGGAGAAAGTATTGATTAGTGCATATGCTAGAATTCACATCCTATTTGTAGAGAGCTAATAAAAAAATAAAAAGACTATGGTCCCAGTAGAGTTTCAGCAAAAGTAATGGTAACAATAATGACTTTCCTACAAATGCTTTCACATGTTTGGAGAATTTTCTGTTCTCTTTTAATAGCTATTAGGCTTGTTACGCCAAAGTGTGTAGGTTTAAAGGAAATTAAAATGAGAATATGTACGATATTTTACTGTTGTTATACTAATTCTGGTGTTTCTTGATCTAGATTAACACACTGTCTTAATGTTTAATTCTCTGCCTATGCCTGCATTGGTCAGCTACAGACAGTATCCCAAATTCAATCTCTCAAACTGTCAAAAAATACTGAGAGGAACGTTGCTTTTTGGAATAATGCAAGTAGCCAGCAGCCATGAGATTTGCTGTATGTAAAGAGCTCTTAAAAGATCTGTGTGCAGCATAAGCCCCTGAACAGAACTTAGGCAGATTTTGAACAGATCTTCTGCTGCATGGGAATAAATTTCAAACACCCAAGGAAAAATGTTTCTGGATACTGCTCATCACAGGTCATGTGCTTTTGTCTTATTTCACTGCTGTAGCCTAAAGACACTGTTTCCTCCTTCCCAATAATATTTGAGCAAAATACTTCAGATCTGTTATTGAATACATTTGTTTCATGCTGAGGCAGGAAAGAAAATGTTTTGTGAACAGATAAATCAGTTTGCCATTTCCATACAAATGCGTAATTCTTCCAGGACACTTCAGTACCAGTTCTTGCAAAGACTGGTTTTTGAGCTCCCATCAAAAAACCCTAGTCCTTCAGCTGGCTTGCTGTAACGTGTGTATGTATTTTAACACCTCAATTAATAATTCAGATTAATTCATAACACGGGACTAAATATTAAGGAAAAGATTATAAAAATCAGTATCAATAATTCATGACGTCTTCTTGGCTAGAAAGGTAATTTCTCGGAAAATTATTAGGAAAGAAAGAATTTACACAAACCTCTATCTTTACGATCTTACACTGACATAGTAATTATTATTGCTTAGATTGGCATAAGAATAATCATCAAATAGGTATTTAGTTACAGGCAGCTGTCTTGAAAATCTAATAATCTGTTGGATCAATATTAGGAGTGTTGTCCCATCTGACAGAACTATCCTTCTTATTTATAATCTGGAAACCAAGAAACATTTTGCATGGTCATAATAAATGTATGTGTGTGTATGTACATATATATACACACACTTTTGGTCTTTAATTAGTCTTTGTTGGTAGGAAACAAGACAGAAGCAGAACTGCATAATGGCTGAGGTTGGCAGGGACCTGTGGAGGTCATCTGGTCCAACCCCACTGCTCAAGCAGGGCCACCTAGAGCCGGCTGCCCAGGACCATGTCCAGACGGCTTCTGAATAAGTCCAAGGGTGGAGATTCCACAGCCTCCCTGGGCAACCTGTGCCAGTGCTCGGTCAGGCACTGAAAAAGTGTTTCCTGATGTTCAGATGGATCCTCTTATGTTTCTGTTTGTGCCCATTGCCTCTGGTCCTGTCACTGGGCACCAGTGAAAAGAGCCTGGCTCCATCTTCTTCACACCCTCCCTTCAGGTATTTCTCTTCTTCAGGATGATCACTCCCAGCTGTCTCAGCCTTTCCTCATAGGAGAGATGCTCCAGTCCCTTCACCATCTTGGTGGCCCATCCAGGGCTCTCTCCAGTATGTCCATGTCTGTCTTGTACTGGCAAGCCCAGAACTGGACACAGTACTCCAGGTGTGGCCTCACCAGTGCTGAACAGCAATAAAACAGTGAGAAAAGCAGAGAGTAGAGTAGAGTAGCATGGAGAAGAGAAGAACACTGAACAACAGATTTTGCATTGAGCAGAAACAATTCTTTTACATCTAGAATGAGTAATTTCACAAAGGGGGTGACATTAGTTTATGTCTCTAATAGCTAACCTTTTTTTACCCCAAGCAAAGCAACTTTTGTTTTTTATAGAGAAGAAAAGTAAATATTTCAGTTAAGGTACTAGAAGAACATCTAAATGCTGAACACTTTTGTGTGTTAATATACTTATATATATATGTGACAGATGCATATGTGTATTTCTGTAGATGTATCTTGAGGGAAGACTCACACTGTTGGCATTAGAAATAAACAAAGCAGAATTGTTTAGTTTTCACTTCTTCTTAACTGCCAAAGCTCCCTTTAAGTTATTATTTTTTCAACGGACTCAGTGATGACAAGTGTGAAGGGTTTTAGTCCTCTGCCTCCTGCTGGGTATTTTGTTCATTGGCATCTGTGAACCATCTCCAATGTGAGGGAACTGAAGAGCCTGCAAAGATAATCTTTTCTATAGTATGGGTATGGTGAACAGATTCAGAGTTCCCTGTTGCTCTGCTACTACTCCCAGCAACTCAGAATGGTAAAGAGCTCTGCAACATCTTTCTTCAGTTGTCTCTTTTCTGAAGAGTCCTAATCTACTTAGCACACCTCCCATGGAAGCCATTCCAAACCTGCAGTTATTGTTGTTCTGCTTCTTTGGACCTTTGTTGATCCTATATCCTTTTTGACATAGTAGGGGGCCAGAACAGTACACTAATTAAGATGTGACACACTCTTAGATTTATAATGTGATACAGTGATGTTTTCTCCCTCTGTTCTCTATTCCTTTTCTAACATGTCCTAATATTAAATTTATTTTTTGACTACTAATGGCCATTAAAATTATGTTTTTATAGACCTGTTAGAATCCCAAGATCTTGCTCCTCAATAGCAATAACAGTTTTGTATGTAAAATCCCACTTTCCCCCACATTTCTATAGCTCTTTGTTGAATTTCATCTGCCATTTCAATACCTAGTTGTTGATTTTTGCAGTGCTGCAGTTAGCTCTCTGACTGGCTTAGTATCATAATGAGACACTGTCACCTTACTTCTTCCTTCCTGTTCCATATCCCTTCAGAATACGTAGTTCTGTAATGCTCTTCTGGCAATGGCCCTCTGCACTAAAAGTGTGTATGTTTACTCCATCCAGTGTTTTCTCCTCCTGAGTTATTTTTTCATCCTTTTATCCCTGAGAGGATATTCTACTTAACATCTTTTGTTGAGGGACCTTAATTTTTTAAAATTAAACAGAATAGTAAGTTCAGCAAGTACCTCCTAGCATGAAATTGGATTTCAAGTGAGAGTGTAAGCACTCATCACTCAAAAACTCTAACTTCCCCAAATCAGCTATTTTATAAGGTTAATGCAACATTAACATCAATGCGATCTTATTTTTATCAGCCAATCACAAATATTTTGCTCATGTTCATCATTAGCCTGGCAGTAGCTAAGTATAACGTATTTTATTCTGTGGTCAAATGTTCTTGTGGTTTAACATGCATCCTGTTCTTTTTCTGAACAAGTAAGAAGAGCAATGAAATAAGTTTAAAAGTGAAATGAAACTGCCATAAACTAACTTATTTGGTTTTGGTCCCGCTTCATTTTACAGTTTCTGGTAGTTAATTGAAGTAGGACTGGAGCAGAGTTACACCTTTCTCAAAGACATACTATGTGCTGCTCTTGGGGTTTGGAGGCCATAGCGTTTATGGTTCAGCAGGCTGCTGAGGCTCAGCAGGGGCCGGGGAGGAGTCCTGCCCTCCATGCAGCATCAGTAGAGCCGGCGGTCTGCGTGATGCTGTGAATGAGTAAGCTGCCGTGTTCTGCAGACCGTCTTTGGGGAAGTACCGCTTCACTGCCTCTCACAGAGGCTTGAGAGGATGGCATCCGCCTGGGCCCCGTAATTGCATCTGTCATCCAGTAACACAAGGGTTATTTACAAATGCTGTACGATTTTTCTGGAGGCCTCAGAAATACAAAGTGCAGTTACTGCCCTCTTTTCAAATAACTGACAAAATAAAGAGAGAAAAAGATGGGTAAGACTGCAAAGATGATACACTAGGGATAGGTAACTGAGAAGAGACCAAAGAATCTGGAACAAAGTAGGGAAATTGAGAGGGAAGGGTGTGAAAGTGGATGGAGGCACTACGAGACAAACAGTGAATAATTCTGGCAGCGCTTGTGTTTGTATCTCCCCTCATTTTTGCACCATGCCTAATGTGGGACGCTGTTGTTCAGGGGCAAGTGTAATGTTGTGTGAAGTGGGATCACTGCGTGGTATAGTTTACTCACCTCTGAAGCTTTTAGAGTTGGTTACACATAAAATGTTTTCTGGAAGTTTTGTTTCATTTTTACCCCCTTATGCAGAACCCATTATTCAAACTCTTATCCCTTACTAGGATGCTGCAAAAAGCTTGAAGAAAGCTTATAAATGCTGCCAATGTACATGTGTCCCATGGAACTAACTAGCAGAATAGTAAATACTGAGCAATTAAAAATTGGAAATTTTCTATGGTCACCTTACAGGAATATATTTTACACCCTGAAGAGATTGCCAGATTCTTTGTTACTCTATTTTTAAGCGAAGGTCCCATGTATCACCCCTTCCTCATTTTTGCTGTCGGTTGCGTATGGTGCATAGCAATTTCCAGTTATTTATTCAGCTTTAGCCATAGCATAAACATCTTTACCATCCATATACAGTAATTGCAGTGGGGTGAGTACAGTTTTGCTAAAATAACCTCAAGTGCACAGATGCTGGCAGTGTTTTATAAAGAAAAGAAACTGCACTGTATTCACTACAGCTACTTATAGTTGAAGTCTCACCTTTTCCTATTTTCCCATTCTTTGTGTTTATTTTTAGCATTTTCTTTCAGGATGCTCAAAATCACAACTTTGGCTTTATCTTACATCTTTGGGTTCTGTCCTGCTTTCAGGCACATGGAGCCTTCCTCCAAGTATCTGGATGTTTTTGGTATTTAAGACAGATAGCTTAGTTCAGTGCATTTCAGTCTTCCTTTCAGAAGAAGTAATGTAGAGGATTAATTCTATGGCTAAGAGTTTTTCTAATGGTTATGTCCTTGTGAAAAAAAGACCATGAAATTTGCCCTTTGTCCTACAGATCACTGCTATCAAGCAGTATTTCTTTTCTTTAAATTACATAGTAATTAAAAATATATTATGAAGATATCACTGAGATTTTGAAGTTAAGCATGCAAAAGTTAGGAAAATAAATGGTCCTGACTGTATGGTTGTCTTAGCATATTTAATATGGCCACAGTGTGTGTTTCCACTATGATAATCTCTAATATATGAACGTATGTGACTTCTCCCCCACCCCAGTATTGCATTCTTAGTGCTCACAACGGATAGTGCTTACCTCATGAGTAGATATTCCGCATCAAGTTTTCCTCCATTCACTGCATTCTTTGGGCATCTTTCTCAAGGCATAGCATTTCTGTGATGCTCCTCATTCTAGTATATGAGTACTGTACAAACATTAATTACATTATCTTTACATGGAAATTATTTTTCCGTGGAAAAAGTTGATCCTGAGATTCTCACTTTGCAGACGAGAACTCTGACACAGCTAATTCGGCAGCTTGTTTGGGCTAGTCCTTTGAACTACCTGCCACTTTACGTGTTCAAGATACGTCTTCCACTGCCTCCAGTTTGCCATTTTGAGCACTCAGAAAAAAAAGCTCAGCAAATAAGGGATTTTTCATTAGGTGACCAGATAGGAAAAATAAGCAAATGAACAAACAGGAGAAAAATTGATTTGGATAGAACCAAAATGATTTTATTTTTTTTTTCCTTTTTCACTACAACAACTCCTTTCTGTTTGGCCAGAATGAACTGGCTTTCATTTTGCCATTATTTAATCCATTTGCTCAGCCATTTTTTTAAATAAAGAAAACCATTTTGGAGCAAGAAGTCAGAGTGACCAAAGAAAGTATTCTGACCTTTCTAAACCAAAGTATTTTTACAGTTATCTCCCTTGTCTGTCCTAATTATATGCAAATTTAGGAACCAGTTTTTGGTCCCTTCTCCTTCCCCAGGCTCCAATAGCTTATGAATGTACTATTCTTTGAAAGTTGCTTAGAGGCATTCAGTATTTCTGTAGAGGAACCCAGACTCTCAAGCAGATACCTTGATAAGGAGAGGGATCCCCAGCACCATACCGGCCACATGAATTTTGCAAAGTAGTGATATGGTCATTTGCTACCTTAGCCATGACACCGTTCTTTACTTTTTTGCAATCCACTGCCTCATTTGCTGCAGATCTTGCAGCCTCTGTGACAACTGAAGCAGTAGCTACAGCAAGCTGTTTCCTTTTGAGCATCATAATACATTCCCAGAGCAAGTACGGGACTACTTTAAGAGCCATAGAGCTCCTTGGGTACTCCATGGGCAGCAGTCTTCATGCAGCCTTTGCAATCGACAGGGGGATGTATGTTTAGTCAGCTGCTGGGTAGAGTTTTCAGTTGGGATGTGTGCCATGGGTAGATGGACACATGACTGGAGATGGCACTGGGCAGATCTTCTCTTCTTCCAGTACAACAACTGGAAAAAATGTGTATAATAACATAATCAAAGAATCCACCATAGGACTTGTGTTTATTTTGCCATGTTAATAGTGTTCATGTCACATAAGAAGTTCTGTATATGGGTTGGGGGGGAGGCTGCATAGGAAAAAGCAGGAGTCCACACAACCCCATTTCTACTTCTGGCTAGAATCTTACATGCACCTGTTTCTGTATCATGTGTCTAGTCTTCTTAAGCCTCAGCCTCTGCTTCTCCAGCTTCTTGTCCCAGTTCTGTTGTTTTATCTCATGCCTTGCTGTCTCCCAGTTTTTCCCACAGTCCTAGTCGTCTGCTTTGACAATCTCCATTTCCCTCCCCTTTCCTGACTCTCTGCTGCCTTGGCTTCTCTTTGCCTTGCCTGTATCTGTTGGTCACCAGTAGCAGTTTTTCCATACTCAGTATTGTTTCACGTTTTGCCCATTATCTTTTTGCCTAACTCTCTTTGCACAAGTATCTCTCCACATACGCTGCCACTCCTGGCTTTTCCTCCACAAGGTCTTTTCTGCCTCTTCTCAGATCCTTGTCTGGTGTCTGTCCCCTTCCTGTCTCTCCTTCCTCCCATTTCCCCACTGTCTCCCATTCTCTTCCACTTCATTTTTCTTGCTGTTCACAGGCTCCTTGATGATTTATTTAAAGTACAAAATATTAGTACTGCAATAATGTGAACTTTGAGCTTTCAAAAATGTGACTAAAGTAATTTTCTTTAAAAAATTATATTTCCAGTTATTCCTGTGTGTCTCTGGGTTCATAGCCTTTACAGCATATTTTGTTCATGGGCTGGAGCTTTTCTTCACATGCTGAGTGCTAGAAGTGTGCACGCTTAGAAAATGGAAGCAGATGTTCTCATACAGTCTCTTGATTCCAGCAGCTGAGGTTTTAGAAAGACTATCAAATGTTTCTAACTCTCACAATAAATTATGTAACTTGGCACTAATATGCTGATAGTACGCTATCAGTAGTGCAGATCTAACAGCTCTGAATTATTCTCACTCTTTAAGGCAGACATACTGAGGTGTGGGTTCCTTTGCATCATGCATTTAAGAACTGAAAACAGAACAGCATGGTTGTGATGTCTGTATTAAATAATGAGGCAGAACATAGTCCTCTAGAGCAATAGGTTTCCCACTGTGTTGAGTCACTAAGCAAGCTGTCACTGTTGATGATGTACTCTTATTTTTAGAAATCCTTCAATGAAAGTCAAGCTGAACCCTACGATGCCATATTTTACATTGCTTAAGTTGTTGTGGTGCCAGTTTTCATTTTTATTGATGTTAAACACTTAAAGAATATTTCTGGGTTATGCAAAAGGTCTTCACGCATTTCAATGATTTATGAGGCAAATAGGCTTGCTAGATGTCTGTGAAGTGCCACTGATGGATTCAGTGAATGCAGCAGTAAGCCCCCATTACAGTACCTAGAACACAGTTTCTAACTGGTTTTCGTTCCATTAACAAGTTGTGAAAGAGACTTGATGATGCTTTTAGCTGAGGAATATTTTAGAATTTAATGTTTTTTTGAAGAATAATTCTATCTGAAACAGTGTGGAAAATGACAAACAGCTTCAAGAAGAAAGAAAATGCATTATGTTACCGTTCTGTGAACCCTGGCTGCATCACATGGCATCTTAGGATAGTAATACGATGTCTCAAGATAAACTGCACCGGTCTGCCAGAGTCTTCTACCCATACACTCCGTAAAGAGACTTTTATTTCTACCAGGCTGACTTCAAATATGGAGAGACTTTTTTACTGCCATCCTCTGACCCACACTTTTCCCCTGCCCCTGTCTTGCAGTATTCATCTTAATTATCTTCAGTGATCTAAAAGTCAGATGTCTAAGTTTCACCTATAGTTGATAGAGAGAGATATACATTTCCAGAGGGCAATTAATCCCAAGTATATCAGAGATAGCCAAGAGAGAATTTTTCATTAAGTTATTTTCATATTTAAAGCTATGAAAGGGAAGAGATACTACAAGATCCTAAACACACTGAACCCTGCTTTTCTTGCTGCCTTTGATGTTATGATTAAAAGTAGGTTACTTCTTACATTGTCTTTCACTCAAATGCAGATGTGTTACTTGATAAAACAATTATAAGAGCTTCAGCATCCACAGGTTCCTTCTGAAAGTTGAAACATTTGACTGATGAAGCAAGACGAGAACAAAGCAATCCCCTCCCAGCCAACCCTGCCATCAGACTCCCCAAACCTACAAACAAAACTCCAACTGCCTAAATAAAACAGCAGCAACAAAATCTTTTCTTACAGCACAGCCCTCAGAAGACCATAGTTTTGTCAGACTTGACTGACTGCGTCTAAGTTCCAGTTGAATAGCAAGGTATGTAATATATACCATATATCACTACATATATATATCACCCATTATAAAAAGAGGTATTCACTTTTTTCTACACATTAAAGAGGTTCAAGAAGATGCTTAAATATGGAAGGAACCACTACTTAAACTGCTTTGAGCAAACTTGTGTGCCTAATTTTGCATACTTGAAAACTGGGATTTTGTAAAATCCTGGCTATTCTGTAAGGCAAGTTCAAATTAACTGTACCCTCAAATTTGGAAGTCTCTTTTGTAAAATATGCAAAAAAGCCCATAGTTAAATGAGAAACGATCTTCAGGCAGTGACTACCAAGTGAGAAGTGCATCCAAAGACTTTGGATTTTGTTATACTCACATGTCATACTTTATAGACTCTATAAACTTGCTTAACTGTGAACTATTATTCTTCATGTTAGAGCATTCAAAATACATGGAAGATAGTAAGATCTGCATAGATTACCAAAAGATTTTTCAACAAAATAAAAGGTCCTGAGGCCTTCTTATTATCATCCTATTTCCCAGAACAATTAAGAAAAAACATGGTCTCTCTGCTCTTTCTTAATCTTTAAGTATGTCTATTTTCTTCCTCCTCTCTAGCAGTGGAGTTATATTACACTGCAGAGTTAAACTTGGGCCAAACTCATACTGATGTTATAGAAGAATACAAGATGTGAGAAAGTACTGGATAAGTCTCTTTCTTACATTTTCTGAGTATTGGATCCTAAAGTAGAGTGGGACAGGACATGTTTTTTCTGTCCTGTAAAGCTTTTTGAGATCTAATTCCCCACTGCTTGGCTACCAGATGAGGCCAAAATCGTGCAGGTTTAAGAGACAATAACCAGAATAGCTAACAAGCTGATTATTAAGGTACTGAGCTAAAAGGTGGTGCAAGTCATAGGAAGAAGTCGATGCAGCAGTAAGCTGAAGCAGGTCTCCTACCTGAGGTTAATTGCTGTTTGGTGACATTTTTTTTCCCATTGTTTTATAATTTTTCACAATTTTTTGATCAAGGGGCAGAATGGGAAGAGGAAGCAGAAGAAATATCTTTAATTCTGTTTTTGAACTGAATGCTATTCATACAAATGTATGTGTGCACCATAAGAATGAAAACAGAAGAATGAGTGAATGGCAGCCATTCAGATGTCAAAATAAGAAAATTCACTTAAAAAATTAGAATCAGTGTAATGGCAACGAGAATTTAAAGACTGTATTTTCGTAAACAATAGCTAAAATATTTTTAACAGAATTCTGAATAGGTGGCAACAGTGATGCATGTAACTGTAACTGGTCAAAATTCTTTTCACCCGTGAACTGATTGATGAAAGTGGATAAAAAAATACTGTCCAGTTTTTCCATGAAAACTTAGGAGGTCATTAAAAAAATCCAAAACCCGATCAGGTAGTGAAAAAATTCAGTTGCAGACCTAGTATTACTGAAACCTGTTCCAGGTTTCCTAATCAGGCTCTGGTTTGCACATACAGTTCAGCCATGTTAGGTCTTACAGACCAGAAGTGATCTGGTGACTTTGGTCAATGACTGGTCCCAGTACTGTAAAACAGTATTGGAGGTGATGAGATACACAAAGTCCTAACTGCCAAGCTGTCTTATTCTCCTTTTTCATTTAAGTACATGTAGATGTGAACTTATATATATATATGCACATTAATGCACTACAGTGGGTCCTTGTTTGTAATTCCTGCCTTAGAAATGCTTTCATGCCTCCTGATAATTTCATCATTTTAATCTTCATGTATAAAAATGTACAAGAAGTTCAGGTGATCACCTCTCTCTGTCTCTCTTTCTCTCTTGAAAGCTTGCCAAAAATCCAACTACCACCTAGGCTATTAGTGCATTATTCCTTATTCTTCTACCCCCATGCCAATTTTAAAATCCTTTTCATTTGCACCTTTTATAACTAATGGATCATACTTTGGGGAAAATTACAGTGACATTTGCAAAATGATGCTACTTTAAAAGACAATGTTATTCTTCAGTCGAACATAGTGCAAAAATAAGCAATATATTTACAGAAAAAAAAAAAAAGCCTAGTGTATACTCAGCTTAACTTCATCAGAGGCAAAGGATGCCATAAGGTGATGTTTTTTATTCCTTTCAGGGTGGTAGAACTTTACCAGGTTTCAAAGAGATAGACCTGGACTCAGCCTGCTGGTGCTGAAAGCTGATTCATCAAGCCAGCATGACTGAGAAAAACACTTGGCAGATCATTGACTTGAGTGGGTTGTTACATCCTGAAGACTTTAATGAAACTTGGTCACCTGTTTACAGCTAAGCTTATGCATGAAACCTTTTGTGAACTAGGATCTTAAGATTGCATCCAGGGTCTCTTTGTAGTTAGTAAGTCCAAAGGAGATACATTGATAGGAAAATAATTGGGTCTTCCAGTAGAAGTTTGCTGTTGTCTTTAATTGGTACCTTTTTTTCCCTGTCATTCATTGGTGCAAAAATTGTATCTGTGGTGGACAGCCATTTAAATGTACATGTTTGGCAACTCTGACTTTAAATAGCTGTGGAGAGACATTTGCAAACTTTGATTAAACCAATATGAAGAAAAATAATTAAACGTTGATAAAAATTTCTTCTAAAACTACTAAAATGTGGATAGATTCTGCTGTGTTGCATTGAATTAGTCCCTCAGCAGATCTCTTGTTGGGTTCAAAGGAAACCTGCAATGCAACGGGAGTTGGTGTGGACAAAGTCCCCTACGTAGTGGCATGAAGGGAGAGAAAGGGGCTGCGTGTTGCGCAACTGTGTCTTGTAATGCAGGATCTCGCACCATTCATGGTGCAAATCAGGGGCGGTTCAGTAATTAGTTTTACAAAGCTTTCAGCAACCATTCTGCTATATGTAGGTATTCAACTGGTTATTAAGGCATTGAGCCTAAAGATGGCAAACTTCTTTAAAATTTTAATGCTGGCTTTCCTCAGCAGTCTGTGATAAGGTAAACGCACAGATTTATTCCCTTGCTATGAAAGAGACCACTAGAACATGTTTTGTTTAAATTCAGAAGGATCTGCAGAGAGATTTGGGGTTTGAAAGATTAGGTAATGAATAAGAGAAATAGATGCAGATGAAATATGACTTCCTATGCATGGTGTATTTCAGGGAATCATTAATTCACCTGAATGTGACCATGAGTTATGCTCACAGTATTGCACTAGAATTTCTCAAAAAGGGTATTTAGATGTACTTGTAAAGTTAAATATGGTGAGACTGTAAAATATTGATTATTTCACAAATAATGCAGTAGACTATCCAGACCTTATTTTCCATGAGGAAGACAATGCAGTAATTAACCTTTCTGCAGCCTGGATTTATTTCTGTTTGTGTATTTTTTAGGACAGGGACATAAAAATATTTTCATTTAGGGCTAATTCATAGCCAGAACTGAATTATGAATGTTCAGTTTGTACAAATGCCTTCTATCACCACATTTAAAGCAGGTCATGTTTTCTTCTTCATTTTTGACAATAAAGAACAGAAACTGGTAGTAAAGCAGCACTTTGATTATAAAATCTAGTGACTAAAGTTAGAATTCTGACCTTCTGAATTGCACTTACTGTTCACCAATGATTATGTCATTAGGAATGAATTAGATAGTCAATGAGGTGGATCTTCAAATCAAAGCTTCCACTCTGGATTTTTTAATATTTTCTTTTACTTGTAGAATTACAGCAGCAGTTAATGGCTATACTGTTAGCTTGCTGACGGTTTGCTACCATAAAAAAGTAGTTTTCTTATGGCAATCTCTTCCGTAGTTTATGCACTTTTAGGAAAAAAATTTCTATTAATGTCAAAAATTACTGTACCAAACCTGAACATAATCCCGTTATCTTGTTCTGCAAATGCAAAGGGATCTGTAATGGGACAACATGCATAGTAAAGCACCATTCAACATAAACAGAACTGAAGTGAATTCCATGCACATATATTCGAGCTAGTCGGGGAGGGGCGGGGGGGTGTGTCCAGAAAGCTGGTACTCCTGGGAATGGAATTATACACCAAATGCGTTTTTTTAACTGCCAAAGTGCCCACACTTAATAAGATGGTGTATTCTAGTATGGAGTGGATAAATCTGCAATAAGTCACTTACTGTACAAGTGCATGGCCTAGAAAACGTTTCATGTCTTAGTGCTTGATGTTTTGGGCAGAATTTCACGTGTATTGAACCTATTTATTAACACAAATCTGACTGACTTGGGAGCTGGAGACCCAGAATCATTCTCAGGGCCTCTTTCTGCATGGAGCAGTTGCACCTTCTTAGGCCTTAGTTTTCTGCAGCTTTGCTGCATTAGAGAAGCAGACCTATGGTTTTCAGGCAACAGGGATGAAGCAGAGCTAAGCTGTCCAGGTCCAGCCCACCCCATCCCAGGCGTCCATACCTTCGTGGACTCTAACAGTGTGACTGCTTCCCGAGTCACATCTATACCTCTGCAGCACTGTTTCCCAAACAGTGGCACTGGCAAGAGCTGGCTTGAGTGCAGTGATACCTCAGTTTTGAAATACAGAACTAGGAAGTGAGGTAGACAGGACCATCAAGAAGTCTGCCAATACACAATTCTTGACAGAACTTTGTCTAACCTCTTCATAAAGACTTGCAATGGTGGAGAGTCTACAGTCTCCCTAGCCCTTTATTTCAGTCATTAGCCGTCTTTACCGGCAGTTATGGAGTTTTTCTTAATATCTGTCTTGAGACTCCCTTGTTGCATTTTAATCCTGTTATTTTATACTATGTACACCTTATTTGATTCCTCTTTACAGGACCCTTTCATATACCTGAAGATTCTTATTCTGGCTCACATCTTATTTTCTTCTATAAATAAATGCTCCCAGTTCTTGCAGTTTCTCTTAATAGAACAAGTTTTCAAATCTCGCATCATTGTTATTGTTGTCCCAGGGACTCTCGTATTGCCCACATCTTTCTTGAAGTATGCTCTGCAAAACTGAGGTCTCACTGGTACTAGAGCTGACCTCTAGCTGCAGTCCTACCAGGCATCAGTAGAGCAGGACTGCATCAAGCCCCTTGCACTGATATGTAGAAACCTGTCTCCATTTATACATGCCAGTGTATTTCTTGACTTCACAACAGCACAGACTTTTTGACTTGTGTTTACCTTGTGACGTGCTATAACTGATGAACCCTCTTCTGAAAAGCTGCAATCAACTGCCTCTTCTGGGTGCAGATGATTGTCTTCTCGTGTGTCTTCATCTTGATTTCTTTCAGGAAATTTCTCCAGTTTCTAAGCAAGTTTTTGAATTCCGGTGCTGTCTTTTAATGTGCTTGCAACAGCTGTAAGGTTGGTGTGACCAGCAGGTCACAAAAGTCTTCAGGGTCCAAAACATTACTGGAAGTATGAAATCATATTGGGTTCAGAACAGCTCCCTGTGAGGTCCCGTTCCTCCACTATGGGAATAAAGCAGCATTGGTTATGATTCTCCCGAGTGAGGTTTTTTGAACAGTTTTATAACCACTTTACAGTAATTTTGCAGGGTATCTTTGCTTAGTTTGCCTATGAGGAAGCCCTATTAAAGTTTGTCAAATCCTTATTAAAGTCAATACACAGAGCACTGACTACTTTTCCCTGTCTGCATGCACTGTTTCCCTTTCACAGGAGGAAATTAGACTAGCTTGACATGATTTATTCTTAATAAATCTATGCCGGCTGTTAGTTATTTCCTTTTTACCTTCCAGTTAGCTTGGTTGATTATTAATTCTGAGGTTTTTCTGCAGTTAAATTAACTCACCTGTACTTTCTTGTCTCTTCATGGACAGCATTGTGGAACTACATCGTTGTGATACGAGTAGTAAGATATAGTGATATGGATGATGCTAATATGGGTGGGACTACAGCTGGATCAGCAATCCAGCTAGTAGATGTTGACATTGCTGGCTTCAGCCCCTCAGCAAAGACTCAAGACATTACAGCTGCACCAGCTGACTCATGTCCCATCAATATACCCCTATGGTATTTAAAGGATCTGTGTTCCTCGGGAAAGATACTTCAGAAACGTTATTCTACAGCTGAAGGGAAAGATCCAGATTTTGAAGGTGCGTTTTATTTCAGACTTATTTATAGCCTGGGCATAGTGGATAGCAGTGTGTTGGAGAGGGTGCAGGACAACAACATCCAGAAATTAAGTTGCAGAGAAAAAGCTTTTTAGGACTCCTTATTCTCCATGTCTTGAAAAAAGCCAGGAGTAACTTCTTTTAAGGGAAGTAAAATATCAGAATAAAGCATAAAATTTTAAAAATATTTATAGACGGTTCAAAAATGTAGCTATCTCAATGATACCTTTTGCTTCAGTGCTCCTGCTACCACACCACTGAGTGTCAGAACACAGTTGGGGCAGGTGCGTAGTCCTACAGTCCTTGGCGAGCAGGTTCAAAAGAGAAGTGGAGTTAAGTTCAATTTCCTCTCTCCCCTGCTCCTGTCTCCTTTCTTCCCTTCTACCAGGCAAATACAACTGACACAGTTGTGGAAGCTTTTAAACTTTTTTGAGCCGACTCCAGTCATGACCTGCTGTAGATTAGCAGTGGCACATCCCATTAACCGTTCATGTGTAACCTGAAAAGCAGACAGCCGTTTGGCCATTCCCAGCTGGGATTTCAGTGCTCAGCACTGGAAGCTGTTTGTTGGCTCCTAGCACCACTCGCCGTGTATTTGGACGGCATCGTGCCTACTCACAAATTGGGCAGGCTGTTTGACTAGGGCAGAGATGCCAGGCGAGGATGAGTAGCTTGCATATTACTACAAAGATTGTGGTATTTTCTTCAGGAAAAATCTTCTGTTAGCTCTTTTTACCCAGTAGCATCACTCGCTGTGGCACTGACGCATTATAGTAACAATAAGAAACACTTGGGAAAAAGTAAAGTGGAAAGAGAGAAGACCTTGAATCTGTGAACAGCTATGGCTGACAGGCTTCTCCTAGTGTGACAGATACAGGAATACTCTTCAGGATTACTTGGGATGTCATCGTATGCTTGTAATAATAATGTCAGAGAAACAGGCTTCTGTACATTGATGACAATCCTGTATCGTACACTGCATCTTATACCACCAAGAAAAGATCAAAGTTTCCAAAGCACTGGGACCTAATTCACCTTGGCTTCCAATTCAAACTGACCTACCTAGAGCTGTGCCACTGACAAAAATGCCAGCTGTGTCAATGCCTAGAAATGCCTTTAAAACCATGTCTTAGCATGCCTGTTGTGATATTAACAGGTAGCTATAGATAATTTTTGAGATCTTTCTTTGATGGGTCATTATCAGTAGGGTGTCATCTGCGTGAGATGTCTGCCGTGTGTGGGCCTGAGGTAAGATATGACGGTATTCCTTGTGCTGCCCTGATGTCAATTCCTGCACCAGTCTAGTAATTCCCAGAGATGTTGTGCAAGTGCTCTTCCATTTCTGCAATCCTGACATTTTCCTGAATAGCACTTTCAGTGATTTAAGCTTGGGAAACATACCTAAGTTGTCCAAATACAGGAAGGTGTGTGCAGACACTTTGAAAAGAAGTAATTTTGCATCCATTACACTGTTTCTTTTTTTCTCTTCCTTCGTTGCTTGCTTCTTTAAAGATAGCCGGAAAGCAGTTGGGTAGAGGCCCACTGACTCTGAAACCCACTGATTGGATTTGGAGAGTATAAAGGGGAAGGATGTAACATGCATAAAAAGCAGGGCAAAAGAGTAGCACCAGCACTGGTTTGTAAGCAGAAAAGTGAGGAAGATGCAGCAGAAGCCATGTGCGTTCTCTTGTTCCAAGATGATAATGGAGCCAGTGAAGATAAACATTTGGGGTGAGGAAAGAGTATTTCCTCTGATTCCTGCTGCCAGGTGGGAAAAAGAGCAAAACTGTGAATGTTGCTGTCAACACAAGGTCACCAGCAGCCACTGATGCTATTTAGAGTCTGCGGATATGGTTATGTATGTTCATAGAAAAAGAGAGGGAGGAGCAAAAAGAAAAGATAGAGATGACAAGGAGATACCAGAAATAGGAAGGAGACAACAACAGCTTTTTAAGATAGGGGTGGTTAACAAGCGCCATGAGGACTGGGGACATGCAAAGTGACATATTTAAGTGGGGCATGGAGACTGCAAAGCATTTCATCTGACCAATGAAACTGTAGCTGACTGGTCGGCAGGTCAGCCCTCCTGAAGATATTACTCTGTGTGTGTTGTGAAGAGAGTGGAGGTGTAGACTCAAGTTGGGCCTGTCAGAGCTTATCACATAAAGTACAGAGCAAGCTCTAGGCAACCATGATCATATTGATCTAGTCCCCAAACTGGTGGGTGCACATAAATCTGGCTTCTGAGAATGCATGTGTTGGCTAGTTAATCTCTAAGACATTCTTTCAGTGTTTTAGCATTTAAATGACCAGAAAGCATGTAGATCTGGTTCTTCAAATCCAGCAAACGTGTTGACTCCATTCATGCTCATAATGAGTCTATGGAACCAAATTCAATCCTGGGGCCATTTCACAGACCTCAGTAGTTTTGTTACAGGTATATATATATATATTTAATGGAAAATAAAGTGATAATCTTGTAATCTTAGTACCCAAGCCCTGATTCTGCAGCTAATTCACATGCAGAGCTGGCTAACGCTATGGATACTGGACATCAGGTATGTTCTAAGCAATGTGAAGCAAAAAGAAAAGATTATACAAGGTTCCCTTTTCTTAGTAAGCAAGATTCTTTTTAATAATCATCCAAACAGAGGTGCTATTCATTTCACATCTCTGCAGGAAAGTGTTAACATAGTAATGCTTTGTGATCATGTGTTAGTTATTAGGTTCATAATTAGTATAATACTGTCTTAGTTGTAATGTTCATTAATACAGCAGAAAAATACAGTATGTTAATGTGTGTTCCTTCAAGATTAGCTACAGAAAGTGAAAGTGCATTTCTGTGCTAATAGAGTAAAAATCTATTAAACCCATAACCTTTGTGCATGGAAAAGGAATTATTTTAACACGTTTGTTCCATTAATGGTTATTTGTTTAAGAGGGCTTCTTAGTATCATACATTCTCTGGCTGCGCACTCAGAATTTGTTTTTTTCTGTGGACACATCTGTTTCTTTGACAGGTTGTGTTACTGTAAGCTACAGGGTTTTTCACATTATCTTGAGGATTTTCTTACAAACTATACATGTAGAGTGCTTTGAATATGTATTGGAATTTCACACCAAATCCAGGCTTGCTTGTGCACCGCAATAGCTCATGGTCCAGATTCACTTTCCATTCCCAGAAGTTACGTTGCCACAATAGAAGACAGAGTATTGCAGCTATGGCTTCTCCTTCTCCCTTTTTATCTCGCAACAGTGTTCCCCAAATCCTGTCATCTATAGCAAGGAGCTTCATATCACCCTCTGTTCTTGGCTACAGAAGCAGAGGCTTTTTTGAGCTTTCTCTGTCCAGCTTGATCCACACCTTTTGTGCTGCACTGACCACCCCCTTTAGAGGAGCTACTTTCTATCATGGAAAAGGCATTACTGTGGCATAGCATTTTAAAACTGTGCTAAATGGAGGAAGAGGGTGCAAGTCTGTTTGATTGCCTGCACTTCCCTTGATGCAGCAGAGGAGGATTCCCACCACAGAATCCCTGATGGCCTGGGAGACACTCCCCGGCTGGGAATCGCGACCCACACCAACCTGCTCCTCTTCTTCCAGAGGCTGGGGAGTGGGTGTAGGAGGAAAAGCCCCTGTGCTGAGGGGGTGGAGGAGGGGGTCAAGCTGCCCGGGAAGTAAGTCCAGTTACTGTCTCTTAAAGCAATGCGAAAGGAGAAGAGAACTGAAGCCGATGTCTTTCAGGGGTCACATATGGTTCCCACTGATGAAGCTGTTTGGGATTTTTTTCTGTTCCCTGCCAGGATGAACCATGCGGTCTGTGGTGTTTATAGTTATTTGCTCTTGGAACCTGTGCATGTAAGAAGTTCACACACTTTGCCACATCCTGTAGTAAGTGTTCATATCAGTTCTTTCCAAAAGATTGATTCCTAGCTTGCTGCAGCACAGTTCATCAAATCCTTAATACAGAGGTGAATGGATGGTAGTCTCTTTTTCATCCAAACAATTGTAAGCCTGCATTTGGCTAGCAGCTATGCTTGTTGGATGAAGCATGACTGTTCAGTATTCGGTTTGTTTGCTATTGCCAGCAAACAATATGCTGGCAAGTGTTTACACTTTCTTTCTCTTGCTTTTTTGGGTTTCTTTTTTTTTGGTGCTATACAAAAGTAAGCATGAGTAATGTGTGTCCGGAGTGTATATGCTAATTCCTGTATAGACATAGATGTTAAAGTTTAAAAGGAGAGCAAGTCATCTGAGGTCACGTTGATACTATGTTCTGCATTCTCTGCACTAATTAGTTAGATTTTGCTTAACATTGTTTAAAGTCAATGAAGAAAATTTGCAGCTGACTCCTTCCCTTTGCATCCCCTGTTTTGTTTTCTCATTTCAATTCATCTATCTTTCTGGTGACATTAAAGGGAAATAACCAGGTAGGCATAATTTTCCAGCACAAAAAAGTAGTGAAGAGCCTGAGAATGCAACGGGATTTGACTTCTGAGCACATTTCTTAGCTCCTTTGTAAGCCTCTGTCTATATTAATGTATTGCTGCACTTTGCAGAATAATATACTCATAAGGGCTTCGTAGTCAGCTTTCCCTCTTCATTCTGAGGACCAACATGTTAGTTTTTCAACAGCTGTAATCAGGAAAATAAGAGCTTTAGAGTTTGCTTCAAACCCCGTATCTCTAGGCAATCTGCTGCTAGAAAGCTACTCACAGAGTTAGCATGAAACTATTCTAATTCTGTATTAATTGCTGTAATTAGGTTTTTTGCGTCATGATCAGATCAAGGAAGCCTAGAGGAAAAAAAAAAAAAAAAAGAACCCTCTTTATCCACAAGTCTCCCAAAATGAGGCTCAATATTGCCACCAAAGGCAAAGGCGATGCAAGTCAGACCTTCCCAGCAGGGCAAAAGCCCTTGGCTTCACAGATGTCAGGGGCAGTTTGATTCCAGTTGAGCTGGAGTCATTCTCAGCATGTTCTCCTGCATGCAGGCCTTCTGCTGATGTTTGTCCTGATGGGATCTTTCTGGTTTCCCTCTTTTTCTTAGATCCCTCAATTTTGGAGGTCTTTCTGGTCTTTGCTACTTACACGATACCATATATGCCTAATGTACCTGCAAAGACACACACCCTTCAGGTTTCTCCTGACCCACTTTGTGCGTGGCAAACCGACTGTTTGCAAAGCATCTGGTTGGAATCTGGGGGAAGTTCCCAGTCTGAATCTTAGGCTTATATCGTTCCCTGTGATGCAGGATGAGCATTCATTTATACTGCTCTTTCCTTTTACACAGCTGTTGTTTGCTATTTCCCTGTTATTAAATACTTGCACAAGGAAAGAAATATAAAAATGCTGATACTTGCCATTAACTATTTTTGATGCAACAACTAAGTCTGCCAACTGCATGAAGTGAATGCATTTTGTTAAGCACATCAAAAATGCATTTGTAAGAAAAGGCTCATCGGGTCAGATAAGAAGGACACAGAGTACAGTGTTAGCAAAGTACCTTGGTTTCCTGTCCATAAAATGCATTTTTCTTTCTTCGGTCCTTTGCGTGCTTGAATTATTTAGACTGTAAACTTTTTATGATGGGAACTGCCTCTTAATTACAAGGTATTTATACAATGGCCATCCGTCAGCCAGCCATCAGTAGAGAATTCTTCCCCACCCACTCATTTCTCTTGTATCTCACCACTTCCGTAGTTTATATTCTCACCTAAACGCAGAGCCTTCTACATGGCAGCCTTTCTGCATCCTGTTCCTTCCCATTCTTTCTCCCTCCTCCTACATGACCTTCTCCAGATGGTACATCTATAGGAAAAGGAACAGATTTTGAAATGGCTGGTTTTCTTTGAATGGGAATTAAGCTGCATTAGCTTCTCGCCACTGCTTTAATTTGGGAACAGGCTAATCTGCTAGACCTGGGCAAGAAACCATGTTTCTATTCAATAAGAGCTTTGGAAATGTAAACATTTTCTCGATTTGGATGAAATGTTGACATCTCAGGAATGTTCGCAAATCCCAAATCCAAGGAGCTGGGAGCAGTGGAGGGCAGGCTGGACTTGAACTAGGTCAACAAAAACATGCTTTTAACAGTGTTAGAATGCTTCTGCCCTCCCTAGATTCACTTATTTTTTTATAAAGTGGAACAGATTCATGGGAACCAGCTTGAAGAAGGAAGACGAAATTGACTGAGCATCCATATTTTGGCTGAGCAGGTCTAGATCCTCTTGTCCTTTTATATGCTGTTTATTAGCACTATCCCTGTATGTTTGGGAGAGTTGAGGTGGGACATGAAAGAAGGGAATGCCGCGGTGTGCTGCTCGCCATTCCACTCACTTTGTCCCATAAAATCTCAGATTTCCCCTCTGATTTTAGGAAGAAAGGGAAGATTGGGCACTATAGTTCCATAAAGGTTTCATTTCTGATAATGCTCCAGTTTTCAGAGGTGCATGGAAGAGTTAATATTGACAGTACAGCTGACAGAGCGGAAAATTAAGCTTGAAGTGTTGTAATGTGCTTGTTTTAGCATGTCTGGAAGGACTGCCATTCTCAACAAGTCTCAAATTTTCCTCTTCTCGAGTAAGTGACCATCTCTTGCCACAGGTGCCACTTCCCTCTAGCCCTTCTCACCAGAACAGTACTGATATCAAGTGTTATTTACCATTGTTCCTGATTACATTTTGAGTTTTTTTCTACACGTCTGTACATGTTATGAACCTTTATGGGAAATTTGCTTGAGTGAGAACTATGGGATTGAGTTGTAGAGTTATTAAATATTAATAAGCAATGAATTTCAGATCACCCGAATTATAGAAATACTATTCCCAGCCATGTGACCATCACCTCTCTCTTGCTCTGCTTTTTTGGAAGCTGAAGAGTATGATCTTTTTTGCACATTAATTTGTGATGATACCATCAGTCATCCTTTGAGCAGTGAACTTTATTACTTAAGTCTCCACATTAGAAGAGCTCAGTTTGTCTGTTGGTTTTTCCATATCACAGGATCTGCGGTGCAGTATGAAACCGTTGGATTTATTTTACCATCTAGTACAATATGTGTAGGAGCTATAGCTCCTAAGAACGTGTTTCACAGCTAACTCATGTATGGAGACGTTATGAAACTCAAACATTTTTTTTTTGTCTAAAATTCCCCAAGCTCTCCCCTTAAAAAAATTCTAAGCAATGATGCAAATAAGTTTTCAAGAAGATTGTTTTATGAATACATGTTCTATACTCTGTCTTTTTAAAGAGTAGAAACTCACAATGATGACAGTTCCAGAAACTGTAGATTTATGACTTTTTTTTTAACTTTCCGATTATGTTGGCAATGACTGAAAAAAATAAAATTTTGTAATTTTGAGGAGAGAATAATGTACTTTTTTATTAAAACAGAAATGACACACTGCTGCATATCTAACTTGATTTAGTGTTTTTATTAGTTATAGAACTGTTTTAATACCTCACTAACTATTGCTTTCTCCCTTAAGATTTTCATTGTTCTCATACCCTAGAAACAAATTGATAATTCTGAAAAAAATAAAGTATTTCTTTGTTGTTTGCTAACAGCAGAATAGCAATCAGTCACCACAGGGTTACTACAATGGGCATCATTATATCTGGATCCTTATCAATTTCACTATATGGGTAAGTATTATTGCTGCATACCGGAACTCCTTTGGTGTTATTGCTTAATTTTAATTGTGATTGTAAAATGTGAAAAATGTGGATCTTTAAACCACAATTAAACACCTGCTATACTTGTTGTGCATTGGCATTTAAAGATATATTGAGTATTTAAAATCTGCTGATTCAGATATTACATTGAGGGGGGAAATAAAAACAGGGATTGGTTTGAAAACAAATGTTTGCTTAAGGAAACAGTTGCCGGGAAATTTAATTTAGCCAAATACGTGATGCAACATCTGAACCTTAAAACATTTTGAAGAGTAAATTTTGATGCTGTGCTGTTTCTCATGCAGCTTCAGAGAGGCTGCCAGTCCCTCGCAGCTTCCAAGAATCCCACTGTCCTGTGTGTGTCCCTCTGACATCCTGCTAATGGAAAATCCTGCACTGGAAAACACCTGCCCAGCATTAACAAGATGTAAATGACAGAAACAACAGAATGTCAAGTTGCAGAGACACAAAGAAATGCAGGTTTTGTAGAAAAAGCCTCTGCTGACTGCTCCCAAATTCTTAATTTCATTCAAGAGTGAAAACATTTCTAAATTGCTTCTGGTTCTGCAGCGAGAAGCCCAGCAAAACACATGAGCACATGATTTTCTTTAAGCGTGTGAGTAATCTGAATGAGTTAGAGCTCAGCACATGTTGTTTGCTGGACTTGGATCTGTTGGTGGTATAAGGAGTTTTAAATCTAGCAGACATAAAGAGAGGCAGCCGTTCAGTACAATTAAATCTGCAAGCAGCCTCTGCTGCACAGCCTGGCTCACGTACCTTTCCGCATCCCCTCTCTTCCCCTTCCATAACTATAGCTTGGAAAAATTGTTCGGTCTGAAAAAATGACAGATTTATCCTCTCAGTAAAGACTGTTTTTTGAATATTTGAGGGAAAGTTTTATCGTTTAAAGGCATTGAAAAATCAACATTATTTTAAGTGTTAATTTTTATATTGGTGTTTCATGTTTATTTAGCCACTTTAAACTCAGAAAAAAATCATGATATCAACCCTTCCATCTTTCTTTGTACATATGGTGGGAGGAGCTTTCCATGCCCTCAACTAGTTCTTCCCTGTTCTGGAAGGTTGCTCAGGGGATCTTTTGCTTCATGATTTATGATCTAGTCAGGTAAGGACTTAGAACCAAATACCTCCCCCCATCCAAACCGGCAGCTCTGGGAGACAAACCAGTCCTCTGTTTGGAAGAGGCAGCACACAGTATTTTTCTTCCGCTGTAGAAGACAGCTTGGTGTTTCTTAGTGGTTCCCCAGGTAGGCAATGCTGCTTTTCAGGGGTGCATTGACTTAGGTTTGTATTTCTTGCAATCTAGACTCCTGGAAGGATTCCCCTACTTCTTGCCCATGTACTTCTATTGAGTTTTCTTTGAATATTGAAACTGATTCAACATGATCTGCTGTCAGCCTTCTGCTGCGCACTGGGTGATCAAAATACCTCCCTTCCCCTTCCTGGGAGAGTAGGATTCCCAAGGGCACTTCATGTTCCTTATCTTTCCCTGTTTGCTAGTTTGAAACGGGTGATATCTGGCTAATAGGCATGGAAAAGCCAACAATATTTTGATAAGAATTGTATGTAATAAATCAGCAAGTTTTGTATTTCAATTTATTCCCCAAAACACCACCTCAGTTTGGAAGTACGGTACCCCCATAACTCCTTTCTTCAGAGGCCAAACAGCTCCTCAAATGCCTTACCATAAATAAATTATTTAAGTATCTTCTGCTTGTCTTACAGCATGTCTTAGCTACCACCACACTTTCCTGTCAGTCTTCAGTAATGGCTTGTGTCAGGTGGAACCTCCTGGGAAAGGAATGGGTTTATTTTAAAAAGTTTATGAGAGCATCTCCTATATCTCCAATGTATGTCATAGAGAGGGATTATTAAATATACAATAAATAACAGACAACAGTATTACTGGGCTTTAATTCCATTGAGGGGTTCCATTTTTTAAAAGCAGATTCAGTGCTCATGGAAGCTGTCAGGTTGAGGTTGTTGGAAACCAAAGTGGTCTTTTAACCCACAGATCAGGTGCAGTATTGGCAAGAAGCATGCAAGCTCTCCCACACTGTCCTGACCTGCAGCAGCTGGCTTTGTGCTTTAGCCAGTCCATATGAAGGGAGCAGAAGGGCAGCTCCAGGAAGTGCCACAGAGTTTAGCGCAACTAATCCAAAACTAACTCTGAGAGGGCTGGTACCTCCACTGCCATAGTGATGTGTATGGAGGCATTAGCTGGGGTCCCAAAGGTGGGCTCATTGCCCAAGTGTCGTGAGCCCCCCTGGAGTTGTGCTGATGGGTGCACACAAGCTCTCAGCATTAGGCAGGCACTGCACCACAGGGTGAATAAACTCAGAGCCGGGAAGTCTATAAAGCCCATGGGAAAAATGGTCTGACTTGGAGGACTCCTCTTATCTCTGTGTTAGGCTAACCCATAGGGAGTCTGTCCTGGTTTTGGCTGGGATAGAGTTGTCTTCCTAGCAGCTGGTACAGCTCTGTGTTTTGGGTTTAGTATGAGAAGACTGTTGGTAACAACCTGATGTTTTCAGTTGTTGCTGAGTCGTGTTTAGACCAAGTCAAGGACTTTTCAGCTTCTCCTGCCCAGCCAGCAAGAAGGCTGGAGGGGCACAGGGAAGTTGGGAGGGGACACAGCCAGGACAGCTGCCCCAAACTGGCCACAGGGGTATTCCATACCATGGGACATCATGCCCAGTATATAAACGGGGGGAAGTTGGCGGGGAACTGGGCATCGGTCAGCAAGTGGTTAGCAGTTGCATTGTGCATCACTTGTTTTGTATATTCCAATAATTTTATTATTATTATTGTTACTATTATTATTACTATTATCATCATTATCATCATCATCATCATTATCATTATCATTTTCATTATCATTATCATTATAATTTTCTTCTTTTCTGTCCTATTAAACTGTCTTTATCTCAACCCATGAGTTCCACTTTTTTCCCGATTCTCTCCCTGATCCCACTGGGTGGGGGGGAAGTGACTGAACGGCTGTGTGGTGCTGAGTTGCTGGCTGGGGTTAAACCACAACACCAGGGTTTTTTTTTTTTCTTTCTAAATTGGAAAAGACCTGTAAGATCATCTAGTCCAGTCAGTAACCTAGCACTGACAAGTCCCCCACTAAACCATGTCCCTAAGCACTACACGACTTTTAAAAACATCCAGGGATGGGGCCTCCACCACTGCCCTGGGCAACCCGTTCCAATGCCTAATGACC
>JAVKLA010000073.1:5302503-5394429 GCA_034782735.1 Sagittarius serpentarius | reverse complement strand
GCTGGGCAGGAGAAGCTGAAAAGTCCTTGACTGAGTCTAAACACAACTTAGCAACAACTGAAAACATCAGGGTGTTACCAACAGTCTGTTCATACTAAACCCAAAACACAGCGCTGTGCCAGCTACTAGGAAGACAATTAACTCTATCCTAGGTGAAACCAGGACACCTGGTATCAAGGGCATCCTCAGGCCACCCTTTGAAGATGATACAGCAAGAAGCCAGTGTGTTTGTGAGGGCAAGAAAGCCTGGTACTGAGCAAGAGAGACTGTAAACTTATTAGGAAGGCTGAACTTTGTGTTTAAATAACACATAATGCAGTGGGAACTGGTCCCTGCCTGGCACTTTTAATTGCTGCTGCAATAATAATACAAAAAACAGAGCCACTGTTCTGCACGCAGCCATATAAAAAATGATAAATTGTTATTCTACTTGTTTTCCTATTGTAAAGTAATGCTGTCAGTATGGAATTTATTTAACTGGAAGATAAATCCTCAAATGATTACCTTAGAATCTGAAGGAGAAAAAAATACAATTAAGCACTAGCCACTACAAGAAAATTAGAATTAAAGCTAATGTAACTTAAAAAACCAGCAAACCCTCAAATATTGGAGGGCAAACAAATACATGATGTACAAAAATATACTTATCTTTGAGCACACCCCAAGGTCTTCTGTGGGCCATGGTTCCAGTCAGTCCCAGAACAACATAAATGCCACCTTAAAGCTGCGACTGCTTCAGGACCGTAATGTCTTTCTAATATTGCTTTGCTGAAATGGAAGCATTAACTAATAGGTTTTGATAGGGCAGATGCTACGAGATTATTTTATATGTTAGGCTTTCTTGTGCAAGCTAGCTAAGGATGCACATGGTTCACGGAGATGAACCCTGCAAGATTGTGATCACCTTTGGAAAGTACTGAGGGCCCTTCATTCCCACTGCAAGTTAATGAGGACACTGTGCCAGAAAGGAATACAAATCTATTGTGGGGTTTTTTTTTGCTCTGTGTGTGTGCTTCTGTGCTTTACAAACAAAAGCTTTTTCTCCATGGAGAGTGAGGAGACCACCATATCGATACAATATGTCCCAGCATCACCTCAAACAGGCATTTGCTTGTTAATCTGGAGAATAACAGTGTGCTACAACTTCAGCGCTCTGTGTTTTCTTTTCACCTTACAACACTGTTTTGCTTTTTGTGTTGTTTATGTTATGCTGGATAATAGAAGTACCTGAAATATTTGGAGATTGGCTGAAAAAGGTCGTCCTTGTTTTGCCGTGAAGCACCGTATCTTTATGGAATCGTAGAAGCTGGAGATTGTAAAGGCCTTTTGGGTCATTGGAGCCACCCACGTGCCGACGTTGGATTGATGCTCTTTTCTTTTCCTGTGAAAGCTGCTTGTGATATGGTGGTGCAAGGAAATTTGCACTTTAATAGGACACATTCTCATAAAGGCTCAACCTGATTTTGTCTCTGTTTATGGTCCAGATATATACAGTGCTATACAGGCCATATGAAATTGCAGCAAGAAGTTGTGAATGATGTAGGAAATGAAAAATTCATCACAAAGAGCTAGGAGGTAGCAGAGCTGTGCTGCACTCTACCTTTTGATATTAAACTCAGATATAGCCAGGAACGGAAACCAGACTTGAAAGGTCTCAAGCAAAAACAAACCCTAAGAGTAAAACTGAGAAAAATAAAAAGACTAGTTTAAAAACTTTTGGTTTTAGCACACCTTGTAAATGTTCATTCTCTTCCATTAAAAAAAAAATACACATCCCAGCTGAAGGCAGCACTTCTAAATGTGGTGTTGTCCCAAATAAAGACAAACTGAAAGGGCTTCTGACAGTTCTGGGAAGTGCTAGAGTGTTCACACCAAAGAAAGCTGTTCGTTTTTTTGTTGAATTTTTTTGTTTGGTTTTGTTTTTTTCCCTGCAATGGGGGTGGAATCACTCATTCTAGGGCTAGTAAGTAGCATCTATAGAATTTATAAGTAGTGCACATAATAAAAAGAAGTCCTCTTACTTACTACAGGTGGCCTCTCAAGATAAAATCAGGTAAAAAGGTAGGTAATGTTTAGCACATGATTACTGCAGCTATTCTGACCTGGTTTACTTCCACCCCATTGCGTAAGCATTCTATCCCACTCTGTTTTGGGGAAATAGAAAATGTTAGAAATTTCTATAATGCACTATGCCATCCTTCTGCCTTCCATTTGGGCACACAGATTTCTTAATTGCTTGCAGAACCCTTAAAAATTATTTTCCTGGTGGCAAAGAAAGCATGGATTCCTCCTCAGGCAAAGTCTGTGCAGCACGTGAGGAGGTGTATGTCCCTCACTGCTTAGAGCCGGGCGAGTTCTTCAACACCTTGCAGAATTAGATCCTTAATCATCATCGCCATCAATAGCTGCTGCTTACCTGCTCTCCATGCAAAATGTGACTTTTTAAACATGCAGCCCTGGGGCTTTGTACTGGTCAGCAAAGCATCCATGCTGAGTGATGTTCCCTGCTCTCTGTATACACGTTCCTTAAAATCACTGCTGTAGCTCCAGTCCTTTATGCATTTGCTAGTGAGCACCTGCATCGAACATGTGGGATTCTAATCTTCACATGCTAGATGGCCTCGAATAATTTCTGTGGTTTTAATAGGCAATTTTGTGGTGATCAAACTACTGTAAAGAGAGACCTGCGTCGACCTATCATATTTTTCCCCTTTTTTAAAACATATAATCTAAGGTTTCCCTTGTGGGTGGCCCTTCTTTCTTTTGTGCCATTGTAATTTCTTCATAGGTGGTACCTGACAAGTCCTTTTTTACCCTTAGAGTTTTTTGTTCAGATTCCATTCACTTCAAAATATCATTACCATTGCAAACAAGGAAAATGTGTTTATCAGAAACTGCAAACTCCTTTAGGGCCTCATAGGATTAATCACGGTTATAAAGTTTTATTAAACACAATTTTTGTTTAATGACAAGCTCCACCAGTCCTTCCCATTCCAAACCAATCCTGTCCTAAGGGTGTATCTAGCACAGCAGATTGTTTTCAACAGACTCTCAAGACAATCCCTATTACTTTGTCATGCACAGAGATATTTTTCTTCCTGGATAATTTGAACTTCCTTAAAAATCACATCTGTTTCATACTTTATTTATTTGTAATTTAAATCCTTAAATTGAATCTTTCATTACTAACATCTGGGCTTGAAATGCAGCCCACTTGAAAAAATACAAATTTTATTTTATTTGTAGTTACCCCCCTTCACTCAGTAGCATTGGTACAAACATTCCCTGGCCAGAGGCAAAACAGCCGGGTATCTTAAAGCTGTGATGCCGTACCACGTGTAATATGGCTCACTTGAATGTCCCTGAAGTGACTGGCAATTTGCCCAGAATTAGACTGAATGCAAGTAATAAGCTGTAGAAATTCCACAATATTGACAATTAGATATCTCTATACAGCAGCAGCTGTGTATTGTTCTCATGGTATATTCCTCTCAAAGCACCTCCTAAAAAAAAGGGGAAAAAAACCTGGCAGAAGGTTGCAGGCAGCAGAAAGGTAATATACATTGTATGAAATATCTCAAATTCAGGTTAATAGGAATGTTTCTATTAGTACAGTTTTCTACAATAGAAATAATAGCTAAAACAAAATGCTGAGGAATTTTCAGTTTATAATACCACATCTGTACTGCAAAATTGCTATATTTTAAACATTTTTTTTTTCCTCTGAGAAAGATACCTACCCACTCTTTCCTTTCATCATGAAAAGGAGGAAATGGGAGTACGGGCTCGCCTTCGGATGCTGTTTGGGAAAAAGCTTCGCCAGTCCTTTTGAAAATTGCCCGCAAAACAAAAAGAGACATTAGTGTCCTGCACAGTGGGGTCTCCACGAGATGTAGCAATATGGCCCGGAAGGGAAAAGCAGGGTTAGAAGAAAAGGTTTAATTTTTTACCTGATTTGGGAAAATTCAGATAGCTCTAAGGGACTTGCCGGAATAAATATTTATTTCCTATTAATTCTCAATTCCCTCACATTTCAAAGTTTATTTGTCAGCCTTTCTACAGAAAATGTGGAAAATGAATTCATTGAACATTAATTTTATTTTACTCATAAGAAGCAGCTGCCCACAGTGAAGGGATTCAAATTTTATTTTTTAAACCATACTTTTGAAGTTTGCATTATGAGCTATTCATCTTTGATATTTTGCCCAGTGGATATCAATGGAGCTTGTTTCTGTCGGCTACTAAGCTTGTCAAACTTTGGTTCTGGTATCTGCCTTTATTGTAACAGAAATGATCATTTTTAAAATAAGCTGCAGTTTTTTTCAGAAGTACCATAAAACTGAGGGAACAATAAGATGTCAAGTTTTATATTGCAGATGCTAATTTATCAAGCTAATTACCAACAAAATGCAACTAAATTGCTGATAATCTTGAGACTGATTAATTCAGCAACAGAGATATTGATGAGTATTTAAAGGTTAGGAATAGGAGTGTTATGATGCAGGATCCCCTTCCTACTTCGGTGCTTACCACAGAAGAAGAATTATCTCGGCACCGCATGGCGTACACAACATTTTGACAGATACGTGTGCTGTATGCCAAACAAATTGCTGGAGAAAGGAAAGGCCAGTTTGTGCATTTCTCTGCCTGGTGTGACCACGCTGAATATTGCTAAAATAGAGGAAAAGGTTTTGCATGGCACTGCATATTCAAGTTCCCCCGTCCTGACATCCGTCACCCTGGCTCCTGACATTTTCATTTCCTCTTCTATATTGCCTGCCTTTGTGTAACTTCCCTGCCTTTCTCTCTCTCTCTCCCCTGGAAAAAAAAACCTCCACAACGCTCCACAAATGCAAACGCAATAAGAGATGGTGACTTATGGTCTTCTCCAGCTGCAGGGGAAGCGTAGGTGATGCCTGGATCCATCGGTCCTTTGGTCAGAGACAATGTTTCGTCCTTGGGCAGTGGGGAAAGCCTTTCTCCTGGGCTTTGCCTGAGTTCTGCCTCCTTTCCTCTGGGCGCTGAGCCTGCTGAGTCAGTGCCGAATGAGGTCAGTCATGATGCCTGTTTCTCAGAACTGGGGACCGGGCTGAAACAGCCTGAAATTGCATCACTTGGGCCCTTCTCCTGCCAGCAGCACAACATCGGGTCCCATCGGTGCCGAATGTACTCCAATAACGGAGGTTAAAAAGCCGGTTCATTAATTGACTCCAGCACTGAGTGAGTCCCTTTTATAACCTGTGTTATCAGCAGAAATACAAGCATGGTGTGGTGAGGAATGTGATTACGGACGAGATTTCCTGGGAGAGGAATTAGCTGGCTCTGGTGGCGATCTCTGCTGTAATGAGCACGCTGCCATCTTTATGAATACAGTTATAGACGTACTCCCACAGCCCTGAAAAACGCAGAGCTCCTCTGCCTCGCCAAGCAGCACAAGCCAGGCTCTCAAAGGGTTAATATGCAGTTTACTATTGAATAACATAAAATGAGCTGTAAATAATGTAATGATATGTATTGTTAAGCTACATATACTGTACCAGGTGCAAGTACTCCCACTCCTCACTTAGATATAATCTGGGGCAGTCAACAAACACAGATGTATTTTAACAGAAAGAGAGAGGAAAAAAAGATAAAGGAAGGATGAACAAGAAAAAAATTAAAACGTATGTAAGATAATTTAACCAAGATAACGATCCAGGTAAAACCTGTCCTATTTTTCAGAGCCACTTTAACTGTGCCGTGTAAAATACAATGGCATTTTGACTTGTTTTTGGAACGTGCATGAGCCAAACACGTGTGGAAACACCTTGACAGGCCTTTTGTATAACTACAAGAAAACTGATAATCCTAAATCAATTACATGGGGGAAAATATGAATCTTTGAATACTAGTAATTATAATGGTTATTTTTCACTTTTGTAGCACCTGCAAATGATGCACTGTATATATAACAATGATTCAAAAAGCCCTAATTAACTGTTTATTTTTTTTCTTCTTGTTTGCTGGCTGTAACCAGTCTGCATTAATTGACAATTTATATGTGTGTGTATATAGATATAGATGTATATTCTCCCCCGCTGCCCCCCAAATATTTTCTATTACTTCCGACTGCCTGGAAATCACGCATTATTGAATTTGCCTCTTCTAGGTCAGTTCTTAAAGCCTCATTAGAGACTTCTTGCTGAACTCCAGCAACACTGAAGGGATGGAAAGGCATGGTAGAATATGCTGGGCTGATCCTACCTAGTGGGGACAACTGCAGTCCCTTCTGTAGCACGATGACATGGCTCCCGACTAATAGTGCCAGTCAGAATTCCTAACTGCTCCTACCAAATGCGAAAGAGCTGATTTTGGAAGACCTCCAGCCACAGCTTTCCACTGCTGATAGATTACTCTGGGCTATTCATGGAGCAAGATTAGCCTGACCACCATGAAGAAAACTCTTTGTTCCGTGTCATTACCTAGGACGGGTTGAACCGTGCTAAGGCAAAGCTGCATTGGTGAGCTAAATTCACACAGAAATTGGATCAGTGATTATTCTGAAATTATGCTATTATGGTCGAAGGGAGTGGGGGTGGTGGATTTGTCGGGGTTCTAGGTAGGGAATGTGAAACACAGCAAAGCTCAGTGGAGGGAGCACGGGGACAGCTTGCAGTAGGCTCTGTTAGGATTTTTAATGTGGGTGCGAGCACACGGTTGCCATAAAAGCAAAGCACAGCGGAGCTTTGTACTGAAATGAAAATGCAACTGTGCCTAGGCAGTGGCCAAAGGGTCCCAAGCCTTGGGTAGGCACCACGTGCTGCGGCAGCTCCAAAGGCACCGGGAGCGAACTGGCCGGTGCCTGCAAGGAGGCACAACAGCGCCGCGCAACGCGAGCGCAAGATGGCTGCTGTAACCATCTGCAGGACATCAAAGTCTGCTGCCTGATGGCAAGTGGGCTGCCAAAGCTTCTAAAGGCTTTGGCGCCTGCATGTAAATCGGATGCAAACTGTCCATCTGCTGCATGGCACAAGTGACAGCTGATTCTTTTTGCAGTCCGTAAGATGAACTAGACCTAAGCCAATCCGTCCCTGTTCCTAATCACACAAGGTTTGTCCTACCAGTTTCATTAGCCAGACACACGAGATACAGTATGTGGTTTTTCATTTTGCTCGGTACGTGACACTATAAAAAACAATGCCGGGGATGGGCTGTGAAACCAAAGGGGACACACTGCTGCTACTGCAGAGAAAGCATATTGGCAATGTTCAAAGCATATTGGGGCATAACAGTAGTCTAAAAACCCCAATATGGATTAGGACAGCTGACCAGATGTCTTGACTGACATTTTTTAACACGATTCAAGGGTGTCCCTACAGTACATAAATGCAAACTATACATCTGTGTACTTTTTTTTTTTTCCTCTGGAAATACCATACATGGATGCTTTGATTGTAGCTGACAGCTCCAGTGTGAGGAGAGAGACGTACAATGCCGCCGCTCTGGCCTTCTCCTCCGAGAAGCTTGCTGGAAAAAGTTTGACTTGGGTTCCTGTGCAAACAGGCAAGAGAGAGACGTTGTCTTCGGCAGAAAGTTACCTACCTCCTTTCCTCATCAGATGGGTAGTGGGAACTCGCTGGGATGCTGTGTTGAAAGTGGGGGATGAGATGTGATATACTGTTATAATAAGGGAATGTTGTTCTTTTCTAGACTGATCTCAAATTTAGAAAGTAGGATTACTATCAAAACTTAATCACTCAGCTGTGCAATTGTTTGTGAGAGGTAGGGATCAGGAATTGTTGGGGAGGGGAAAGCGCTGCAGGTATATCGAGGAGCAAGGAACAAAGAGGGTGAAAGAACAAAGAGGGTGAAAGAACAAAGAAGTTTCTCATTTCCCTCTTCGCAGTTTTTAGAGCAGCAGTCAAAAATGCAATGTCGATCCCCTTCCCTCCCCAGCCTCCTCATCAAATGAAACATGAGAAGTGGCAATGTTCAGTTTGAACCAGTGCACCGAGTCTGGACCACCTGCCCTGTGCGTTCCTGTAAGCCCAGCCGGCGTCACTCCCCTCAGTTTACAAGACATATTTCGCGTGCATACTTCCACCCATCCATAAGCATGTGTCAGTACTTTTCCCCATTCCGTCTCTTGTACATTGCTGGTACGGGATTAGGAGCTCTGCAGGTAGGAAGCCAGTTTTCATATCTGCCTGTCCAGCAGGAGCTTGAGGCATGGCAAACACCATTCTCAGCAACTAGAGTTTGTTCCAAAATACGGTTCTTCGCCCCTGCCCCAGCCTCAAAGTACAGGGAAAACTGAAATCTTGCCTTCTTCAAATGGGGAGCTGTGTTACAAGCTCATCACAGACTCTGCCTCTCTCCCCGCTGGGCTTCGGCGTGGAAATCAGTCTCCTCTGCTGATGCTTCTTGTTAGCGTGTCAGAGGGGGCAGATTTATAGTGTTTGCAAGGACATAACCAAGTAGACTAGTTGATTTCAGAGTGTACTCTCTGGTTTCCCAGTAAATGCAAAGTGATGTCTAAATTTATGTTTGCTTTGATCCAATTGTTTCCTTCATAAACTTTTCCTTTTCCAGGCAACCAGCTCCAAACTGCACGCAGAAACAAAAGATGCACTTATAAAGCAAAGGCCCCGCAGTATCAGTGAGGCCGCCGATAAAGTTCCGCCCAGCACCTGCATGTACGCTTTCTGTGGTGCTGGCTCCTTGGCTGCACACTTTATGGAAACACAATTCTTATTTAACACTTTTGATAACATAAAACTTGTGCCTGCCGGTGATAAAACTTACCGGCGCTTAGGTTCGGCTTTTGTGTACCCATTCGGATTTGTAGCGTACCCTTAAAAAAGGCGCTCTCCCGTGACTTCAGTTACCTTTGTGCCTATACAGATAGCGTATATTTACCCCAAATCTAGCTCTGGTGTCTTAGATGAGTATTTGAGTCTATGGGAAAGAGTTTCTCTGTGGAACTGTTGAATGATAAAAATGCTGCTCCAGTGGGTCCCGGGACTGGAGGCCCCCTGGCTCGACCCAGCTCCTCCTTGGTGCTGCGATGGTGACACCAGAGGATCTCACAGAGGCAGCAAGCCCCCAGAGCTCCCCCCCCCCGCCCCCCGCTCCCCTTCCCTGCCTGCAGATGTCCTTTGTGTGTCCCTGGAAGGCTCCCCGGTGAGCGGGATGCTGGTGCTGCTCGTGGCCGGCGCCCACCCAGGCTGACCTCCCTCGGGGCAGAGGGGCTGCAGGCATCCCCAGCTGGGCACAGCCCAGGACGGCGGCGCTGCCCCATGGAAAGGGTTCTCCCGCTGTGCAGGTGAAAGCTTGGATGCTTGTGCTGGAGCAAATGGCCTGTGCCTGCTCCGTCTCGTTCAGGCATCAGCCGATGGCTGCTATGTCGGTCACCTACATTAGGAGGGTGGAAAGAATGAAAAATGAGGTATATGGGGTTTTAGAGGAGGCAGCGCAAGCCTATGAAATGATAGCTGTCTACGTTCCTGCGAACAGCGATCAAGAGAAAACTATTCTTAACACACAAAATCGCTCTTGGTCTGTGTGGCGATAAGCACCTACGTACCTAAAAATTAGATACTCGCTAGCGCTGGCAAGCTACTGATAATGTGCTAACATGACTTTTATGCTTATATTGTTAACTATAAAACTGGTGATACGAACTAGAAAGTGCTAATAGCATACATTGAACTGTGGAGGTACACCACAATTCATTTGTCTTTCCCAAAATGACCTTCTTCTTTGCTGACTGATGGAAAATCACAGATGTGAAAATATCCTGGATGGAACTGATGGGAATTTTCCTTCTTTTTGGTCCTGTGCATGTACCGCAACTTTCAGAGAGCACCTGAGATTGCAGGGATTTTGCTGCTGAGATTGTAGGTCCTACAGTAAATCTGCACTAAACAGACACACGTATAAATTGCTAACATGCTGTTGCATCAACAGATCAGCTTACAGTCCCTTTAGGATTCTCTTTGTCTTGCTATTTTCATTCTATTCAGGAACTGAGCGTCAAGATGGATATTTAAAATACAGCTTTCCATTTACTGATTTACAAATATACCTCTGACCTCCACACATAGGGTATTAAATCCCACTGATTTGTCTTCCTGGACTTTTCTTATTATTATTTCCATGAGAAAGCCTATTCCTGCAAACTGGATGGGGATTTTGAGCCAAACAAAATCCCTGACCTGGGAATGTGCCTGTCACCAATGATTACTGGAATACCCACTTGTCCATGCTAGACTTCTAGCTCAGCAGCTCTGTGAAAGTAAAACACATCGCCACATCCACTTCAAAGCAATTCTGAGAGCCTCTGAAAAGTACAGTTCCCCACATCCCTGAAAATAAGAATTAACACTACATCTCAACATTAAATTCAGAAACATAAATAACCTGTTTGCTAAGGATGCTCCATTTGTTCCCCATACCAGAAGCCTTACTTAGAGCATGAAGAAGGGAAAAGTAAATTGCTTACCTCTACCAGTGAATAATGTGAAATGTGGGTATAGATATTCACTAAGCAGGTGGTGCCACCACACTCTGACCCAAGGGCTGGGGGAGACTTTGTGGTAATGGTGGGAGGCAGAGGTACGTGCTGGCGGTTGACTGCAGCCCTCATTGCAGGCTTGCCTTGAACCCATGCCAACCACACTTCAGCAGAGGGGCCACTTAGTGTTTTTCTCCCTTTTATTGCAATGAGGCTTAATGCACAAATGGGGAAAAAGGCTCTTAACAATGTAAAGGCAGCATTTTCCCTTTTCTTTGATCTCAGTTCAGATCTATTCTTTCATTCTTTTCGCCGTCAAATGAAAGAACTCAGTCTTCGACGTTATATACTCTGCTGTGACAGAGAAGGTACTTTCTGCTTTTCACAGTCCAGTAGTTATGAGTGGTGCAATAAATACATTGGGGTAAGGTCAAGTACTTAGGGGTAATAAATATGTATTGAGATGTATATATTTGCTAAAGCCTGAATATTGTGTAATACCTTAAACAAAATCATCTAGCTGTCTCTCTGTCTATCCATCCATCTGTCCATCCAACGTCAAAGTTATTTACGTAGTGCAAGGTCTTTAAATTATGCAGAATATCTCTCTGCCATCTGAACTATAGGCCAAATCCTATTGTCTTCACTCAGCGTCACTCGCACGACCTCCCTCTCTACGGTACCTTCGCAACCCGATAGAGATGCAGTGCAGTCTGCATGCTGGCCCTAAGCTAGAACACATTATTGCTCAGACTGTGGAAAGGCTGATTTGGATCCGTTCTTTGCACTGCGGCAGTCCTGTGTGATCCTTGCCTGGCATGAGCTTCTCATCTCATACCAGCTCCTTTTGGGCTAGTTTTTGTGCAATGTTAACATAGCACAAGGTTTTTTTCTTGTGGAAACACAGTAGCTCCTGACAAGATCAGGGAAAACATTTGGGACACTGCTCATTGACATTTTACCTGAGGAAAAAGAAGATTACAGCATACTCAAAGTAAATCACACAGCAAAGGGAATGTCCTCATTTTAGACTGCAGAGCAGAGAGCCCGTGTGCTGCAATTGCTAAGGTAATGGTTGCTGCCGCTCAACTGTTTCCTCGAAATGCAGTCACTCTGCCTTTTTATTTTTGGGCACTTTTGCATGCATAATGATATCCATCCATTTAAAGGCAAATGTCCTCTTAGTTTTAATGGGCTTCTGTTCATGGAATACTGGCAGATACTGTCTTTACTTTGATTTTTTTTCTTTCTTTTTGTAATTCGGAGCTAACCGTTGACTTGGCATGACTCTACTGGAAGCACAGGGTACCTGTGCCCTCCAAGCAGCCGCTCAGCATCTTCCAGAACAGGGCTGCTCTGTGTACATTGTGGAAAGATATAAATTTTTATGGTGCAAGTGTTTTTACAATGGATTTATCACATAAATAAGGAATGTAAGAGACCTTGCTGGTCTGTTAATTTACCTCCCTGTAATATTAGATTATTCTCCAGAGTGCATTTGCTGGATCCATGGACAGTCCAATTTTAAATGCCACAAACGATGGGGTTTGCATGGCTTCTTACAGGCGCATTCATAGCCTGTATGGCCTCAGCCACCTTTCAAATATTTACACGTCCTCTTCTTCCTCACTAATTTTTTAAGTCGGCATGATGCATACACACATTTCATTTTCCACTTCCATTTACAATCTATTGTCTCCCTGCCTAAGAACATTTACAGGCCTTTCCAAATCTCCCTCCTTTTTGCCACTGCCCTTTCCTATCAATTCCTCCTGTCAAATTAGATGCTTTGTAGTTTTAAAATACTCCTTTTTCTCTTCTACTATCAAACTCAGCTCAATCAAGCAGTGCCTAACCTGTTGTCTCTGCACCCAGTGTTATGTTCAACACATTCCTGGGGGCGATACTTATTATTTAATGCCTGATGCAAAGGCCGAGAAGACGTATCTGCAGTTTTAAAAGGACTGAATTCTTTCCATGTGTCCACTTTACTTACATAGCAATGTATGTGGGGAAAGAGTGCATTACAGAAAAAGCACAATTCTGAGAAACAAAGTTTCAGATTTATTAACTTTCATTTCTTTTTTTTTCTAAATTAAAACATAAGACATTGCTTTTCTCTTCACTCACTATGAATATCTCTGCTCCCTGTACCTCCCAGTTAAACATCTTGCGTGATTTTACCTCCTTTTTCAGGTCATTAATAAAGTTTACTGAGTTAGATTCCAAACAGGCTTTTAGAGTATATGGTAATTGTAATACTTTATGTTATGGTGGATGTTCAAAGCTGGATTTAACGAGCCACAGAGCCTACCTGTAAAATTCTGTCTGGAATGAGTTGAAAGGGGAATCATATTTTTTTAAAACAAAAATATTTTTTTGCAGAAGCTCTGACTAAAAGAAAGGCAGTATTTCTTAAATCTAGCTATCTCCCAGCTTTGCTTTTTTGCATTAATTTTTTATTTAAAAGTTTTTCATTCCACTTGGCTTGCGAACCTTGTAATAAAGTGCTTCTAGGATCAAAGGAAGCTATTTTTATAGTATTACCTCATTTTCTTTTATTAAACTAGAGAATAGTTTTAAGTTATACACGCATTTGGTCAAAATGATAGGAGCCCTAACCATAATTTCAGTATTTTTCCTAGGGCACAAAGGATGGTCTAAGCTTTGGGTGACAGTCATTTAGGGGGGCACGGGACCTCATGTGGAACAAAACAATGCCGTTTTTCTGTGCAGTGTCAGAAGCTCTCCATGGCATTTTCAGAAATCCCATCTCTTAGGCAATAGCAATATTTTCATATGGTGTAATTCCAAAATAAGGGCCTTGCCTTTCATTTTATTCATTGCAGTGGAGTTTAGGGTGCTCAGGAAATGAAGGCCAGGGCCCTAGGTAATAGTCTATTCAGGTCAGGAAGGCTAATTAATATGCACACACTAGCTATGTTTCCACTGTTGTGTTAGAAGACTTGGTTTATTTGGTCAATGACAAGTGCAATCTGACGGAAAAGATTCAGCCTTCAGAATGGCAATATTTACTTGCACGTACTCGTGTTAGAGGGTGAGGACTGTTCCCTGTATACATTTTAGCATAATGCAAATTTTTTACAAAAGCTACAGCTGAAAGAGAAAGAATCCATATTATGTACTGGTCTAAACAAAGATAAAGAGAGAAGATTTGGAATTTATTCCATCATTTCTTTACAGATTTCCCATTAGACTTTGAATAAGGCATGTAACCCTTACAAGCCATGCTCTTCTGTAAGAGGTGCGTCACAGTAACCCTTATTTCAGGTATGTGTGGGTTTAAAAGGCACCGGGGAATTCAATGAGAAAGAACTATAGCAACGTATGTCTTAGAGACTTCCTCTCTGTTATTCCTTTTGGAAACAAAAAAATAAAAGTCACACGAGCCTCATTGGGCTCCGAAGGCAATTCCGGGTGCAATGTACCACGACATATCAATCTTGGGTAATATAGCAAGATACTGGCAGGGGTCTTTAGGATTAATATAGTTCTCGATCATGAAAGTTGTCTCAGTGGCTACAAGGTCATTCAGGCACTCACAAACTGTATTTGCCTACTACTCATGTTGTTCACCGGCAAGCGTGCACCCACGTGCCACCGCAGGCCAAGGTCGGAAGCACGTGTGAGTGGAAACTCTCCAGCCTGAATATTGCACCAGTCACTTCATCTCAGATTAGGCTCACGCTCTCTTTGTGCATTTGGGTTGGGCAAAACCAGGTTTTATATATTGGAGGCCAATTCATCAGGAGATCTCCCAAGCTTGGCTCTTCCTGAGCACAGTGAATGCTTTGAACCTTAGTTATAGCTAGGCTAGTAGTCGGTGATTTCAGTGCGGAACACGCGGGTCATGGGTCTGGCATAGTTAAGTCTGATCTCTGGTCTGTGCTTCTGTTAACATTACAGAGCTCATAATTGCTGAGCACAATAGCAGTTATGTACCCCGCTTTATTTAAGTGAATAATAGGTGCAGATCTGGCCCAAAGTTTTTCTGACAGATATTGCAAAATTACAAAAGGAACCTGGAAAACGCTTCTGATTGATTGATACGTGAATGGAAAATCCACCTTACTTGTAGAGTTAAATCTACCAAAACCGGCATCGATTGCAGGGTAATACCAGAAGATGTCTGTAACATCTTTTGTACTGTAGGTATCAGTGTCTGTAACAATATATTTCTGGAAGCCACATCACTGCAAACCATTTGTATATTAGACTCATAAAGCTACTTGTTGATTTAAAAGACGTTATTCTCATTAATGATATATAAGTAACGTGAGTCAAGTAGTCACTTCAGTAGAAGTCAGTGTCTTCAGAGTGTGTACAAGAAGGTACTTAGTGAAATACAAAAAATATCTGTCAGTTCTGACCAATCCAGACATTATTATTTTACAAATAGCCTTACATTTTTAAAAAAAACCCAAAGGCTAATAGCTAAAGGTACCAAACATTTTACTTTATCTTATCATTGATTGGTTCTAAAATACAGCAACAGAAAAACATCCTGGGATAATATAGCCAACTGGCTGAGCGAGGACTTCCAAGCATTGGTGGAAACACTTCTATTGACCTCACTAGTGCTTGAATTGGTCCCCAAATTATTTTCATTTTTGCAATTTAAAACCTCAAGCTGATTCCTGTACCACATGTTTCACCAGAAACAAAAAAAATTGTAGCATCTGTGGATATGAAGATTAATATTTTCTTAGAAAACTAATAAATAGCACATACATGTTGTGTCATTCATTTAAAATTCTTATAGGATTAAACATTCATACTTCCTCTAATTTGTATACTGTTTGCTTTTTTTCATCTAGAGGTAATAACAGGGCAATAAATATATCTTAATTCAGTGCATGTATAAAACAGATTGTTATAAAAATGCCTTTAATTTAGGTTTATTTACACAATTTTACTATGTAGAAGTCATTTATTGTTATACACCTTTTAAAATTAGGACTACTGTATCCTGCTAAGGCAAAGCATTTTTTTTTTCGTATTGTTTGAGCAGACTTTTTTTCCTGTCCTTCTTTAACATTTCAGAATATAAGTTGATTAGGAATGTTTGGAATTGATGGAGACTTTCTGTTTTGCTCTTAAAATTTAGCTCTTAAAGTACATTTTCCTTTACAAGGTTTTGATGTATTTCTGGCTGCATTTCTGTTACTCAATATAAATAATGTCTGGCCACTGGATAGACATATATTTATTTACAATAAAAACTGACATATTAATTATTTCATTCAGTAGACAAGTATCATCATAAAGGCTGGGCTTATACAACATAGCAGGCATCACAGCAAAAATCATAAATACTGTAGTTCTGTTTAGCTTGACAATGGCAGGTAATAGACCATCATTTCTGTTCCCTTAGCTACTGTATCCTTTTCTATCCATCATTCTTTATTGTTATTATCACACTTATTTCAGCATTCTTATATCAGTGCATTTAGTGACATTGCAAAAACATGGTTCAGAAAGGCTGAACTTTTAATTGTGATGAGAAATAAGTTAGCTTAATTATTCTATGCAAGTAGAAAAGATGTGGTTTGTTCTTCTTCCTAAGTCCTTCCTTCCTAATCGCAATTCAACACCCTTTTTAAGCATTGCTATGTATGAACTTCATGCTGCTAGACAAATAAATTCTTTGGAAAAATGCACATTTTTATTTGGAAATAATGCCATCTCTTTGTTAGATTTGCAGCAATCCTATTTTGCCTCTACTGTTTTTAAGTCGAAAATGAAAAATTATATAGAAGATGTTTGTGCATCATATTGTGCTGAATGGTATGTAGGTCAGCATGCTGCACCATAGCAGATAAGGCACAGTGAACAAGTGTTCTATGTACTTACAAGCAAATATCAGTCATAATAGAAGTAGACAGATCTACAAGAGCGTTTTGGCTTAGGAAATGTTTCTTGTCATTAGCATTTAAAAAAAGCTATGAGATTCAGGCCTATCAGCACCGATTCACAGCAAAGCCTGGCTTGCACAGGTTGTTATCTGTTCAGTACAGAGGTGCAGCTGGTTAGCAAATGGATTTGCAGATTTTTTTTTTTTTAGCGGGGATGAGTAAAAAGGCAAAGAATCAGGTACTTACAACCCATTCAGAATGTAACAATTTTGTTTGTGTTATAAACCAAACCTTCTGTTTTTTGCAAACTGCATTATTTTTAGAAACAGAACCAAGAAAAAACGGCTGATTTAAAAAAAAATCTTTATTCATATTCCAGTTTCCCTAAGGGCTCCAATATCCATGAAGTAATACCAGCAAAGGGAGCAATGAAGACTGCAGACTTCCATGATTCAGTTTACGATGCTGCTTTATTGTGTTAGCAGTCAAGTCAAAAGGCAATATCTAATATTTTTAATTTTTTATTTCTTCCTCTGTGTGTTTTCAGAAACGTGAAGGGGAAAATATATGACTGATCCCCTAATGCTATGGCCGAAGCTTAGGGTAATTTTTATTTCACGTGCAAGTGCAATCATTCCTCATGGAGATAACAACCAGGGCCGATACTGAAAGTAGCTCAGCTCTACCTGAATTGTAGGGTGCTGTTCGGCACAGCTGTTTGCAAGGTGGTAGGGATGGGTTTCCTTTTTGAGGAGAGATGCTGTGCATGAGCTAGTGGGACTGATTACCAGGTACGTGAATGCTCTTCTTCCTGTATGGCAGAGAAAAAAGCCATAAAGCAAATGGAAATGGTCCTCCGAGAAAGCTTGCCTGGCCAAGGTGGGGCTGCTGGAAGGGCTGTGTGGGTGTGCGTCCTCCTGCCAGCCCTGCGTGTAGAGAGAGTGACCAGTGCGTAGTGCCCCAGCAAGGACCATAGCTTCTGCTGGAGCTCCCACCTGAGCTTGAAGGGACCGTGGGATGATTGCTGACCTCCCTCCCATGCTTGTTAGCTGAAAACCAGCTCCATAGTGCATGAACTCAAGGAAAATGGCTGTACTGAGAAAAAAAATGCATGGTTACAGCCAGCGTCTTTCCATCACGGATCTTGACTTATGCTGCTGGACTTACTTGCAAACGGGTTTCAGACAAAGCTCGTGCCTTATTTTTAACAGCATCAGCATTCGCTGAAAGGAGGACGGGAATGGTAGCATACCTGCAAATACGAGGGCTGGAACAGTCTTTCAGTTGATGTGCGTGCGAGCTCTATCAGATACCTGCAGCTGAAACATGACAGCTTGCCACACGGAGCCTGTCAGCAAAGGCGGCAACAAACTGCAGATGACAACACAAGAGCTCCAACATCCCAAACAGTAAACACAAATGGGGCAAGCAAGTCACTGGGCCTCCTCAGCGTGTTTTTATCAAGTGATCAAATGGCCTCAAATTTTAGAGCGGTGTTAAAAGTATTTCTCCTACGTATGAACCAAACATTAACATTTTATGAACTCCAGTCTTGGATGGTGTCCAAATAGGAAGGTACTAGGAACGTGTACATTAAGGAGAACATTGCCGAGTCCCTGCAAGCAGACAACCAAAGCTTAGAATGAAAGGAATAAATACTAGTGAACAAATATGAATGAAAGGATTTGATTGAATATGTAAGGACTATACAAGTGCTGAAACTATGAGGTGAAATACACAGTAAATATTTATATTGCTGACTTGGAAAAGGGAAAGAGAATATATTTATGGCTGGACAAGTGAGAACAGAAAGGAATCATAAGTAAAGTGCCATGGAAAGTAGTGCAGCTAAATATTTAGGCTTCGTTTTTGCACAGAGAGTTGCTAAAACTGGACAAATAAATGCATCGGGTGAATATAATTCAGAACGGAGTATGTTGTTGCAGTTCTGCTTTTTAGGATACTGCTGCCTTATTCAATGTATTTTAGATGTGAATACAGTGGCTCACTAAGTGTGAATCTCCTGGCAATATTTTCAGGTGAGAGTGGAAACAAGAGAAGAACCTCTCCAAATTAAGTTACTTATGGTATCTACTAATCTTCTGTAAAATTAGCTCAAATTTGCCAAGTCAAAATTATTTTCTGCATTTCCTGGTCTAAATTCAGCTCACTGAATTTAATGGGCATTCTGTGGGTGTAACAGAGAGAAACATTTGGCTCAGGAGCTACAAAGAGAAATATCTCCAAGATGATTTTCTTACCTTAGCATCTTACATTGAGCATCTTACTGCTGACTATAGTAGCAGGTCTCTACTAGTGCATACTTTGCCATTGACCGGCGTGGCAAAGCATGTATAAAAAGATAAGAGACATTTATAAGCTATAGCACTGATAAGGCTCTCATGCTTGTTCATGGAAGATGAGCAAGATCCCCTGGCTCTTACATGTGTTCAGTAACAATACGTGATCCAGTGGACAGAAGGATGTGAGAGAATTCTATGCAGATTTATCTGAGATGAGTATCCTACAGTATAACCATTGTTAATGCATAGCCATATGGGAATCTCTTTGCCGTCAATTTCAAATTTACTTTGCTATTGGTTTAATGTAAATTTTTCAATAAAGTATTCATATCTCTATAGTTCTTGTAAAGTATTGATTTAATGCTTGCTCGACAAAGTTTATCTACTGAGGGAAAGTAGATTCCTTTATCCTGAAAAAGCCAAAGTAGGAAGCAATGGTTTTCCCAGACTGGCTGAAGTTCATGTATCAAAAATAAGCACAGCAAAGATACTGAACCAGCTCAGTAGAGATGTGAAGATGTCCTGAACATAAATGTGAACTTCAGAGGTTTTCAAAATGGGTCCTTCTCCATAAATATAGCATGTCCTTTTCATTTGCCACCACCTTTTCCTTGGCCACCACCTATCTAAGCAAGTGACAGTATTTAACAGCTTGGGAGGCGGGATGGACTTTGCATACAGAAACCCAGGCTCACACACACACAGAAGGAACCTTGCTTCAATAGCAACGTATTTATATCAATTCATCAAATTATGAAATGTAATTCTGCACTAAAGCACAATTTCAAGGGCTGTAATAAGAAATGTCATCCACTTCAGGGCCAATTTATAGATCTAATAATATCTCTTTTTTAGAGTAATGGAGATATATTTGATTGTGCATATAAATTTAAAAATAATATAACATTTCAATGAAAAATCAAGGATAACGTCCTAGAAATCAGTGGGAAAATTCCCATTCACTACCATGGGGCAGATTTTACCTAGTGAAACTTCCATTCAAGCCAAACTTCTTATCTGCACTTAATGTGCAAATTCAGTGTAATTCTTTGTCTCTTTGTCTCACCGTAAGTTTGACATTTTCAGATTGTTGTGGAAAAACGTGTCTGAGGCACACTAGAAGGTAGTTTAGTTGTAAGATCTCACATTAATCAAGAAGTTCACGCTTATAACATCTATTACCTGAGTGAGAGACGTGACCAAAAATCATTGCTAAGCTCAGAGCGTGAATTAACAAAATGTCACTTTGCTCACACTATAAAAATGGTCCCACCCCAGGGAAAGAGATGGGAACAGCAGCTGAAGACTCAGGGTGCATTTGCTGAGCACTGACCATGTAGTCAGCGTTGCATGAAGCGTGGGCAGCCGCAGCACCTGGCCCAGGCAGCCGTGTGTGGTTAGCCCTTCCGTCTGCCCGCTCTCGAAGGCTTCCTGGCAGGCGCCGCTCTAGCAGTGGCAAAATGAGGGAATGTCACCTGCAAGGGACAAATATTCTCAAGATACATTCAGTGCTTCAACAGCTGCTGCCTGCAAAGAAGAGCTGCAGCTCTGCTGCGGTGGAGTGAGGTGCGGGCGGAAATAATGCAGGTAGAGGCAGCCTCCCTGGGGAAAACCGAGGGCTGAATAGTTCACCCTGTCTCTGCCTCTTAGGACCTACTACCTCAGCACTACTGCAGTCCGACTTGAGTTATCCAGCCCAGTTCAAATCCACAATATTCTCCATATCCCAAGGAGTGCAAGGCCGCCGGTTAGCTAGAGAGCAGCCGTCCTAGCTGCTGAGACAGGTGCTTTTGTTATCATCGTGGGTAAGTTTGTTAAATTGCGATGTAGTGAAGAGACGTTGAGGAATGTGATTTTGGTATTGGGCATGAGGGAGTTTTGGATATTCCAGGCTGTTCTGTGTGTCAATAATGATGTAAAGTGTTTCCTTCTGACCTGCCCCACTTTTCCCACTTACGCACGTAATGAATGAGAAAACATTGTGGGCCACATTTGCAGCAGCGCTGTAGCTGGCTATTTGTGTTTGGAAAACAGGGGTCAGAACATCAGCTGTTGTAAAATGGCATTGTGCCACCGTGATAAACTGAGTTATAGCAATTTACACCAGCTGAGGACTTGGACCTAGATTTTTAGGAACTTTTGATTAAACAATATCAGAGCAAAACTCTGCCTTAGGCAGTTCCACGTTTCACCTGCAATGGTGACCTGTACCTGATCTATCAGAAGGAGAAAAGTAAAATAAACCAACAAAAGCAGGAGACAATTAGTCTGATGAATCTCATGCCATTGGTTTCCAAAGCTGGACAAGTCAAGCCCGTACATGTAAATAGGAATCCACTGACTTTTTTCATTTCAAAGGCAGATCAGCAGAACTTGATCTTGCTTGCACCAGCACTGCTGGTATCTTTGATATGAGTAGCAGCAGGATCAGGACTTTACTCATCACAGAGCTAAATTCAGCCTTACAGCAAGTGGAAGAAGAGGTGAGAGTTGATAGGGAAATACATCTAATAATCTCATTTTAAGTTTTACATTAATTCACTGTAGCTGCTCTTAAGTATGGTACTAAAAACTGGTAAACGAAATTCTTCCACTAAGGGCTGATGGAGGGCACCTGCTTTTTCCTGTATTACATACAAAGCACAGAAAGAAAAATAAATAACGAAACAAGAACAGCTATAAAAAGGTGGGCAATGAAAAATTACTATGTTCAGGGACGGAAGACAAATGCCAACCAGCTCATACCTTGTACGGATAAAGAATGTTGTACATATTGTCAGTAAACCAGCATACACAGCATATTATTCTTTTAAACATTATGGGTCAAATTTGTAAAGTCCTTCACAGCTTCTTTTTGCTCAGGACATATTGTGACTTATCTAGAGTCAGTCAGAGGTATGATTATCAGGATATGTCCAAGTCTGAATAACTCTATTTCCATTCAAAGCTGAGATTCATATTCTTAACTCTTTTCCAAGAGATATTAGTGGAGTTTACAGCATTGGTACAATGGGAAAAGAGGCCAATTTTGAGCAATTAAAAACACTAAAAACATGACACGCAATTGCTAGGTGGTTACATTATGGTTATTTGCTCTTGTAAAACTGCAGGTACAATTAATGAAACATGACTAGGACATCCCCAGAAATTAGAAGTATTGCTGTGATTTGACAGAGTGCTTCGATATATGTCTGAAAATAAGAAGTAGGTAAGAGAATGGGCTAAGACGAGAGGAAGAGAAGAGCTTGAAGGTGGCAAAGAGAAAATCTGATTAAGCAGGCTAATGAATGTCTGGGGAGGGAGGTGGTGTAGATGCCCTTAGTAGGTGTGATTTATAGGCGAAGATGTATCTTCTAGAAGCTCCCAGGAGAAAGGCTCATTCCTATCCTCTAGCATAACTTGAAAAAAGAAGGGTTTCACCCATTTGTTACCTTGCCTTCATTGGCATTTTATTCTGCCTAACATTTCCGTCACAACCCCTGGATGCAGTCTTTCTGTTTCACCATTAGATCCCATCCCAGTAGCACCAAAGCAACATAGCAGTGTTTAGAATACCTTTCTCTGTTACTGTAAGGTCTCACAATAATCACTTTTGGTCCATAACCATCCCCATAGCTGAGTGGGGCTCCTACCTTAAAAGACATTCCAGAAACAAAAAGCAGCCTTCACTGGATAATTGGCTCAGCCAGCCCTTTTGCTGGCTTCTTGCTCATCCCAATTCCTTTTGGCTGTTTGCTCACATACAAACAATAGAATGCGCTGTCCTGATGTGAGACAAAGGCTTTCCAAAGTAATGCACTTATTCAGGCATTTTCAGGAAATAACAACATCTGAATTAAACAACTCTGCTGGATTGCAAATGCGGGAAAGCACATACACATGTGTACAAATACACACTTTTAGAAATGCTCATTTGGCAAATTAATAACCTAAAGACTCCTAAAACAAAATAAACATGCTAGTGATTTATATAAAAACCCTTTTCCTTCTGATTAAAGTGTCAATTCGGTGTAAACAGGGCAGAACTGGGCTGTTAAAGAGAAGAAGGTGAATCCCTTCCTTACAGTGCCGTGCTGCTCCTCAGCATGCAGTGACACGGGGGTTCATGCAGCTACTTTTTGGAGTAATTGCTCACATTGTAAAACAGAGGCTTACAAGCTGGGGCTTTGTAATTTGGTTATGAAATTAACTGGTTTGTGCACGTATTCCTGTAGATTCAAATATTTTATCAGTATGGAGTGCAAGACATGAAGGCCATTCCTCTACCACAGCTGTCTAAAGTGAGTATGTGAGGTGAACAAAATGAAGTAAAAAAGAAATTTACATACAAAAAAATTCTAAAAAGGGAAGGGAAACTGTCCTTGATGTTAGAGCTTGTCTTGCTTTATGCAGGAATCCTGTTGTTACTTTTGAAAATGTAAAAGCGGTTCCAAAGCACATTGGCACGTGCATGAAACTGCAATACTCACTTGGCACTGCCTGTTCCCAGTGCTGGCAGTGTGGCACATAGACCTCTTTAGCCTCTTCCTCTGTTGTTTTCTGCACAAGAGCCAACCATTGTGGCTACTCATGAGGCAAGGCTGGCAGCTGAAGAACCCAGATGCCAAGCTCTGGATTGTATGTCTGTTCGGTTTGTGGCTGGTCTCTTCCCTGGCATCTGCCCTGGCATTGCAGCAGGCTGTGTAACCGTCTGTGGAGTTGGGTTCAGGATTAGTCTTCTGCTGGATAGCATGCTCTTCTGGTCACTGTTTGCCTTTCGAATTACCCTTGATTATGAGGAATGTGTTTCTCTCAGGCACACTCCACCCAGGACGTATGTGCTTGTGTAGTGCTGTCTGATGGCTGAAAAGGGGTGCTCCCCTTCATCGGCACAGTATGTATTCTGCTTTACATCAGCGTGTGGTTAATTTGAGCCACATAAACCCAACCTTCTCTGCTCAGCCAGGAAAATTTTCAAGTTGAATGTGGTAAGACACTCGTATGTCTTTTATGAGGGTGAGCCCCACAGGCCTCAGTGAAGGCCTGAAGACTGCCATCTCTGGTTTATATTAGCCCACATACCCACAAGATCCTGTTCAGGATCTGGCTGATTTTTAATCCACTGTAAGCATCACAGCTGAGTAATATGAGGTGGTTGATTCTCCTTTGGAGTATTTAATTTTGACATCCAGAAAATTTAGCAGGTGTTTTACACAGGACAATAGAAACCCTGCTAGTGTGCACCTGAAGGGGTAAACCATCTTCTCTTGTAGTTTGTTAATGTAAAGTTGTTATATCTCTTGACAACAATCCTTAATTTTTAATATGTATTCTTGTGCCTTTCTGCTTTTGGACTTAAAGAATACCCGCTGATCAGAACCTATCTGCCTCTGGATCAAATTTCTTTGTCATTGCATCTGCCTACTACTGGCGGGAGCAAGGAAAGGTTTTCTATATTGGGATCAGACCCTCACCACACTGACCTGATACTCATCTGAAGCCTGATTTTCAAAGGGCATTTCTTTCCTTTAGAGTCCCTTCTACCTTATCTATGGATTGGTATAGCTCCAGGTCCCTGCACGCACATGTGCATATGTTGAGAAAGGCAGGAAAAGCTGGCTAAAAGACCTTGATGTGAAACCTGTTTTGAATCCTTCTAGTATTATGAAGTTGTGTTTATCGAGGCTGTGTCAGAATTTTTCTAAAAGAAAGGTTTTGTAGTGAGAAAATAGAGAAACAGCTTGTTTAGCAGTCCATTTGCTAGTAAGCAAGTCTGTAACAGGTACAAGAAGGATGTGCCTAATACAACAGTTGTGGACACTAGGTCAGTCTGAGGGTAAAGGACAACAAGAGGGCTCATATACTTTTTGTAAATAGTATCTCTTACTGAGACTTCTGGGAAGACAACGCTGGGCTAGAGGAACCATTGGCTTGGCCCAGTGGGGCATTTCTTATCTTCTTACGCCACTGAACACCAGCATGGCTGTAATGGTAGCTAGGAGTGGAGACGATACTGCACTGCCCGAGTTTCTTCTTCTCCCTCTGGTACTAGCTCATACTTCAGTTATATCGTGCCCCCTCATATTTGATACAGCTAGAAGCGCAGAAGTGCAGGAGGGATTCAACACGCTGCAGCTGGGTGACTGATGCCCCAGGAGCACAGCCGGTAGTACGTGCTCACCGCATCAGGAGAGGTTGTCACACCATCTATCAAAGCCTGCCATGAGCGTTGTGTCGGCTACCCAGTCAGTTCCATCGCATCCAGAGCTACTACATATTCAGTCCATCTCCCATTTTTCCACTACAAGTTACTTCCAAAAACATTTCTGTTTGGAGCTGGAACACTCCGAGAAAGGCCAGTGTCCCTGTTATTCTTTCTGACCAGAGGCAAAGGAAAAGTGGCTTTTCGACAATTCATCAAATTCTGTTTGGACCAGAGAACTTTACTGTGGTATTGTGCCAAGCTACAATGCCAGCTTTCAGTAAGATGTCAGAAGATAATTTAAACAGAAATTGCATACTCAGAGTAAGATTGAACAATGCCTTTCCCAGTCTTTTAAGAATTAAGATCTTCTGCAAACCTCAGAAACATAACGGCATGTCTCATTAGTCATTCCCAGTAAACAAGAACCCTATTAATTTATTTTCTAGTTAGTACAAATTTTAATATTATTAAAACCAGTTCTCTTTGTTTATAGAATACATTTTTACTATCATGAGGAAATAGAAAAATTTCAGCCTCCCAAAATTATCAATTTGTTTTAATAAGCTTCATCACAAGAACCTGTTGGTAATTTCTAATGTGTAATTTGCTTTCAGTTGGAATATGAAGTAACTAATAAAATTTTGAAAAAAAAAGTTAATTTTGTAGATGTAGTTTGGATTCTGCTTCTATGTTTGTCAGCAAGCACAAATTCTGGCAGCTGTATGTACAGGTAAGTGAGTAGAAGCATTTCCCACTTTGAAACTCACACTGCACAGAACCCTATAAACTAACGAGTCGTAAGCCTCTTGGGTAGTCTGGACCGCTAAGGTTTTTCATTCAAAGCTTCTAACGTAGTGGTAGTCTTTAAATCTATTTTTCGTGTTTGTAGCCTGTGCAAATAACTGGAATTGGAGAACATACGCAGTTGTGCTGGCTGTGCTGGTCACGGGGAGGCAATGTTCATGTTAAAGAAAGTTGTGACCAATTGGCTAGAAGTGTCCTCCTGCCGCTCAAAATAGGGTGATGCTGCAGCATGGTTTCAGGATGCTCCGTGGAGTGCTCTGCACTGTGGTTGGGGACAGAATCAAGAGATGACTTTCATTTTACCCACCACGTGCACTGCATTTATTTTATAGCCCTTTCATACTCTGATATAAATCACCAGAGGCAGATCCTTATCACTTTTTACATCAATAAATCCCTTCTCAAAGACTGAAAAGATCTGTTAGTCATCAAGTCAGCATTTATTTTGAAAACTCAACCTGGGGAACAAAATATGCAAACATTATCATTATTTGAAATTGTATTTGGTCAACAAATGACAGATGTATGTTGGTGTTACACTTACCTGTTTTCTTTGATCACATCATTTATAAGACGCATCATTTTGGTCTCTCATCCCTGAAGGATTCAATCAATAATGGTTGTACCATGTTGACAGTATGTAGTCAATTTTTTTGGTACAAACCCCTTTAAGAATAAAAGTTGGCAGAAAAAAAATTATTTAAAACCTCATTAAAAGGAGCAGCTAAGGTTTGGCACAAACAAATCTCAGTGTGGGAATTAATTATTTTTCACCAAATTAAAAAATATCGGTTTGTTTGTTTTAAAATGTTATCAGTGCAGCAAAAAAATCCCCGTACCCCCTCCCCCAAAATATAGCTGATCTGCTGTTTTTGATGCTTTTTTTGTGCTTGTAGAACTCCTATACAGCTTCTATTTAAGATGAAATTTGGCAAGTGATTAGACCATAATATGTCTAAATGCTTTGTGTATTCTGGAAACAACAAAAAAAAAAGAGCTGAGATAATAAAGCTCCAAAAGTTGGTGCTGTGTATGTACTGCAAGTGCTTTTCAAAGAAGTTTCATAAGATTTTTAATTAGGTGGCAAAGACTATACATGGTAGACTGAAACTGTTTGGTCTGTGGGGTAAATAATGTGCATTTTAAAAACATTTATAAATACATTTTCCCCCACTTGACAGTACTATTCCAGTCCACTGAGTAAATAATGCATATTTTTTAAAATTCATAAATACATATAATATGTAAAAAAGCTGCCCAGATACCGTATGTGTGGGACCTAGAAACTTGGATGATGCTGAAACAGACACAGTCCCCAAGGATAATGATACATACTATATAACCTCCCATGAAAGTTTTCTTTCAAAATAAAGAAAGCAAGAAAATTCTATAGACCGAATTGCACTCAGATAAGATTAAGGCTGTGAAGCAAACCTCCAGGACTCTGCAGAGTCAAAGTAAAGTTTGCCTTTGCCCTCAGAGCGTGCTGCTGAGGTATTTTACTCCATTCCTTTCTTTTCTTTCTTGCTATCTTAAGAATGGCATGATTTAAGAAAAGGTCAGCATTCATGTTTCGTTTCTTGAGCCCTGTGAGTTTGAATACACAAGGATTATTCAGATAGAAATGTTTTATTTCTGTTCATTAGTTTTCTAGATTTGTTTTTTTTTTAAATATATTTCTTATTTAAAAGAATATGGGAGTAACCTCAAGCAGCCAGAAGCCCTTGGCTTGAGGTAGGAAATTCAGAATTGTGCGTCTCTAAGTAAGAAGTATAGATGAATAGGTCAGGGCTTTCACTTTCATAGTCCTTTATACAACAAAATGCTGAAGCACACACTTAACTTTGTGTGCTTATACTCACCCCTATTCAGCAAAAAACTTAAGCACATCCTCCAATACACTTTAACTAGAGCATATGTTTATATGTTTTTCTGAGTCAGTGCCTAAAGTTACACCCATAAAGGAGCCCTGACTGAATCTCTATCAGCAACATTAAACGTTATTAAGGTATGTAGACCTGCTGGGAGTTGTGCTATGTGGTGGTCAACAAATCTGCTCCCTCCTTCTTTGTGCGTTTATTCACAGGTATGCAATAAGGTGTGCCCACTGGGAGCAAATTCTGCCCAACCTGAATGGCAGCACTTCACGTCATCCTGAACTTTATATGGTGCAGAGGAAAATGAGACCCCAAAGACAGATGGATAGCAAAATTGTCCATAAAATTATAGGGAGCGAATTTGAGAGGAACTGTTATGAATTTTAACCACTGGTTTTGTCGTGTCCCCCCCTGCCCCATACAGAGAACACCTTCATGTGATCTGGTTCCTTAGTGAAATTATTCCTGTGTGTATCTTTACATTATTTTCTTAGCTTCTAACTACTATTTTTTCTGCACAGTTTTGTATCTGCTAGCCCCAGCATTTACAGCCTACGAAAACCTCATAAATCTACTTCATTTTTCTAATAAGACATGAAAGTCCTTAATTGGCCTTAATGAAATGCACTTAAAGGGCAATAAACGTGTTTAAGCCCCTCTTTCAGGGTGAGCTACAGTACTCTCACTCTGCTCTGTTTTAGCCTTTGTGGTAATTAATCACTTATTCATATGTGGCACATCAGTAACAAGATCAAGCAACTACTGCACAATTGCATGATAATAAGCTGCTCATATATGTGTCAAGATTTAGCAATCCTTTTTAAAGCCTAATTTAAACTCATTTTACAACTAAGCAGGCTGCTTCTCTGAAGTATTTCTACCCAGTATCTTTTTTACATATTTCTACTGAAATGCCATCTTTTTATTTTGTTTATAGAGCTCCATTTGCCTTAAATCTACTCATGGCACCAGAGTGAATTACAGCAATGTAAAAGCCTTACCATTGTAGTTTTGCAAAGGCTTTATCTTTGATCCAAGGCCACAGTCACCCTCACACAGAAGGAAAGGCCACAGAATTAGCAACCATTAAGATAACTTCTAAAATAAGTAATGAATTACAGTAAAGGTTTATTTTCCAGGCTGCTGAGGCTGTGTCCCCTGTGAATCTCATGCTGCTTGCCTCCATCAGTGGGCAAGAGAACAATCTGGGTGAGGGGACCCGAAGTTCTTTCCCAGGAGTCAGGCCTTGGATTCCTGGCAATGGACCTGCTCCTAAAATCTGAACTCTGATTTCTATTTGCTGTAGTTTCCAGAATTTCATTCTTCAGACACAGAGCGGTGTATATATAAGAGTCTGAGTTCAGGTAGTGCTGGAAAAAACCTGATGTCTCCTGACGATCCACTGGCCTGAGATGAAAAACAACAGTGTCCAAAATGTCTATGAGAAAGATACTCGCTTTTACCAGCCAGGTGTTGTACCCCACGGTGACATATTCATCGTAAGTGACCTGAGCATTTATGTTTGGTTTTCAAATGAACAAGGGGTCAGGTTAGTGCTTACTACATACAAAAAAACACCGGTGAAAAATGGGAAAAGTATGGGCGTGTCGTTCTCTATGGATTATCTCTGTGGAATAGTTGTTAAAAACTTTATTTTTAGTTTCACTTTTGGAGGTCTGGAGCTGATTTTGTATGAATTTACTTTGCAACAGCAGTCAATAAAGTCTGCAAAATCATATTCAGATTTCTAATGGGTATTTTATGTCTTGTAGGCATTCCCAGTGTTCAAGAGTGTCCTTTGTTGCATTTGATCTACAGAAGTGGTTTGTGTTTCTTATTATGAGTGCAGGCACTTATAGAGACTAGTGCAGGGGCACTTTAAAATCACTTCTTAATCCAGCTCCCCACAGTAACCTGGATATGGCAAAAACGTAGGTGGTCATCTGTGCGTGTGCCTGTGGGAATGCGTGTGTTGGCTGTGGTGAGCTATCAGTAAATCTAGAGACATGCCCTATATTCTGGCAGCTCAAGATTGGCACCCATGTATATTTTCTATTTTGGACTCTATTAGTGTAGGGAGGCAGGGGAAGGAAGAATACAAGCCCTTTTCCTAGTCATGCTCCTCATGCAAAGAAAATGGACCCATACCATCTTCTGTGTTTAGGAGCTTGTGGGAGATGCTCTGGTTGAGGAAACTGTTTCCAAAGGGGATGGTACTGTACTTCAAGGAGAGTCTGTCACAAGCCAGGTGGAACAGATCTTTTTGTTATAAAAGCAGCTTATATTACGTATTGCTGATCACTTAAAACTCAGAACGCAGCAGGTTTTTGTCAATCTTAAAATACCCTCGTACCTAGAGTTAGAGAATTGGAGGAAACAGCCAGAGCGGAAGAATGGAACAATTAAAACCCCATTAAAGTTTAAACTCTTTTCAAAAGTGGAGGATGACTAGGGAAGGTTTAAACAGTTCTTCAATCTGTAGCTGTGGGCAATTGGGACCAGCAGGAAAGAAGGCAGTCGGGAGACTTGTTCCATCAGTCGCTCATTCTGCAGTAGTTGGTATCGTCAGTACATCACTAGCTCAGGCAGAGGAAGCTAAGCTATGAAATGGTAATGCAGAAATATGAGGGTTCTGCACTGCAATTAAGAATGTAATGGAAAAGCAAAAAGAAGGTGGAAACAGTGAAGAGTTTTGGACTTGACTATATCTGAAGACTCCAATTCTCAAGGCACTCAGTCTCTGATAAGAAACCAGATTGTGCCTGCAATCTGGGACAAGACACTTTGAGGGCTGTTACGGGAAATCCTAAAATTAACCCCTGACAAAGCTATTCAGTCTTGTCAAGCATGGGAAGCCACCCAGTCCTAATAGATTAGGGGAAGCTTATGGGAGGTGACTGGTGCTCTGAGGTGCTGGACGTGGCGCAGAATGTAAAATGCTACCTCAGAAAGCAATGGGGATGGGGACAGGGAGGAGAAAGCTGCTAGGAATATCCCCAGTACCCACTTTAAGGTTTAATTCTCAGCAACAGATATGGTTTTTTTTTTTTAAACAATCAGGAAGATGATTCCTCAGGTGTTTCGGAAATACGTATTAAAAAGAATACATGAATGTCATTTAGAGATTGGAAAAATCTCAGAGGATGACTAGAGAATTTTACACTGAGCTCATATCCTTGCTACAGTATGCCTTGGAAGCCAAAAGTGTAAATGGGTTAAAAAAACCAGATTGTGCTACCAAACAGTTACCAGTTGCAACCTCTGGTTCAAGAAGCCCTTAAAACAGCTTCTGATAGAAGCCAGCAAGGTACAGCAGGGAATCAGTCAGTTCATGCCATCTCTCATCCTCTTTCTTTTAACATCCAGTGCTAGTCACTCTTGGAGACTGGATATTGGGAAAGATGGGCCTTTTATATGACCTTGTATAATGGCCTTATACTAAACCGAGAAAGCTGTAGAAGTTCTTTCTATGCCAAAAATAGAGTCTTAAGTCAAAAGGGAAAAAGAATTATACGGGGGGCACAGGGAAAATTGGCATTAATTTGTTTATATTGGCTGGAAAAATCCCTGTACTTTTCTTCCACTGTTATTTTTATTCTTATTACTACTGTGGCATATTCTACTAGAGAGAGAAAGATGACTGCATATCAAATCTATACACTTGAAACACAGTTCATAAATGCCTGGTGCTGGATATAGGATAGTTGACAGGAATCTACACTGCTCAAGCTTTGAAATAAGGTTGTAGATGCATCACTACTGATCCCACTATCCAGCAGATTGGTAGAAAACCACAACTAAAATACTGAAGAGTCTCAATTAATGAAGGCTGTAGTCAATCTCATCTCTATTTAGCACTCTTAAATTACAGAGAAGCACTAATGAATCAAGCATGAGTTATCAACTGCTACCATTTTGTTCAGCTGAAAACTGAAAACCAGGATACCTACATTGTTAGAAAGTAATGTCAGAATCCCCAGGGATTTGCAGAAATAAAAAGGGACAGATAAAGCAAAATAGGATTACTTGTAACTTGGGAATTTCCACCATGTCATGAAAATGATGCCTGTGTGTAGCTACAACACAAGAAAAGAGGCAGAACTAGCAGTGGTGTCACAAAAAGAAGCCACAGGGTTGCAGATCTCACATGCTTTTTTAGTTTTTCATCCCTGAGGAATATATAGTCGGGATGAACGGATAGCTAATGGGCTTAGGGCTGTCTGCCAGCAATGCTGCTGATGCAGTTACCTGCATATTACCTACGGGTCTGCAGAACAGCATAGGGCCACTGGTGCAATCTGGTGCATCTTTCTTACATTTTTACATCCTTAAAGAATTGACTTTAGAAATTTCAAACTCTGCGTTGTGTTGATTATTCATTGTTGTCATTGTCACATCTAGTGGGGAAAGGAAGATCTGTGTTTTTAAAGAGATTTGAGACAGGGGAAATAGTTGATAGATGCTCATGTTATATGCTGCCTAACCAGGACTCAGGTGCTGAGCAAACGGTGCAAGAAAGACAAGGAGCCTGGTCCTCTCTGTGGCTGCCTAAAGAGCAGGCAACATGTGCCAGGTGAGTGGGCTGTACATTGGTGTTTCTGAGTGAGCACCTCGCTCATTTTTGGTAATGTGAGCAAGTGCACAAACTCCTGCCGTTAGAAAGCTGGTACAATACGGTTGTACCAAGTTACATGGATGCAGACCAAAAACCTTGCACAGTTCACCTGATAACGAACTGAAATGAATGGAGGGAAAAGATCTGCGTAGAAAAATGGGCTTTGGGCTGGATTCTTGTGAACGAGGAGATTTCTGCTCAGGATCAGAAACAGAATTTTAAATGGGGTGGCTGATGATCTACTCTTTAAAGCCATGCAGAAGTCTAAGTTAATTTACTTTCTGAAGATCCACCATCTATTTAGACTGGCTTGGTAAGGCTGCTGTTACTTATTTGCTAACATGATCCTCTATCTATCCATCTGTTCCCTCGCACAGTCCTCTCCACGGAGGGGAAAAATGCTGCTGCTTCTCTAGGTGCAAAGTAAGGGGAGAGGAAAAGATGATGTGGTGGGGTAAGAAAATGAGAGGGTGTCTTGAGAGGCTCAGGGGTCCTAGAGTTGGTTTCTATGGTGAATATTTACTTTCTGGTGTTTAGCATAAAGGTGACATGATATAGGTCAGTCTCCTGGTGCTGATTATAGCCAGGAGTGGAAGCATAATGAAGGAGAGTAGAGAATGGAAACTTGGTCTCAGGTTTAGGGACTTTCTGAGAAGAAGATTGCCTCTTCATGATGGACTTCTCTTCAATTAATGTTACAGTTGGTTTTTTGAACTCATTTTTGTTTTCCTCATTACATTCTACAGTGTAATTAAGCATGGGAAAGTATGTCCCCTTTTCTGTTTTACAGCCTCTGCTTGATAGAGTCATTCAGCGCCTTCTAGTTCAGACAGTAAGAAACATAGTGAATGACCTTTCCCTGTTCACCTTTCCTACACTGCTTGTGATTGTCTGTTGCTCTTCCTCTCAGTCATTTCTTTTTCCAAGCTGAAAACTCCTACTCTATCTAATTGCTCCTCATACGGCACTCACTCCACACCTCTGATCGGCTTTGTCACCATCCACAATGCCTTTTCTGAATCTATTGTAACCTTTTCGAGGTGGCTGATTAAAATATTCAATACATGCAGTATTCGAAATTATAGGCAAACCAAGCAGTGGCAGAATAATGTTCCCATTTTCTTCTCTATTTCTTTCCTAATAGTTTCTAATATTTTACTGGGCTTTTTGAGTGTTGCTGAATGTTGAACAGACATTTTTAAAGTATTATTCAAAATAGCTCCAAGAAATCTTTCCTAATATTAATACTAGTGAAGAGCCTATGCTGCTGTCTGCGCAGTTAAGATTTTTTTTTCTGCTCGTTCACGACTTTGTGTGGATCAGTGCTTAATCTCACTGCTACTGTGCTGTGCAGTCCCTCAGTACTGTAAGATTCTTCTGTAACTCTTCAGTCCGTTTTTGTTCTGAGGACTCTGAGAAACTTCGTGTCACCAGCAAACTTTCTCAGCCTCACCATTCACTTCCTGTTCCACATTATTTATAGTATGTCGAGGCACACAGGTCTGCGCACGGTTCCCTGCAGAGCTTGTAACCTTCCTCTAACAGGAAAACTCCACTTTATTTTAACTCTTTGTTTCCTGTCTTTTGACCAATTATTAAGTCATCAGAGGGCTTTAAGACTTATTCCACATTGATTTAATGTCTTCAAAAGCTTTTGGTCAAGGATCTTGCCAAACCTTATTCTTTCAATCAAAAAATACTTTCTCAGCTGGATCGCTCTCACTATTGTTAACATTTTCACAACATTTTAATGGATTTGTGAGGTATGATTTCCCTCTGCAGAAGCTATCCCAATGTATCATATTTATTTACACCTCTACTGCCCGTGTTCCTTATTATTGATTGTACCAATTTTGACCCTAACGACATCAAACTTACAAAGCTGTAGTTATCTGAAGATTCCCCCAGGGAAACTTTTAAAAATTCCATCAGAGTTGTCATTTTTCATTGCCTGATATGAGGAGTGAGTTACCTATAATTTTAGAAACTTCCTTTAGAACTGTGACTTTATGAAACTTGACAGAGTTTATCCTATTTTCCGTTTTCCTCGATTTCTTCCATTTGAAGGATACAGATGTATTTTTTTTAGCTCCCAAACTTCTCTTATACTTTACTACTTAAGCCAAACCAGCTTTCTTGTGTTTTTAAAGTCTTTTTTGATAGGTGATTCATGTATTTTCCAAAGCTAGTGCCATAAGACCTGAAATATTTTGCCATTTTAACTGGTCCTCTTTAATTTTTTTTCAGCGTAATTTTTGTCTGTATTCGCATCCTATGTTGCAACTGGAAAGAACCCACAGTCTATTATTTTCTAAAGTCTCATGATCTGTAAACAAGTCTCATGATTGTGCAGAGGGTTTCATTACAGGGTTCCAGCTAATGGAATAATGAAATTGCTCTGTCTGTGTATCAGTAGCCTCCTAATGACCTATGAGCTTGCTGCCAGGTTCAAACAAATTTGATAGAAGGGTAGATCTGAAATATTATTGCATTTCTAAAGTTTCATGGAAATTGCCTGGGTACTGGAGAGAGACCTCAGCTGCATGATTGCACTGAGCTGAAAGGCAAAAAAGGTAAAATTCAGCCATTTTTCTGTTTGCCAGCAGATAGATATATAGCCAGAACTAGAGCAAGTGCTGTCTCTTGCCTGATAGAAAGTGTCCCAGGGGACATAAGAGAATCTAAGATTCTGGTGCTGGGAGAAGTTTTGAGAGAAGGAAGACACAGACATGTATAAAACCTGGTTTCATTAGTTCTTCAGCTTGTGAAGTCAATTTTTTAAAGGTTTGAGTTGACAATATGATTAAGATGTGGGTCTAAATTACATCTTTCTCCAAGAACATTCCTTAAAGAGGGAAGACTGAAAGTCCACTCGCTGTGACTCCCCACACTACTTCATCGGGTGAGGCAGCTAGTTCTTCACCCCCTGCAGCAAAACAGCCTTAGAAACCTAGTCCAAAGGTACCCAGTCTTTTGAACTCTGCACCGCTGTACCCTGAGGGGGTGGATGAGAAACAGCAGCTGCCTGTATGGCCATCTCTCTGTACCCCCACGGTTTGCTTGGCCAGTCTCTGGCCTCTTCCAGCTCCCGGGTGCCGAGGCAGGCAAGGAAGACTTGAGTTGAGCCTGACGGCAAACTGCTCCAGTGCAGGGGGGGATTAGATTTCCATGCAGCAGTCAGGTATCTGCTAGGAGGGATCCCTTTGTTTTGGGGTGCCCCCATGCTACGGTGAGGGTGCTCGGGGGTGACAGTCAGTATCGACCAGGCGAGCTCATCTAGCTCGAATGTTTGCTCTGAACTGTAGTTCTTCTCCTCGCTCGCTTACGTGCTGCTTAATCCCATGCAGGATCACCCTGCTAATTTGGAATAATTAAAAAAAAATCAACAGAACCAAACAACTTGATAATATGTGCTAAGGAGAGCTGGCACGGTTTGCTTGTCTGTAGCACTTAAAAATGAAACGCTCCATCAGCAGGCTTCCTCAGTGCCATTCAAGGTGATGTAAACATGTACCAAAAATCTGAATAAAGTCATATTTCTAACAGTGCAGGCAAAAATTCTGACCTAGTTTAATCAGTCACTGTGCTTTTCTGGTTGTTCTGATTTGTTGTTCATTTACGTTGGGCAGCTGGACAATAGGATTTTGCATGGGCCACAAACAATGAAATAAAACAGCAAGATGTACTGTATTTTACTGAAACATAATATAAAGGGCAGCAGGGGACTAGTCAAAGCCCAATATTCTGAGACTGTAATTTTTTATCACTAGTTTATTTCCTAAACCAAAATGTTTTTGAGTATAAATATTGGATGAAAGCAAAGCTGCACCACGTTTGCTGTCACGGAGGCAAGACCTAAGCCTACTTTTTATTAGAATTAAATTAATATGGCATAAGTAGTTTTATAGTTTTAACATTTTACTATTATTTATGTTCTAACTGCTCTGCATAAATAGAACTGTTCCTTGCTTCTTTTTGTTTTTACTACTAATAAAAAGTAATAGGCATAATAATTCAGGGACTGTTTGCATTTCCAGGCACTTTTGTTCTGTCATGTTTACCTACTCAAGGAGACATACCGAAAGCCAGATTGCAAGAAGCTTTAACACAAAACACAGCAGCCACTTTTCAACCAAACTACGTATTTGGGAGCGGGAGGAGCCTAAAACAAATACTTACAATTAGGATTATTGATGAAAGGACTTTCCAATAAAAGGAAGATTGAGAAAGTAGAAGTGTGCAGAAATCTACAAGGATTGCTTTTCAGTTTTATTCAGTGCATTACAGTAATTACATTATAGGTATATTAACAGACATATTTCCCTAATTATCAGTTGATTTCCCAGGCTACTCAAAAATGCGCAGAAAAATAACCCTACTTGTGATGGACATGAAGGTAATTTTTAGCAGGGAAAACTTGTTGCATTTCATTCGATAATAAAAGGAGTTTTTAAGAAGTATGGAAGAATGTCATCAGTCCCCGAGCCAAGAAGCTAAGAATCTGCAACAATCATCAGAAAACACATGAGGTTGCATTGTGCTTCCAGGATTTCTAATCACATAGGAACAAGAGTAGATTTCCTCTGCTAACGTGTCAGAGGATGTGGTGTAGGAGCAGCATTTGTGCATTTTAAGGTATATTTAGCAGTACAGCCTGGAATACATAGGAAATAAGTGACTTTCTGAAACTTGCAGAAGTTTTCCCTTGGACTTCCCTGGAGCCAGGAATGTACCCAGTACACATTGTACTGCTGAAGATAGATTTATGTAAAGCAGTCTACCTGTAACCTCCTTCTAGTTAACCCTTAAATATTTACCTGTAAGCTCTTTCTAGTTAACCCTGAAAGGTTAGGCAAAGTGGCCTTTTCACAAACACCAGCTTTAGAGAGACTAGCCTTCCAAGGCAACTCCTATTGCCAGTGCCTCCTATTAACACTTCAGAGCCCTAAAAGGTTTAAAAATCCCTGCCCTGACTCAGTCTCTGCAGTCTTCCTCTCCTCATTGACTCTTTGGGGAAATTAAACAGATTGGGCTTCCTTAGCTAAAGGCAGCTTTTTTGAAAACCTCTCAAAACCTTTCATCAGTGACTGCTTAATGCGGAGTGATACCTTTCCACTTACCCATAACACGGTACCACTTCAGAAGTTTTTCATACAGTGTCCTCAAACACAAATCATCTTGCATATGTGGGACCCTAATATCTCTTGCCAAGTAAATTACGTAAATTGTGTTTGCAGAGTATGTGATGTCAGTACTACCTTCAAATTTTCCTCTGTTCCTGTAAAGGGCCTTAGTCCTCCTTTCATACTTGTGTGGTTTATGGGTCACAAACAGGAGGGAGTGAAGCGTGTTTTTAGTGAGTCTTAGGCACATCATTGAGTATAACGGGTTACATCTTTATCACTGCCAGTTCTGGTCCCCTTCATTCCACTAATACCACAAAAGGCAATTGAATTGTGTCTGGTGACTTCAAAGTGCTTTGCATGAAGTTTATAGAGGCATATAGTTTATATAGGTTTGTATAGCTTATTAGCAAACCTAAGGATCAAATTCAGCTATTGACTAAACAAGCACAAGCTCCTTGACTTTGACATCTTACACAGCATGAGTCTGAAGCTGTTGGAGCCTGCTTCTGTTTTCACTTACATTAGTATAGCAAACACCACCACAGAAGCCAGTAGAATTGGTACACAGGCATATATTTACTAAAAGTTAGAAGAAAATTAGGCCCTAAGTCTCCTTTGCCTGAGTCATGTTTTAGTCATCGATCATTTTATCCTCAGTTTGGGATGAGCCTCAATGAAATTTTGCACAGCCCTATCGTGTTTGCAATCTAAAAAGAGGTTAAGGAAATAGCCACACTGGGAGGAGTGACAATATGCAAATGCCTTTGCAAAGCACATTCATCCTCAGCAGAGTTGTAACATGTCCCATGGTTCTCATTAAGGGTTCTTTGCTAAATCTTTTTGTTTTTCCTGTCTTACTGGCAAATGTTTACTATTCCCAGATACTTACTGTATTTAGCATCAAACTGTAGCTGGAATCACAGACAGCTGCTGAAGATGTTGGTGAGCATGGAAAAAGCTGCTAACAAATAAAAGCTGAAGGTGGGAGCGGGGCAGGAATTCTCACACCCAGTGTGGTCAAAGACCAAGGAGTGGGTTATGCTTTCTTCCACAGCACTGCTCTCTGCATGGTCCCCCTTTAAAAAATGAAATATTCTCTGCAGTTCTCCAAAACCTGTCGTAACTTAAACACGAATCCTCCCACAGCATTCAGAAAATGAGTGCTGCTATTATTAATTATGTACACTGACACAGAAACTCCCCCTCCTTCCCGAAGCATCCCAACCTCAGAGTGTCTGAAGTGTTACTGCTGGGTTCACTATGGCTGCTGGGGCCACTGGAAGCAAAATGTCTGCTTCTTTAGGACAAGCAGGGGTCTTGCAGAATCCAGATGTCCTGCAACACACAGCAAGGCCTCAAAAAGCATCTCTTTCCCTTCTACCACCGTGCCTGAGATAGTGTTTCATTTTCTCAGTAGGGTAAAATCCTGCGGCACCTCAGAAACCATGATGTGAAATGCTGACCTTTGATGGTGATTGCTGCCAATTTGCTTGTTTAATCCTCAGCTTTTGTGAATTGGTCACTGAAGAGTCAAACTCTGGCACAGAAGCCCTGATATGATTTTTTAAGTGTAATCCAAGAGCAGAGTATGTATGCCTGGGAAGTTTGGACTACACCATAGCACGTCTGCATGTAAAAGAAAAAAGTACTGGGGGGAGTCCTGTGTTTAAATTTTGTATTGTAGTTTCGAAACAGCTTTCAGCAAGATGTAAGAAGTGGGAATGACTGCTCCCAACCTCTGAGGGAGTCTTTAAATTGACTTCAGTAGATTCTGGATCAGGAGATACATACCAGTTCGAAAACATGAATGCTGGATGGGTATATCCTCTTAAAAGACTCCTGCTCAATTACTCATCTCTCTGTTGTATATTAATTGACTTTGCCTTATCCTGTTCCCAAAAGGGGAAGTTTCTGTCTGTTTGTACTGTAAAGTTATTGATCTGCATGGTAGCTGTGTCTGAGTCCTTGGAGACATTTTGAAGAAGGCAGGGGAATCAAGCGCTGCAGCGTGAGTTATTGCAAATTCACCCTGGGTCAAATTTTACTCACAGTCTATTGAGGCCCGAGCAGTCTGCAGAGCTCAGAGATACAGCAACATTTGGGCGGTAAATAAGAAAGGTTTTGCTATGAGGGTGGGTTTTTGCAAGTGCAGCAGATCTAATTTTAAGGTCAGAACCCCCAGGTGTCCTTCCTCGTTGCAACGGACATGTATGCGGTTTGGAAAGAAAATATGTTGGCTGGCTCAGTGTGAAATAAACTGCCACACGCTGACGTGGGTTTCCTTTATGTGGAGTCTGTGGAACCAGTTACAGCTCAGACCAAATGCAGCCACTTCTCAGTAAATTGTTTATGCTCCATTTCTAGTGGTTCTCCTGCTAGTAGAGATTGTTCGGCGACCAAATCGCAGGCTTAATCCATCCGGTCCAAAAGAACAGAGTTATGCTGGGGACAAATTTGGCCCCATGTGTCCATGTTGGAGCTGTTGGCTCTTTTGGCTGTTTTATTTCTGTTTTTCTGTTGGCTTTTGTCTCTTTCATTTGATAAACCTCTCTTCTTCCATCTGGAATTCCACCTCCTGTGTCCAAATCTCATCTGTCTAACTTTTCTAAACTTTAGGAAATAAAGATGAAATGTATATAAGCCAGAAATGAAATACTGGCCCCACTGAAGGAGGTAGAAAAACTGGGGCTAATTGAATGGATTTAGGCTTTTACATTCAATGTTTCAGGTTGAGCACTCTGGGACTCTGGCATCCAGAAATGCTGCTAACATTGAAAAAATTTTGCGTTTTTGATTATCTGGTTTTATTCCTGGGCCATGCCTATTTGCAGAAGAAGATGGAAGTGCCATGATCTTTTCCCCTCAAAACATGATAAGCAATATTCAGTAACAGTATTATATAACTCTTATATGATATTTTTGTCTAAAAATCTCCAAGTATATGGCACAGGTAACTAACTGAACAGTATCATTCCTATTCTAGGGGAGACAGAGACTCAGTGCTGTACGTTTCTTGCTCCATGCCACATCAATAGGACTATGGTGGAAGAGCAAATTGCGAGTCCACTGGTCCAAATAAAACGGCCTGTACACCCATAACCGTAGATGAGAAGGACATAAGCAGGTACTTGCCTGGTTTATTCAAATGCCTCTCTGCCAGGCACTGGCAAAGGCACTCTATTTCCCATCTTATGACTTGCATACTCACTCATTTTAAAATTTACTATATGCAAGTACTCAAGCATGTAAGCTTAAAATTCTCTTTCTGGGAGCGTTCATGTGAATGAGTCAAATACTTGAATGTTTGCGGAAAATGAAGGCAAAAGAGGCATAAGCGAATATTTATGGAAATTGATTGTGATATGCACCTCATTCCGTTGGACTAATCAGCACAAGATTGACTTCGTTAATGTAAGGCAGCTTGTCCCCATCCCTGTGCGGAGGCAATAAGAGTGGATTGCGGAGAGGCCACTTGCCTTCCAGCTCCAGGACAAGGACCAGGAACAACTGCTCCGAGGAGAGCAATTGCCGCCCTTTGTGCATTCCTGTGACTGCACATTGCTACCCAGGTCTAGGTGAGAGCCCGAGGGATGGGATAGGCTCACACCCTCTATTTAATACAATAGCTTCTTTTGAAAACAAGATCATATATTTATTTCCTCATCATATGACTGAGGGAAAAAAAAAAAGATAAAGCAGACAAGAATACTCTCATTTATTAGGCTTAGGGAGCTCTGATGTTCAAGCTTGGTTCTTGTGGGAACTGAAGATAAGAGAAAAAGCTCCCTACTGCCAGATATAACCTCTGCAGCAGGATCTTTAGAAAAAAAAAGAAGTACATCTGAAAATGTTTTCCTTTGTACTGTTGGGTTTTTTATGTTCCTAGGGACCAGCTACATGGATCTGGGAATTATATGATAAACTTTGGATTTATGCCGTCAGTTCCTATGCCTCTTATTTTTATACTTGCTTAGATTCTGATCTCAGCGCATTGCTACTTTTCACACTACATTCAAAAAATCAACTTAGGCACACATGGGTTTGATATATGTATCATACCCTAAGGACCACAATCTGGCCAAGAGATTAAATTTTAACAATTAAAAGGAAGGAAGAAAGGAATAACATTATTACCACATTTAAATTTTTCTCTTGGTGAACTTCATCTATTGGCTAAATAGTGCTCTTCCAAGGCATGACAGGTTTCTATTCGTGCCAAAACAGTCTTGAAAAGGTGCGGTCTGATGTTCCCCACATTGCACATCACAATGTGACCTAAAGCAAAGAGAATGGTGGAATTGGTTCGACACTCACTGAAGATCTTTGAAGCGGGGAGAGAGCAGACATATTGCTGTCCAGAAGAAGGGAAAACCGCTGTTGAAGGAATGGGAACGGATTTAGAAAAATGTTTTCTAAAAATTGTTTGTTTGATTCTTAAAGATTCTTAAAGAATCAGGAGATAATCTCTCCTGATGTGTTGCAGTCAAGCAGGCACAAAAACCAAAGACAAACTGCTATCACTTTTGTTATATTAACAGGCTAAGTACAATAGTATTTAACACAAACAGTATATAAACACATCACTACCGCAGTGCATTGTGCTCAGGAATTTACAGTTCATTATATGAAAAAAAAAGTGATAATTTATATTAGTTTATGCACAACTTGTTGGAAGGCATCTGTTACCCAAGTACTAGGAAAGATTGCTGTAGGTTACTCGATCGTGTTCTAGCTCCTGGTTCTGAGCATTATTCTAACAGATACATCTCTATGCTACGGTGAGTAAGCATTAAGAACCGGCTTGTGATTCAAAAAGAGCAAGTTCAGGTCCTGCAAAAGGTTGGCAGAACGTAGCCAAAACTATGTAGAAATGCAACCAGCAAAACAAGGTGTCTTAAGAAAGGTGAATTCCCTGTAGTCTCCTGGCGAGCCCCGCTGGGCCGTCTGGTTTGTACTCTTCTCTTGGTGGTCTGTGTTTTTAAATATATGTAAAGCAATCATCTCCAAGTATTTTGAGGTGTACCTTTTGGTTCACGAAATACATGCTAAATACAGGTATCTTCTTGTTCAAAGTTAACCAAATATATCTACCAGGAATGATTTTTTTTGACTGCCTAATGCCACGTTGTACAAGATTTCAGCTAAATACAGGAAAATTCTCTCATAATTAATTCTGAAATATTTTGGACATACATATAATTTTGGAAAAACTATTTTTTTCTACAGCTCCTATCATAAACAAACAACGATGCTCACATTGCTGGCCCAGGAAAAATATATTTCACTCTCATGGGCTTTCATTGAATAAAGAGATTTTGAACTGAGCTCCTTAAAATATCAATGCTCTATATTACTCCCCAGATACAGATATAAATCTTTATAATAGTGCACTTCACAAGCAGCACTCCTGAGTCTTTTTTGATTGGTAATCACAGTGTTTCCTTATTAATACAGTAAAAAATGTAAAAGACATAAACATTTTGCAATCTATCTGTTCTTTCTGTATGGGTATACATCAGCTTCTGCTTTAAGCAGTCCTAATGTTTCACCCATCATATTTTTTATGGGTTTATATGGGAAGGAAATTGTACCAGAAAACTGAATTCAATGACAACCGTTCTGTGAAAAAATCCAGTTATCTTTGATATTCTGGATATAATAAAAATGTACAAAAGTTAAATTTCTTCATCATCACAGAGTTATGTTGACTGTTTTTAATGTCAGTAAAGAAACAAAGTTCCAACCAACAGCTTTTTTTCCCCAAATACTGCCTGATTTCAGGTTGTTTTCATTAAAATAGCTTGTTTAAAACTCTAAGAGACACTGTATGCCTGCTAATCCTGACACTAAAATATCTGATCAAAATGTAGAAATATGCAGGAGTAAAACTAATCTACAGTTTCGATAAAACATAAAAGTCCAGATACTCCTAATATTTTTAAGCCTCATAATTTTCCCATACCTTTGTGCCATGGCTTCGCTGAAACCTATGAGGGCCAAACTGCTTACTCCCCCGTTACAGAGGCAGAATGTCTTTCCCTCACCTTGATTAATGTTATGTTTGTGTTTGGTGGGGAGCTATGAATATGTAGGCTCCCATAACTTGGCACGAATTCTGGTAAACCCATGTCCTTCCCACTAGCAACTTGTATTTCTAGAAGAATTCAGCCACATTTGGCAGACCCTCATTCCTTACCTTCTTTTTGCATGTCTGGACAACATTTTTAGGAAATTCTTTCTTTTCTTTTGGGAAGGCAGAGCAACAGGGTTGGGTTTTTTTTCGTGGAAGGTGCAGAGGGATTAAGAGGTCTTTCTTACACTGCCTTTTACATGCTGAGGTAAATGTTTTGAAACTCTGAGAACTGGGTGTCTTTAGAGTAAAGCACAGTTTTGGCAGTGTTGGGTGATGATATGATTCCCATTCCAGAACATTATTTTGGCTTTATTGTTATTCACCATTTGCCAGCTGTCATTACCTGTTAGAGACACCTACAATGAAGACAAATGGAAAGTGAGTCTGTTTCTTAGACTCTAGGCAAAGTTAAAGCAAAGCCTGAATTCACCACTGCTATCTGTTACTGTCAGTAAGACCCTTCCCTAATGCTGATGGAGCCTGAGCATCTCTGGAACAGGTCAGGCACTAGTCTACAAATACTATGCGGATGCTAAACCCACCATATTCCAGAAAGTATTTGTCAATTAGGGTATGCTAACCCTCTGGAACATGAGTAGCAAATACAATACAGACTTCTTAAACTACACTATATGGCTTTAGGAGCATCTTCTCTGGATTTTCATAGAATAACCCCTAGTTATCCCAGCAAGATTCTTTTGAGGCCATTACATGAATCTGTATAAAATCTTTGGGGGGATGAATTGTGAAGTCAATAGCAAAGATAAATTCTGTAGTCCTGTATTTTTAGACTTCCTCGAAATTTTAGATACTCCACAAAGACTATGTTTATAGCTTAGATGTATAATTTGTAGGGTAACCCTGGGACCTTACTTGCTACTTAGTCTTAGGGATAATGATAAATAGTTAATCGGGATTTTGACCCCATCGCATAGGACTTTTCATAAGAATGCCACGGAATCATGATGTGGTTGAAGAATCTATACAGCAATACAAAAGCTGGCTGGATGACCACATGCAGGTCATTGAGAGGATTTCCTGTCAAAATGCAAAGTTATGTTGATTAGGGTTTTGCAGGGATCTTGGCCACCTTCTTGGCCACCTTCTTGGCCTAGTTCAATGTGATATGTTGTGAACCTTATGGGAAATGTATGCTTGTAATATTTTCAGGAGATATGAAGCTGGAGGGACTGCAAGGGTGCTGAAAGATAAGATTAGTATTCAAAATTATTTTGACAAATTGGAGATATGGCCTCAAAAAAATGCATGAAAAATCAAATGCTAGAAGAAAGCAGGTATATCAGGTGACAGAATACAGGACAGTAAAGTTGGTTAGGATCAGTTTTCAGGATTCGTTTGGGGGTTAGTGTGGATTACAAACTGAAGATAAATCATGTTGTGGGAGAGACAAGCTTCATGATGGGATTTATAAACAGGAAGGCAGTCTGTCATGCAGAAGTAATCCTTGTACTCTGGTCAGGAGTGGTAAAACCTAGCTGAATTGCTAGGCCCATTTTTTGAGACTTCCAAAATAAGAGCTGGATCATACAGAAACAGTTCAGAGAAGGGATGTAAAAATGATGAATGTTCTGGAAAGTGTCTTCCATGAAGTATTAAAATATCATGTGTAGAGTTTGGTGACGATATATAGCTGGAGAGAAAGCTAAGGCACTGACGTGTAGCATTTTCTGGTTCTGTGTAGGAAATTCACACCTCCAGTACTGTTTGCAGTTTAGAGCAGCCTCGTGCAGAACCAGCTCTTCCTAGTCAACCATGCACTGGCCATGCAGTCCTCAGAGGATAGTAAATACATAATCCTAAGGCTTCCTAAAGTGCGACACATAGATGTCCTGATTAATAGGCATAAATCATACTTTCTTGTATATCGTTGTTATTATTATAGAGTTCCTTGAGTGGCTCTGGCACTCTGTAGATATAAATTAAGATATATCCTCTGGCCCTATTTCTCTGCAACACAATCAACAAAGCTACAGGTTACATTGGAGTTTTTAGGAACTATGATGTCTGCTCAGCCAAAGTAATGCTTATTCCAATACTGCGTGCCTCAGTGTGGTAATAGCCCAGAAAGGACTCTCGGTGCAATGTGTCTGGGGAATAATGTGAACAGTGGAAAGGGGCTGTGCTGAAGACTAACACTGGTAAAACAAGTGACACATTAATTGACTGGGATGGACTGCAACACAGCAGGACATAATAGGAAAACTGGGAAGGTAAAATGCTGCAGAAGTCTTGAAAATCAATTGGACCATAGAAGTGATCTAGTTCCTCCTTTTGCCTAAGGTGGAAGAAGTATATCTATCTAGACCATTCTCAATTATGTCTAATTTATTCTTAAAAACCTCCCTCCCTTGCTGAAGGTTCCACATAGTTCCCAGTTTCCCAAGCTGGATAGTTTTTTTTTATACATATACATACATATATATATACACACACACTAATGCTCTGCTAAAAAAGAAGCCGATTGCCAATTGCTTATTCTCATGCCTTTAATGGTTCCTTCATTACCACACCAGAGCGTGATAGTTAGAGTTTATTATAGATTTCTTTCTAATTCAGCTATTCCTGTTATATCTCATTTCTAAACACCTTACTGTTCCTGCTGCTCTTCTCTTCAGTCTTTTCAATTTGCCTACATCTTTCATACAGTATGACACTGAGACCTGACAGAGGAGTACTGCTGAGCTTGCTAGCAATGAGGAGAGTGAGACAATTTCTTCCCATGTCTTACACAGGATGTTCTGGTTAACGCATGTCAGAATGAGATCTGTCTTTTCTTTTTTTTTTTTTTTGTAACAGCATTACACCATTGGCTGAGATTTAGTTACTCTGCCGTCTTCCATGACACCAGGCCCTTGTCTATGTCACTAGCTCCTGACTATTTAAGGACTACTGTATTGGTGCCTTTCATTTTTTTTCTCTACAGATCCAGTACTTTCTGTCTGTCTGTACTGGATGTGGTTTCGTTGATTTAGGAGCCGTGTTAATACAGCTAGGGAAGGATCTCAGGCTGTACCAGAATAAGTTAAGTGTCAGTATTTCACAGATCCTGTGTGTTACCAGCTAAGCAGCTGGGAGTAGCACCATCTCCTGATGGTGGAAATGGACTCATTCTTGTGACAAGGGCTCATGTCAGGGACTGAAGTGTCTCTCTGTGCTTTGCTTTTTTTTTTCCTTGAATTAGCTGTGTACTCTAGCAGCTATGACACCAGACACAGGGCTGTCCCAGGAACTAGAGTGATTGTGAAAGCTGGTGTTAGCATGTAGCATGAAAGAGAGTGGTGAACCCAGTCAGAGCTAAAGATCAGAATGGGCCCCTGTACCTGTTACTTTGCATGAAAAAAGGAAAAAAATATGAGGGCTTTCTTCCAAAGCACCGGGAGCATTGCAATCCCAGATAAAAGAGGAAATATTCCACTGTTTAGTCACATTTAGTCTAGGTTTCCATAAATCCCTGATCATGGGTATCTTTACAAATTGCACTGTGCGGAGAACTAAGCTGCCCTTGAATATTAATAGCCCAGACTAGCCAGATCAATTCTGTATTAAGGTCATGTCACTCACTGCCTGCCTGGTGATGTCAGGGCAGTTCCAACAGTCTTTAAAGCACCACATAATTTAAGGCCATGAATGCTAATTAAAACTTTCGGTTCCATTAATGCACATGTTCAAGAATGACTCGGAGTTGTGTAAAATGCTGGGCTTTTGTCTATAACAGGAATATCAGTGGAAACTCGTAGGTGCCAAAGGCTTTGCATGTTCTGCCCCCAGCTTTGGAGCATGTTGCCAGCTGAGACTCTGAATGTTAATTCCATAAATGCCTTCAAGTCAAGACTACAGGCATGTTTGTTTAATCTGGCTTTTCCTGAACAATAGCTCTGTCTCTGGGTGCATTCACTGAAGTGCTCTGAGATTTTTTTTTTTTTTTTTAAACATGAAGAGCACCACATACTTAAATGTATAAACTGTGCGATGTATTTTTAATGTGCAGTGATATATTTGTCTTCATCACCCTATGCAAAAAAGGAAACTTGCATTCATTTGATTCCAAGAACTCAGAATTTTTTTTATACTAGCAATGAAGTTAAAAAAAAAAATCAGCCCCTTCTAAACTTGTATATTACATAAATAATGAACATTAATGCAGTTTCAAAAATGGTAGCAATCATTTCTCAAATGTATTGTTATTTTAATACCCACAAGAGATTACTTTGATTTTCTGAATAATATCTAGGTTTACAGCGGGAACTGCACAGCCTATGTGAGTAATACAAGACCTATTTATGTTATACCCTGAAATCAATAAGTATATGCTTTTAGAAGTGAGTTATTGATGCCACTTGAACGAAATCACCTTAGCTAGACTCCTGGTGCAAACTTGGACATACCAAGTTTGGTTGGAGGAAAAACCAAACCCTTTCAAGCAAGCCTGATGTTTTGGTGTTGTTTATCTCTCTTTCACCTTCACCTTCAACCCTCCCCCTTCCCTCCTGCTTGCCTTCACCTGGCTGCCTTTGCTCATTTGCAAATCTCAGTTGAACACTTTTTTTTTTTTTAATTTGCAAGAAGAAATGCAAATTGCTAAAATGCAAATGCTGGTAGTGACAAGAAGCTATACTCAAAAATATGATATAGGACTTTGATATAGAAGCAATTGTGTCTGTGGGAATGACAAATGATACCCATACAGTTAAAATGCTGTATTTATTTCACCACGACTCTCCATGTGGACACTCTCACTCAGAAGTAAACACTTTTTTTTTTCCAGTTTAGGTAAACTGCTTTCAAAGCAACAGAAGATAAAATGGATAAACCCACTTATTTTACTCACATGCACACACAAATTCACATCCTTATGGAGGAAAAAGGGGGTTATATTGTCCAACTACAGTGGTTTAAATTCCCACATTACTATATATTGTTATAATTTCTGATATAGGCAAGCTCTTACACTCCATATGGCTTCCATATGCACGAACCCTTGGTTACTGAAGATGGATGAAAGCCATATTGTTTTTTAATGCATGTGTTGAGGAAAAGGAGCTATCACTAACCTGTGAACTGATTACACCTGGTACACTTAAACTGATGTTGTGAAAGCATATCTATAGTTGCATAAAGCTATGCCTATAGCAGAAACATTTGCTAGGATACAAAGGGCAATTAAAAGCCTGGTGTATTTTTTTGAAAGAAATTTCTATTACTGGCAGAAGTATAGATTATAAAGATATTTATTCTGGGAAGGAAATGTTCCTGCCGATGCGGCTTATTTTATGAAAGAAGATGGCAAAAGCCATGCTGGAAGAAGTGTCCTTTTGCTGGTACAGCGGCAGCCACAGTAGGACGGGTTGCTGATAGAGCTCCACTGACAAACACTTTCTAGCGTAGCCCAGGCCTCAGGGTCCATTTCAAAAGGTATTATGTAAATGGGGTGTTAAAACCATCGCAACAGCAGAGAAACAAAGACCCTTCCTTGAGGGGCAAGGAATATGCAAAGCTGGCTGGGGACAGTCCAACAGTTTGGGGCCCGTTGTCCTCCTCTGCGAGGATCTGGATGGAAGAGCGAGCAGGCACAATCAGTTTCGGTAAGCTGCAGCAGGGCCGCGAACCCCTCTGAGCTGAGGCGGTGGACAAAGTCCAGAGGCATCTGGGAGATTTGGCAGCATGGGTGGCTCATGTCATGGAGTTCAAGCCCAGTTTTGGGCCCCCGGTTGGTTTTGCTGGGACTTCAGCACGGCGCAGAAAAGCTGAGGTCGTGGGGAGAGCCTTGGTGTTGGGGGAGAGGTGCAAAGTCCGTGTGCCCGGCGCTGCCTGCTCTGCTGCACGGAGGGAGGCCAAGCAAGCACACACGGACACACACACGGCCCCAGGTGCCAGAGGCGGCTTTCGCAAAGCACCCAGACATTTCGTGGTCCATTTCCCACGCTTCTGGATCTGCGACCCTGGAGAGGTCATAGGCAAAGATCTGCTGAGAAGCAGCTTATTTTCAGCTGTTCATACATTTACAGAGCTGTCGTCAAAATACTGAAGCAAAACGAAGAACAAAGCTGCAGGTGGTCTTTGGTAGAGCAGTCAATAGTCTTTGCTTTTCTTCCTCTCCCTCCGGCCCCCGTACACCCCCAAACACTGGCTGGATCCCCAGTTAAAGGCCATGCTGGGCGTGTTGGTGTCAGCATGCAGTACAGCCTGAATCCAACAGAAGTGCTCTTGATCTATCAGCAATGTGAAAGAAATATTATACCCCAGGGGCAGCAAGCAGGGGAAAAAAACAAATAAAATATTATTATAATATTTCCTGTGAAGGAAGTTAGGATAATATTGTGGCTGGTAGCTGACCAGCTGCTTTCATTTAATATTTTTCTAATTTTAGTCAGTGTTGGTCAAACAAACACAGCTTTTAAGGGATTTCCTTCAGTGTTAACAGCCTGTTGTGTAGTTAGTTGAACAGAAGCTTTGCAGTGTGAGGTATGATCAAGAAACGTGCCCTTTTTAAAAATAGTGCTGCACTGGTACAACTAGCTGTCTTGAGGGGGCCAAATTTTCAAAACCTGGGATCTAGATCGCGCTTTTCATTGGCTACACGCTGCTGCACTTACACACCTCTGGGGGACTGGATTTGGATAGGGCAGACCCTGCTCACGGTGGTGCAAAACAGTAAGAAAAAATGGAGAAATTCAGTATTATGACTCTGCTGAAGCCAGGGCGCTGGACTGGGTAGCTCAGCCCCTGGAAAGAGCGGCTGTAGCTGGAGGTGCGAATGCGCTGCCTCGCACCTGCGAAAAGGAAGTCTGGGACTCAGCCCTTCTAAAATTATTCCTGGGCACAGAATGGACTATTATAGCGGAGTTTTGAAAGAACTCTTTTTAGGGCAAAAAATAAAATTTGCTGGCTGGCTGGTAGCAGAGAGTCATAGACAGTCTGCCACTGTGTACTCAGTGCCCAATGCGCTGCTTATTCTAAGTTGAGCTGCTAAATTGCTTAGTGTTAATAATTTGTTGTTCGTTGCAGCGGTGGAGCTGCCTGCCTGCTTGTGTTACTATGGCTGGTTAACCATTCCCTTCCCGAGGGGTGCTGCCCTCCATCCTCAACATGACCCTCCTTTTGCTGCCAAGTTGCTAGACCTTTGCGTTGCACTTCTTTTGCTTTGCAAGAGTTTTTCAGGTTGTGTCAACCCCTTGCATGAGTCAGAGAGCTGGCTTCCACTTGAGATCCCTAAAATCCATAACATTGGGATTCAGAGCCACACGCTCCTCTAACATCCATAACCAAAATGTCATGGCAATGTGGCTCCTGCATTCAGCAGAATTATGGTTCGCTACAGATGTTTATGAGTGTATGGGCGCAGTTAGAAAGTTTGCTGCCCAGTCTCCATTCTGCACGGAGGGATTTGAAGAAAAACCCAGGCACCAGACCCATTTTAGAATCTGTAAAAGCTGTTTTGGGGTATTCAGGATTCCTGACTAAATTCACCCTAATGTTAACAAATTGTATAAAGCCATCAATGTTATGTGCTAAAGGGAGAGGGAACAGCTAGAAACATATGCCATCTTGTCTCCATTTCATACAGTACTATTACAATCAGAAAAGCAACTCTATGTCATCTTAGTTTTCCGATATTTATGCTCCATCAGCATGTCCATAACACACTGGTTCAGTTGAGAATTTCAGTGGTATTTTGATTTTGCTTAATAGTTGGTAATGGAAACGCAGTCTGGTGTCTCAAAATCAGACTGTAGAAGCCCTAAGTCTTTGCTGAATACTTCAATGATGAAACCACACCTCTCCGAAACCTCTGAGACAACTGATATGCTTGAAAACAGTGTAAAGGAAGAAAAGGAAGACAGACTGGTGAATTGCCAAAAGCAAAGACCAGGAAGAACAGTTTTCTGTTTACAAATGTCAGTGTTAGAATGACAGATTCCATATATCCAAAGGAGGCCAGGCAAGGTAATCTTAATGAAGACATTGTGAGGCTGGCAACGTCCTTCTTATGCCCAACACTTTGTTAAAGTCAAAGAGTTTCTAAAATTTGTAGCCACAGGCAGAATTTGGTCCTGTTGAACTGTGTTTAGTATTTCAAAGTTTTATAAGCCTGTTCTTCAGCAAAACAACCAAGTGACATGAAAAAAGAGCAGTATTTGGAAATTACAGCAAATGATAGACTCTGCTCTTCAGAATATGTTCCCAATTTTTTCCTCTTCCTTTACTCATTTGCCATTACTGCAACCAAAGCTATCCGTAACTACCAGTGGATGCAGAGAAAGAGAACGTAGCTGTGCAGTAGTAACTACTGCAAAGAAAACATGGAAGAGTGGACGTGTCACGGGGGACATTTGCCATTAGCCCAAACAAGAAGACCATGCATTCCTTCTGGTAGCCAAAAGCAGGGTTATAGTCACAATGTCAAGAGTACAGACCACAACATCTTTTTGGTGATGTAGTTCTGATGGCACTTTAGTTGGTGTCCAGTCTGTGAGAACGAACTATAGAGCCTGCCCCAACACCACCTAAGCGTGCAGGGTGTGTCGTGCTTTTCTACCCACTACCAGCTTTGCACGTACTTTGAAAATGGCAGGATTCACCTTGTAAATGGCTTGTTCTTAATTTTTTATCCTCAATTAAAGGAACCACGCACTTCCCATATTAAAGTTTAAAATTGTGTTTATTGAGACATATGGGTATTTACTATGTGCAAATGTTATGTTTACTTTGAGATGTTTTCGTATGTGCATATTTGTGTTACTGATAATATTATTATGGTAATTTCTACATAAATGTGTATAGTATGTTTTTTGAGTGTCTCTGGAAGTAATTATTAGTTGTCTTGTTGCTAATCACTTTGGGAATGTAAAATATTGAATTGTGTGCTTAATGGTTCACGTGCCTGTTGATTTCACATACATTTTTGGGGGAAAGTCTGAGGCAATTTTAAGTCTGAATTAAGACAGCCTAGGCAAAGCTGCCTGTAACTTGTCCTGACAAGCCACATTTGGTTCAGTTTATTGAGAACATTTATGGAAAGTCATCTGAGGAGAATCATTCTCAAACTCTTGGAGGAAAATATTTTGCAGACTGGCAAGAGGGAACATTGCAGTTTCTAGAAGAGGGGACAGAGTCTGACCTACAAATATAAGGAGATGATTGGAAAACAAAAACAGCTTGGAAGCCTTATATTCACAGATGCTTTTATAATTAGTGTGCCGTTCAGTTAAGCATTCTCTGAGTAGGTATTGCAATGCTTTCTCATTTTTTCTCATTAAAAAGACGGTTCCTTGACATAATACTAAGGAAATCTCTGGCCACTAAAATAATCCACTTATTACTGCTCATGACCTTGGTCTTACTAGCTCTGAGGTGGCAAAGTTAGAAGAAGACCAAGCACTGTCCCCTGAAGTGAGCGAGAGTTTTGATTCTCACTTCAGCAAGGCTCTGATTTGTTTTTTTTTAATGTAGCCACTGGAATATCACCTGGGCCTAACACCCCCTAAAATTGCCTGAAACCCATGAATGTAATGATAATGTGAAGTACCTGAAGAGCATATCTACATTGGTGTCTTAGTTAAGATAAAAAGTGTGGGTTTGAATGGCAAAAAAATTGATCCTGATCATCCCTGCTTGTGGCACATCAGGGAATCTCTGTGGTGTGCAGGACCATGGTTACGTGGCCTCCTCATGGATGTGTGGTCATGATCCAGGAGGAAGAAACATGCCCCATCTCCTACCTGCATGCCGGCAAGCCCCAGTTACTAGAAACCGTTCCTTTGCATAATTTGAATTGGCGTTGTCACTCCCTTGAGATGGCTTTCAGAATTGTGCTATCACCGTAAGTCAAATTACTAGGAAGCCACAAAGATAAAGAGGTATTTAGACTTCCTGTCATCTTATACAGGTTGATTCCCAGGCTTTTTCCCAAAGTCTGTGATACTGTTATAAACTGGGCAATGCTTCACATATGTGCAGTTCTTAGCATCAAATATGATTTCAACCAAGGAGGTAGGGGATGGAAAAGAAGAGGAAAGTCACATTAATTACTGGTGTCATTCTTGTTATGCTAGCTCAGTTACTTCAGGATGAATTGGGCTCACTGTTGAGAACAAAATTCTGTAATATGTTTGTGCACTTATCAGAGTAGTGGAATACACTCAAAATGCTGTTTTGCAATGACCCACTTCATCAGAGCATTCTCATCACAATAGCAGCAGGTAGGATTTATGTCAAATGATTTATAAGGCAAGTACCCTACTTTAATGATAGTGATTATCATGATTTATCAGATACTTTTTAACATCCTGACAAAGAAAAAAACTTTGTGAAATTAGGGGCATATCACCTTAAACACTATACAAATGATTTGTCTTTCTGAATATCACTCAGGTCTCAGTCAGATAGGTAAAGCTTAGAATCTTTGCAAAAAAGAGTATCAATGTGAAAATGACATCAGAAAGGAAGGGAACAAAAAATCTATTCATTACGTTACAAATTCTTTTTGTTTTGAACACGATATGGATCTTGTAATGGCAAGTCTTATATTTCTGTGAATTTAGCAGATGGAAGAAGGATGTATGAAGAACTCCAAGTCAACTGAGAGAATAATTTACATGAAATCTTCGCCTCTGAAAACACAAGGATTCCCAGGCAATAAGTCAAGCACATTTAAAAAACCCACCCCTGGATGGAATGAAGTTGTGTTATTTGCAGTTATCAGGGAGAGGGATTTTCTTAGTATGTTATCCTTGCTGCAAAGAATGGGGTACAGTAAGGTTTATGGGCTGAAACGCATCGTGTTTTTATCATGAGCATTGAGTCTTCTAAGGGGGTGAGTCCTTTAAAGCACAAAAGCACACCAGGTTATGTCACAGCAGCATGGGGCTATAACGACAGGTCAGTAACTCCAAATATTTCAAATTGTTTCAAAATTTATTAGGGCTGAATGCTCCTGAGAACTTCTTATTTTCATACTTCACTCTTGCTTAGGTGTTTAACGGCTTCCCGGTGACAGATAACCTCTGTGGTTATCTGGTTAGCTTTTAACACCTAATTATCACTTAACCAAAGACTTGGGGCTGGATGATTGAGAATCAGTATGTTTAAAAGACTCCAGACAAAGGATTATTTTTTTTTAAAGCAATTAAGTAAATTAGTCCCCTAATAGGAATCTTCTCAGTATGTTTGGGAGGGAAACTAAGGAATGGCCCAGCACTTTGTGGGAAAAGGCTGCTTAAATTACGCAAGGGATGAAAAAACCTGCTCTGATTTTTCCCATGTTTTATACCTTTAGTCATCTCATACAATATAGTAAGGAAGAGTATGGACTAAGTAAGGAGATTCTGCCTTGGCAACAACCAGTACCAGTTAAAGAACTAAGCAAGACACCTTCTCTTACAGCACTTTGAAAGTATGGGTAAGTGTAAATACACCTTATTTTCTTAGGGTAGGGCGTGGAATGCCTGTGCTCTGATTTCTAGTCATTTCTGTCTTTACATTTGGTTCTCTAGTGAGCAGATTCAAGAAAAGTGACTTGCTTGTGGGAAGGAGCTCCTTTAGGGAAGACCCTGGCAAATATCTTGCTCTTAAACCTGATCTTGCAGGATCACATCCTCTTCTCCCTGTTCCCACAACCTGCCTACTCTTAGCCCACTTCAGAAGTCTTTGCAAAACTTCCAGTGGACACAAAATAGCTGGTTGCTTTCATTTGGTTTGCAGTTCCTGACCACTTAGAGCATCCACATAAAGCCCGCTCTGAAGTCATTGCCAGTGCTGAAGATGAAGGAGAAGAGAGAGGAAAAGTGTAGGAAGCATGACTGATTAAACCCAGTGAAAGGTGAGCAAGATGGAGCAGGGTCCACCTTTCAGAAGTCACAGGCTGCTGGCTATATGGTGGCATTTGGCTCTTACAAAGACAGGAAGATTTTTGTGTCCTTTACCCTTGCCTTGTGTGTTTACTTAGACTGGTGAATGTAGCCTTCTGCGTATTCTAGTCACTGTCACTACTTTGTTCAAAAGGCAGAAGCCCAGAAAGAGGTGCTAAGAAACAAACTACTCAACATGAGATAACTATGAATGAGTATTCCATATAACTGCTATACCCTTTTATCTCATTCATTCACTCTCTCAGTCACTCACTCTTTCCATTTATCAATGGGCACACAAGATTTTAAGTCATGTATTCCTGGCTTCTAGTTTCCCTGGAGACTTCCAGTCCCAATGCCACATCTTCCTGAGGACCTTGCTGATTGTCTGTGTGGCTAAATCTATAACCTCTCTAAGGAATGTTTTATGTATGGATGTGCGCTCAGCTGGTGAGGGGGAACACTTGTGTACAATTGTGTATGCACTCACTGCCACGGAAAAGTAAACAAAGCTGATAATTTCTAGAACTATGTGGGGAATGTCAAGGGCGCAAATATCAGCATGTTTCATGAAATTCATGTAGGGACAGTCATTCTGAATCAGATTGTACTGTTTCCTGTAGTGCCTTATCTGTTGTCTGTGGGCGAAAGAAACTCTCTAGTAAGTATCTATAAAATAATCAGCTCAAATAGAAAAATGTTTTCCTGCTGTCAATTTTTAGAAGTTGCTTTTTGTAATTCCTAGAACTGTGTATAAAAGTGAAAAGACATCTTATTTTAGGAAATATGATATTCTTTTTACAATCTGCATCATGTTTTCACTAAAATATCTTGTGACAATGAGTTCCACAGAGTAACAGACCCTTTTGCATTTTTTTGGTGTGCTAACTGAAAGTCCAGAATCACTAACATGGCCACAGATCTCATTCCAAAATTATAGAAATATAAATACAGAGGTCTGTTGAATTTACTAGTACTCGACTCTGATGTACACAAGAGGAAAATTTGTTTATTTGTGTAAATTTGGCATTTTCAGTGTCTGAGAGAAGGAAAGACAGGCCTAATTCCCATAGGTTTATTCTGGGGAAGTGGCTTCCTTGGTACTGATATGTAGCCCCACTCAGAATTTCCCTTCTCTCCTGATGTAGTTTTGGTTTTCAGTGATTAGAACAGGAAAACTGAAGCTGAAATGTATCGCGGTGGTTTCTACGTGGTGAACATACAAATGCTACTGGCATCTCCTGCTCCAAGCGTGTGATGGTTCTCCACAGACCCAAATAATCTGGGCAACAGGAGCAGGTGACTAGGGACTGCAGTACTTGCAGGACAACATTGCATTCAGTGCAGTTCTGAAGATGACTAGAAAAGAAAGACAACGTGTTCAGGCTTAGTTTAAGAATATGCCAAGTTCCTTCTGAAATAAGGAAGAGGTCCCAGGGAAAAAGAGGAAGGAGAATTCAGTAAAAGAGTATTTACTTTGATTCTAACTTGTAGGAGGAAGTGTGCAACTGGTGTGCAAAAGGCTATAGTACATTTTGGTACAGGAAATGTTATCAACACACAGCCTAAAAGGAAATGCTAAGATTTTAATTAAATCTATGTATGGTTTTCCCCTGCAATTAAGTATTTATTTTGCAAGGAAATTTTATTTTTTAAAGGAGATCTCCTTCAGTGTTGCTGTCTTTCCCCCAAGTATTTCCTGAGAGGTGGTCCTTTGAGAGAATATATGGATCTGTTGGCTCCAAAGATCAGTTTTTTATTGTCTAGTGTCACAAATTGAGTAATCAGAGATGGGAACAAAACTTACTCTGATCGTATTGTTGCCCTAGTAGGAAGCATGTGCTTGGTGATATAAGCTACCTGCCTGTACCAAAAGGGAAAAGGCTCCATGCGGGGAGTCATATGCTTTTCAATGCCTGCTGGAACTCAATAACTGAATTGAGAGACAGGGTCAAATTTCACACCTTATTCATGAAGCCTGCTCCTGAAATGCCTCTTATAGAGAAATGTCCTGGACTCTCAGGAAAGAACTACGGGAACAGAATTTATAAGTAGCAAGTTCAAAACTTATATGGAAGCAAAATCCCAAGAGGCTAAACTGCTGGCCCTATGCCAGTTATTCAGCAAAACGATTAATGCAAAGAACACACGCTAAGTTGGAGCCAGACAATACTGAACCACAGTTTTCTGGGAAAATCATAGTAAACTTGTGTTGCGAGAACATTGTGATAGTCTAATTCTTATCATGGTAAAGTAAAAAGTATTGAGGGAACTGGAAATGTCTTTGTCTCACAGTGGTGTATTTAAAGCTGGTGAACAGCTGATATTCTTCTATGTATTTATTAGTATTCCCAGAAAGTTAAATGAGCAAATAAAAAAAGCTAAGCTTATTTTGATCTTGGCAGGGGTCTAGATATTTGTCTTTTAATGTGACAATGAAACGATAGATGATTTGTTGGAATAAAAAAGTATGAAAACTTACCTGCTATTGCATTAACCTTAGTTAACGGAAGAACTGAAAGGAACAATACCTACTTTACTCTTTACTTCAACTACTAAAGCATAGCTAATTATTTATAAGTTCAGAGAGAAGTACCTGGAGCTTAGTGAACAGTCAAATGTCTTAAGGGGTTGCAAGAATAGACAAGAGGTTATTTTCCCCAATGATTATTTTTTTCTATTTCTCAAAGTAAACTCTGTAAATCTAAAGCCTCAGCAGATGACTTCTTGTTTTTTTTAAAGCAGCTATTGTTCTGACAGTCTCTCCACTTTCCCTTTATTCTTTTTCTTTCAGTAGACCTATGCACCAGAAACTGAAATGCAATGAGAGTTTTGTCAACACTACATCAAAATAAAGTTCCAAAGCAGTATGTAACAGGAAATGGAAAGAAAGCAATCTACTTTGCCACACTAGCTTGGTGCTTAGTTGTCGTATTTCTCGCATTTGTGACTTCTCCCTTTGATCACTCTAATAACAATTCCTTAGACTATTAAAACTGGAAGCCAGAAACATGTTAGTGGAAAATTCTACTTTTCACCATTTATACTGTCGTTTAATTTTTATGATTTGCTCGCTTTGGACGCTGAGAAGAGGCTAATCTCACCACTCTCCTACCCCACTGTTACGCCACTGTAAACCTGTTGAGACTCATTTGTGAAGAGGTTAGGGATGTGTGATTGATAGGCTTTGACAAAACCGACTTTTGGGCCAAGTACCTTTGGTGAGGTGGGGTGCGTATAGATAGGATTCTTCTGTATTGCTGCTTGCAGTGCAGGCAAAAAGTAGGGAGCAGGTAAGACTGGCGCAAGACACATGTATTGGGCCCTTGCTTTATTTCTAGTTCTGCTTTCTAGCTCTCTTTCAGAACAAAAACCCTCCTGTGTGTGAGGTTCCCCTAAAGGGATGTGCTTAAATTAGTTTTCAATCTGACCTGGAAGCAGAGTACTGGGTAAATGGTCCTTTTGACTTTTGTTCTCTCTAGCACTTCAGAACACTTCCAGATGATCAGATAACCACTGTTGTTTCCATTCCTCTTTTAAGCATATCCAATGGTAAATGTTGAAGCAAGGTAACAAAGGTGAGAATATTACCTCCTACCCCACAAAAGTCTGCATTATCCGACAAGTGTCACAAATGTAACAAGGATAATGGGAATTACTTGGAAATGTTTGTCTTTCCACCTCTCTGTCAACACCCTTAGAGTTATTTGCACTGGGTACTTTACATGGTGCTCTTTTTTGGCTGATGTTTGACACCATTTACAAAGCAATCCCTGTTTTAACATTGATAGTTAAAGTCTCCAAGTTGCTAATACCTTTAAAGCAAGCTCCACTCATTTTCTTTGTTTACTTTTTATGGAATCAATGGGCTGAAGTTTAGTGCTGGCAATGGTAGCTAAAGCCAGCTACTCTGTGAGCCATTAGCGAGTAAGCTCCTCTGTGCAGCATTGCCAATGCAATGCAGCCTAACTGGCAGCTCCTTTCCTATTTGTTCGTAGACTGCTCCTCAGCAGAGGCTGCCAATGTGCTTGTTTTTACGACATGGGCAAGTGGAAAGCAAGATGAGGCCACCATGGTTATTTCCATTTGGGATGTAAGGCAAGGTTTGAACCCAGGTACTCAGGGTGAAATTCTAGCGCGGTGACCTGCTCGGAAAGGGAAGCTGTTGTAGAAGAGCTTTTCTGCACCAGTGCTGATATTTTTTCCATTTTGTATAAGTTTACCGTTTCAGAGTCATTGATACCAGGTCCTGAGGGCATGCTTTGGCTACTGTAGCTGACTAGATGAAGTATGGTTCCCTTATTAACTTGTCAAAGTACGATGCAGCTGCATCATTTGCTCACCCATTTGCTTAACTTAAATAAAGGTTGGTGGTTAGGCTTCTGTTGCATTGTGCTCTCCTGCTAATTATCAGTGTATTTGTTTTAGAGACAATTAGCCACCTGGTTCATTCTCCCATTGAAGTCAGGTCATCATGAGTTACATCTGCTTTCAGGACTCTTCAAGTCCAAGACATAATAAAAAGATGATGGCTATGATTATAAAAAGCATGCAGGGTTGGGCGTAAGTTGTACAGCATATTGAATTCCCAAGGAAGATTGGGTTACAAAGCTCTTGTGGGGCCTTCCTTCTGCGTGTCACAGAAGATGGATGTGAATAGAAAACAGTTTTGTGATGCCAGAAGTCCTTTAGCCTATGAATGGTAAAGAGTGTTTGCAAAGGTAGATTGATAAAGGCTAGGCAAAACGAGCCATGATACTTCCCTTTGGCACTGCGGTGATACAACAAAGAAGTGACAAGTAAGCACGTCTCTGTGCATACTGCATTTGCATAAAAATAAAAGTTTTTCAGACCTGTGGGTGTTTCCTTTTTAAAAATGTGCTATATAATGTGGCATAAGATTATGTGTGATGCACATTTACTTTTATAATCCCATATGTTCCGGTAAAACTCTGTATTTTGAAGTAAGATTTTATTACAGTAGAACCTCATTAATTCTCACTAATGACTGGGAGACCCTTTGGAAATTACTGAATTTTGTATACAGTTGAATGCCATTAAATGCATTGTCTTGCTAGATGTTCTTCTACATCCTGGGGAGGACAAGCTGTGGAGAACCCTGCCGTTCGTGCCTCAGCTGTATTCACTCTGGAGAGCAGGGTACAAAGTCATTGTGATGGGTTTGGCTCCAGGTGTTTGCTAAAGATGTTCATGTGGGGCTGGCTCTGGAGAGGATGGAGGCCTGTACGAAAGGAAAAAACAGATGGGGACCTGACAGTGAGTAGATTAGCATAATTTACTGTTTCATCCTTTCTGGCTTGGGGTCATAGAGGGATCACAATCCTGATTTTTCTGGAGAGCATAGGTATCACTAGCCTCATCTAATGGCTTCTAGATGACAATAGGGCCGTTTGAGATTTAATAGGGTTGCTGACTCAAGTAGAGGCACGAGCTAATCTTCCAGTAAAGAGCATGCCATAGTTCTTCCTGAGAAGCTGCATCAGCGCACCTAAACAGAGACAATAGCATTCAGATTAATTTAGAGATGTGTGCATCAAATGTAGGTGAGACTTAGAGTGTTCAAAGGAACTTTTTGCATGCATAAATGTACTCCTGGAGATATCTAGCGGAGGAGTGCTTATCGGTTGGTACAAAATTATGGAATACCTGCTTGCTTCTTTTTCACGTGCCGTGTTATGGAGTAACAATAGTGACTCAACAATTAAGATGACAGAATCTAGCTCTTCATTATAAACTTGTTTTTCAACCTGATCTGGTTAACTATGGCTCAAAGAAATCAGTACTCCTGTCTCACACTCCCTGTCTCTCCCAGGACAGAGATTTTTTCAGACATACTAAAATTGAAAGCAAACCCCCTTAATTCTGTTTACAATGACTGGGCATGAAGAGGCTAAAAGGAGGAATCTGGGGAACTAGGGGGCTCGGATACTTCTGTGCAGAGGGAGGCAAACATGGGTTTATAAATGAGGAAAAGGGCAAGATTTGTGGGAATGTCTAGGAAAGGGAATGCAATGCTTGAGAAGTCAGGTGAACCCCTGAGCAAGCAATACAGAGGTCGTGGGAGGGGTGGAAGACACTCAGAGACACAGAGAAGAAGGGAGCGGGGAGAAAGATGGGCAGCAACATCACAGTGCACCCGTGGAGAGAATGGAAAGGAGGAGGGAGATGGGAGGCATGAAGGTGAATAGCTATGAAAGGGGAAGACAGGCCTGGACGTGGGCATATGTGAGAGGGGTGCATGGTGTGACCAGATTATGGGAGAGGAATGAAGAGTGCTGGCGTAGGCAGGAGAGAAATAGAAGTGAGAGGAAGAGAAGGAAGATGATATGGCAATGGGGAACAGGAGCATTCTCCTAACTGTTCATTCACAGGGTTTTTAGCACTTGTCACGTTTTGAAGATATCTATTTTATAGCCAAAGTATAATTTATAGTAGGGGAGGGAAGACTGTTAGCTGCTTTCCATTCAAACACTACTTTCAGCCTCACTCCTTCTAGCCAATCGTTTGGTTAACAGTGCTCAGACATCAAAGTGTGCCCCTGTGCAGCTCTATTACATCCATAATAATCCAAGTGTTTGGAATAGTGAGAACAGCAAAGAAAATGAAAAAGCCCGTCATCATCTGACACCTGAATCTTCTGTCCTGAGCAGAAGAAGAACCACTGGCTACAGCTGCTCCCTGACATTTACAGGGAGTAAAGGCCCCTTCAGCCACGTGTGCTTGGACCTGATAGCCCATCCTTTCCCTGCTTTGTTTTCCTCATCATGTTTGGGTTTTTTTACTCACTTACACAGAACTTGCATGGGATTCCTCTTTCTGGTGCTCCGTGGCTGTACAGGAGCAAATCATACATACAGTCAGATGGCTTCTTTTCAAGTCTGAAATGGCTTTTTCAAGCCACAGAGAAATTACTTTCTATGTGATGGCTCCCATACAAGTCAGTAGGAGAAGAGTGAATGGGAGACCCTGTGGGAGCAGGATGGCAATGTAGAGGAGCTAGATGAAAGGCACTGGATTGCCCTAATTTCCTGGCATGTAAGAAGGTAATTCACATTGATAGCACATCACCACTGGTGGCTTTCCAACAGACGGAAGAGACTTGCTAGTTGAGGAAGTAAGTAATGTCACATGAAACATACATAATTTGCACAGAGAGAAAATGTAAGACCACTAAGGTTATTGTTTTGCTAACAATGATTCATGACAATGACACTTTGGAGAGTGCGGGTCTGGGGTAGAAGCTACGAATAAAATGTATTTCTGCTGCAGGGATCTGTTCTCGTGTCTGCTTTCTTGCAGACTTTTAGGAAGCTGTTGCAAACTTAATCCTGTTCAGCAATTATGATTTACTCCAATTGGCTCCACTCTTCATACTGTTTAAACTTAGATTTAAAGAATAATATCCACCTTGTTGCTTAACATAAACCCTGTTAAAATAACACACATTTAAAATGGCATTCTTGGCATTATGGAACTATCAAAGGGGAAGACAAAAGCTTACCATACCATTAATATATATATATTTCTCAGAAAAAAAGATTGTGAGATCTTTTAATGAAGACATCAAAGAATACATCTTTCTTAGCTGAAAAGAAGAATGTCTCCTGACAAAAGCCAATTAAGGAGTGAATAAATTTTGTTTATTTAGACTTGAAAAATGTATATTCTTGTAAAATGGCAAAAAAGAAAAACCCAGCCACCCAAGCTGGTGTTCTTTTAAGGCTATGAAGTAGCTAAGGAAACATAAAGATGTATGATGCAGGGAAGCTTGATACTGCAAGAAAGAAACATAAAGACTGTGATTTTGCTGTTACCTAAGGCATGATATTGAAATATGTGTTCTGGGAGGGCTTTTTCTCAGCTTGCCTAGAGATTCTGGAACAAATTCTGCTCCTGTTTACACCTCTGTAAATCTGGATTTACTAAATGACAGGTGGTAGCATTATTCCAAGTGCGTGCACTTCTAACTGAGAGTGGCACTTTGCCCTACATTAAGAGCAAACTAATAGTAGCTCTCCCGTGAGATCCCCTAGTTTTGTGCATTCCTCGTCCTGTACTTAGGGCTGTCAGCCTACATGCTATCAACTCCCTTTTTAAAAATCAGGGTGAGAAGTCTTTCAGCCTGGGACAGCAAATAGCCTCTGTTGGAACCTCCTCTGATCGTTTTCCTCCTTTAAGGCAGGATATGAGTGTATTTGCACTTCTTTCTCTGGTGGTTGCATAGCAGATGAATCCCAGTGATGGAGCAGGGCCTGGGATGGGCTCTGAAGCCATTCATACTGCCCTTGATCTGCTGCCTTAGGACTGGCTAGGGGTTATTCGGTCTGGTGAGCTCCTCTGTGTTAGGCTGAGGTTCCTTGCCCATGTTTTGAATAAATATACCCAAGTATGTTGAAGAAATTAGAAAACATCAGATATATTTTTAAAATGTTTGCCTGTCTACTGCATGGAATGGCTAGGCAGTTAAACGGCAATAGTCAGGAGACATGAAAGGGCATCCACAAAACAGACTGAATTATAAAACATATGTAACAAATGTGTAAAGTGACTATTGAAGACTGAGTATGATTGTGGAAACAGCCATGGGAGTACAAAATGTTCTGACCTGCACAGGACTTCAGCCAAATGCAAACAGCAGAACTTGTACTGTCAAACTTGATTGTCCTTCAAGTCTTGCATCTTGCATCCATTCCTGTGCAATCAGATTCACCTGGGGAAGAAAGAATAGAGGGCTTTCCCCACACGGAGTCCTTAACAGACCTTCCTACCACCTGGTTCAGATTATGCATTTAGGACAGTGTTTGTTGTCAACACTTACTCTTCAAATATTGACATGTGCATGAGAAATTTGGAGCATCAGTTGAACTATTTAAGTCATGCCATTACTCCTGTGTGTAAATATTTGCACAATCAGGACCATAGATTCTAATTTCCTTTGAGAAAAGACAGTCTTGTACTATAGCTAGCATATGGGGTGTTTTAAATTTGATAATATAACAGTACGAAATAATCAAAAGAAGATAGTAAAAGTTCACTAAAATATAGAAGGAATCAGAGGAGTTCTGCTATATGCCAAACCAACTTTCTTTATATTGGTGCAAGAAAGAAGTAGATGAAGATTTTAGAAAGAACTTAGAAATAAAGCATAACCAACCATATTGTACAAACCATAACTGAGGAAAATTCTTATTATCTTGGAGTCCTATATGTATGGCAGTTGCAATTACAAGGCCTGCTTGGTGATACTGGAAATAGGACTTTAAAAAAGTTATCCTGGGAAAGTGTGACTGATGCAGGAAGTCTTATACCACAGAATGGTAACTATTTTTAAATTGTATATTTTATAACTGCAGTTTTTTCTCTAATGGGACCATATTCTTTCTCTGTCACTTGATTTTCTGCTTTCCAGGCTTTAATTAAAGTCTTAAACTTTTTAGGGTACATTTTAGTTTGGAGTTCTGATGAAAACAATGGATTATGTTTCTTAGAAGTTGCAACAAACTTTTAATTTATAACATGACAGTGAAAAATAGGTTGTGTCAACATAAGAATATTCTTTCCTGTGACAGGATGAAACTGTGGCTCATCACACTGATGTGGATACTGATCCCGCAATTGGATTTATCATAAATTTATTTGGAAAGGTTAGATTCAGGGTTGGAACCCAGGATATTTATTACATTCTAACTTGAAAATACTTGGTACCACTTGCATTAGACTGGAACAGACTAATCAGGACTTATGAAAAAAATTAATTTGTCTGTGTTGTTAGAGGAAATGAGAGTGTGTAGGGAAAAGCTAGGGTCCCATCATGAAGAAATCTCATGGTAAACAGAGCTTTATTGTGTACCACAAAGAGGGAAGTTGAAGACTGTTTTCTTTTATCATTCAGACTCATACTGGAAAATGGATGGTAAAAACTTCAAAGTCAAGTGCTTATTGATGTTTTTGCTTATAAAAATAGTACAGGCACTTAACAGCCTTTGTATTATGTACATTCTTTAGCATGAGTGGGTAGCTGTGTTAGTCAGCAGGACAAACTAAATAATAAAGTTACTGATACATTTTTATAGACAAATCAAAACAAATACCTGGGTTTTCTGAATCACACAGGATGCCTCTTTACAATAGAAGCAGCCACAGAAGCCTGAGTGGTTCCAAATGTTGTGTCTACAGAATATTACTTATAACAGCAGTATAGCCAGAGTCCTATTGTGCAAAAGTAGATGAAGTTGAAACACCTCTCAATTAATTGTGCATTTATTAAACACTATGATTTACCAAAAAAAAATGTAGTTCATAGCGGGGTTCATACCTAAGGTTTTATGCTTCAGCAAGAGCCTGCAAGCATTTTGGTATGGCACATCATTTTAAAACAGAAAATAAATGTACAGGCCTGAGCAAAGCATGGCATCATGGGTATGCTACTTTTTCTGATTTGAAGACCTATTCAAACAGCCAGAACTCCACCGCTCTTTCTGTATCTATTCATGGGAGGAAGTTAGGTGATCACTGAAGGGTGATTCAGGGAGCCTGAATTATGCCCTAAGGAGGCACCTGGAGCCAGCCAGAAAGAAACACAGGCATGGAGATGCTACTGGGCTTTAATCTGAGGCTTACTGTCCTCAGCTCTGTGGTCAACAGGACTGCTTCTGCTCCCAGGCAGCTTATGCACCCCTAAGTCTTCATTTACAGTCTGAAAAAGGAGAATCAAGACTATACTCCTGTCTGCCTGGCCTACTGGACTCGCTGCATTTTCACCCTTATAGATAGGAGAAAAAAGGTAGTTTGCTTATGGAGAATGAACCTAAATTGCTTACAGTTGCGTTCTGGGGAGAAGAGGAAGGTGTGCAGCCCCTAGAAACCTGAAAGAATCAGTTTACACCAGAGTGACACAAAAGGGCTGATGTGTCCGAAGTGATATAGTACCATAGGCTTTATTTAGGGTTTTTGAATGTATCATTGTTAAGTCCAATTTAATTGATTTTAACAGGAATTGTATTTCAGATTAGAGTCTTCAGGGCAGCCATCATCACGCCTCTTTAATTCTCCTAACCTATACATTTTTACTGCATGGATAAATATGCTTTGAAACTAATACAGTGTCATTGAACCCAATACATCCGTAGTGGAACCAATCCATGCATACTCAAGTCACTAAATTTTTATGGAAATGAATAGATTTCCTTTCAAGGCATAATATTTTCACTTACACCAGTGGCTTTTCATTAAAACCAATGCTTTGTTTTCCAAACCCAGCATATTTCAGTTCAGGCTCATATACATCTTGGTTGAATATTTTTTTTCTTTTTCCTTTCTCATAATTAAACCCATTGAACTAAACACGGTATTGGATGTCTAATGAAACCAACACATTTTCATAGGCACTACTTAGAGCGAGTTTAAGCCAATGAATACACTGTGCTTCTCAGCGTAATTTAATAAAACGAACCCTGTGAAATGGAACATGCTTTTACAGACAATCTGCCTCAAGACCATGCCCCCATATTTTCCCATAAGTTGAGTTTGAGGCCTTAAAGTTTTCTGCTCTTTTGGAGGATTTAGCTGTTCTGTGGTAGCTAGACAGGCTACAAGGAGGGTAAGGAGGAGCTGGGCTGAATGGATGAGTGGTGGGTGAATGTGCGCCAAGTATTAGAGCATCCTCAGAGGAAAAGAGAGTAGCCAGATGACCAATGTGCTGCAGCGATGCTTGACCGGTTTAGCAGCCCCTCGGGACTCTGCTAGCTGATAAATTTTAGGAAAGCCGGTAGGTTGTTCTGGATATGATGAAGTTGGCGATCACACTGCAGCCCCCTCAGCATTCATCTGTTACTACTTCACAGAGCTTCACCCAAACCTTGCAGGGTTCAGGCAGTGGCTGTGAACACTTCCATTACATATCGGGGGAACAGGGGAATTCTGGGGCAAATCCAGAATAACTCAACTTTCATTGTGTTATTCTAGAATTAAGCAGTGTAAATGATCGGTTTGACTCAATAAGTTGCCACGCACTGCAAAGAAATGCACTGTAAAGTTACAGTGATTTGTTTAATGCCATGCAAAAACAGGTATTTGCCTCACAATCGGATAGAAAATAGCCACCATTTTGTTGTAGATTTTCATTGTTTTGGCAAAGGCCAGATATCATTTTTATAGCTCTCAATGGTGTTAGTACGTTTCTGAGTCTACTTAGAAGGGAAAGCCTAGGAAAGAAAGAAGGCTGTATACAGAACTGTGTGCCCTTTAGAAGACAAACTGTCGATGGAGCTGTGGAAATGAGGCCTCTAAGTTTCTAAGAAGCAAAAACTTTGGCATTTTGTGAACAATAGAGGTGTTCACAGCAGTTTCTTCCAAACTGTATGGCACTTTTCAGCTAGGATTGTGTGCAGTTTATGTCAAAACATTTCAGTGAAGAAATACAAATACAGACTAATGTTTGACTTCTTTTGTTGTGTTGAACTGGAGCCAGAGAAAGTATTTATATATAAATCCACTTGTGAAATGCATAACCCTCTCAATGTGACTTATATGTCTGAGGCTTACAGAGAATTCAAGCTGATTGACAGAAAATACTGCTCTTACAGTGTCAGAATGTATTATCATGCTTATATAGAAACACAAAAAATCCCTTTTTCACCCATGTACGTGTTCATTGTCATTATGTTCTGATATACTGGAGACGTTCAGGTACTGAAATACCCCATTTGCTGGGACCTAAAGCTATCACAAAAATATATTAGGCAACCAGATGGATAATTCAGCTTGTTGGTTTAAAAAAGTGTGCATTAAACATTCAGTATTTGAAGCCTGATCTAAAAAAATGATTCCGTGGGGTCAAAACTGCCATTCAGTGAAGGAAAGAAAAATAAGAACTCAGACAATTAAAGAAAGCTTTCCATGTTTGTGCTACAGTGAGTTAGTTAGTTAGTTAGTTACCCTTCCTTTTTTTTCTTTCTCCCCCCACTAAGCCCGCGCACATCAAGCAACTGACAGTTAGCACAGTCTGCAAATAGATCATGAGCAGATTACATACATCTTTATGTATCTGGCACACAGGTGCTATCTGCTTTTGCAGAATAGTTTAGATTAAAGCAAATGAATTTTGTGTAATGTGTCCTATATGAGAATGCCCTGTGTCACTTCAATTGTTCCCTTTGCATCCTTTCTTTTCCCTCATCCCAGAGTCACTCTTTAGACCACCCGCAGTACTCACATTTTCCCTTTGATCTTGTACCACTGTCTTATTCCCCCGTCTTCTGCTTAGATATGGCACTGTTGTTCACCATTTCTCATTTGTTCAACACCACTAGGATCTTGCATGTTAAAGGACTGCAATGTGAACGAAGAGGAGGAAGAGACAGTTGGCCCTTGGTAATTTTAGTATCATGACCATTTTTAACAAGTGGGTGGCCTGCACTGGCACTCACAAATGTTCTCCCAGTGACAAAGTGGAAAAGTGTGTCAGTTCCTGTGAACGGGCAGCACCTTAAAGAGTAGATAGAGACAAGTGTCGCTTCAGAGGAGAAGGAAGTACAGAAAAAGAGTTGCTTGGAGAGGCAGCCTTGGTGCCGCATCGCACGTGCAGCTACACATAGGGGTATGGCACAAGGGAGAAAGGATGAGAGCGTCAACGCCCACATTGCTGGCCCAGTGGCTGCGGCAAGCAAGAGAGATACAAGGGAGGAACAAAGCCATAGAAGGGCTTGAGGGAAAGTACGAGATGGGTCAGCTTGACATGGCAGTCTTAGAAAGATTTAAAAGATAGTATGGCAGAAGCTACAACTACGACAGGAGAGGATTCTTGTATTCTTAACTGCATAAAATGATACCTGACCAACTGAGTGGTTTAGCTGTCATCGGTAGCTACATCTGTAGATGTAGCCAACCAAACCTGGCTCTTAGAGTTTTCCCGAAACTCATGTTTCACACTGTGTAGAACTGCTTTTACACCTCCACGTCTCTTGTGCATCACCATGTGTATTAATTGAATTTCTAAACCAGAGCATCATCTGCTTGATACAGTTTTGCTATCACTTACTCTGATATTGTGGAGCAGAGTTTGGGGATAGCTGCTACAGAGCAGCAGTGGATCAGGTGCTGTAACTCTTTCCACTATAACACTTTTGTTAGTAGGTCAGTGGGGTAGTGAATAACTGAGGAGTTATTTCATTCCACTCAGTGTTTTTATTGTGATGCTGTGCTTGCAGGTATTTTTGCCTCCCACACACATAGGCTGCCAGTGACATGACAGGACCAACTTTGAATAGAAAACCCAAAAACCTAAGTTTCACATCTTACCAGGAATTAATACTTATATGTGCTAATGTTTGTAGAGAAGCAGTGGTGAAATTTGTCCGTGGAGTTCACATTCTCTACCTAGAATACAGAGCAAACTTACTTCGTATGCTGTACCCTTTCTATGCTGTATCCTATGAATGACATTTAAAGAACAAGTGCACCCCTCTTACCCGTGAAGCATTGGCTTGAGGGACGTAGCATGTAGGAAGCTCTGGGAATTTACATAAAGTATATGGAAGAAGATAGGCTCAAGACAGTGGCTCAGTCTTATTCTTACATCCTTTCCATCAGATGCTGCTGTTACACCAGTCTTTGCCCCCTAAAACTCAAAAAATCAGAGAAGGAGTTACGTATTTTGCCAGAAATTTTCTTACTCTGCTGCTGGGATGGTGAGACTACATGATGTCATATGCACCATAATGAGCAGAAAGCTGCACTCTAATGCTTGAAGATTTCAGCCAAGAACTAAAAGAGAAAAACGATGAGAAAGCACCTGTTATGCTGAAATTGAAAATATGCCAGCTCTGAATCCTGCACAGGGAGGTGGGGAGACCTTTTTTTGTTCTTCTGAAATGTATAGATCTCATATTCAGGTCTCAGTCACATTTCCATTGGCTGACTAATTTTCTCCATATGCAGCTAGGGGAAGAAGGGTGAAGAGGGCTTCCAGATTTCAATGAAGAAGTATTACAAAGGAAGCTGATTTACAAACCAGCAAGCTTTATGAGAAGTAGGATAACTAACTGTTCTCACAATAGAAGGAGAAGCGGAAGGACAATAATGACTATTCACTGACAGTTTGAGAAACAATAAGGCCTACTAGCAGCAGTAGATACCCTTCCATTCTCATCCAAGAGAAGTGTTATCTAAAATGAAGTAGAGCAACTATAACTGGTAGTAATGATTTTTATCATAGCCATGACTGCTATGAACCTGGTCAATGGGATAAGAGCAGGGCAAGTGGAAGATGAAACATATAAATAATGTGTAAAAGCAGGACAGTAAGCAGCACTTCAGAGAATACTGTCTTCCCTCAGTCATGTTCAAAGGTCATTTTAGAGAGCAGCTTTTTATGTGGGTGGGTTCAAAAATGGCATTCAAAACTCTCCAAAACACCTACTGAGCAGCGACAAGAGGACAGTGGAAAGGCCACCCTGGACAGATTAACCTTCATCTCCTCTGGAGTCCACTTTCTGGGCCAAGCAGAGCTAGCAAGTAGAAGAGAAAATTTGAAAAAAACATTGCTGCATCTAATGATGCTTTAACGTAAGTGAGAGAAAATATCTTTTCCTTTCAAGCACTGATCTTCTCTCACCTTCAGGCAGACACCCTCGGATCTCCAGGGCAGTCTTGTCTGGCTCAGATGGAGCAGTACCTTGCAAAACTGGGCCTAGAGGCCTCACGGGTGCCTTGGAGCACTCCAGGTGAGGACGGGACGAGCGAGATGTGACAGCAGGCACCGGCATGCCTACAGAGCTGGCCTGGCAGGACCAAGAGGAGGGACCTGAGCTTAGGTGCAGAGGTGGCTTCACTGAGGGCCCTGACAATCTCCGGTTACGCAGAGGGGGAAGGTCATAGTACCCAACCTCAGTGAAGGGCCGTGTGGCCTCACACATCACGTGAAGTGGGCATGGGCTGGTGTGTCTCTCCTGGATGTGGGCTTGCAGAGAAATGAAACAAAACACAACTGTCAAAGAAATATTAGGCCTCAAGACTGAGCCCTAAATACTAGAAGGAACAAGGTAAAGCTGAAATTCTTTATCTGGCATTGCTAGAAACTGTACTTACATACTATTTACATAACTATACTTTACCTGATGAACTCAAATGTAGTCGCTCTTGGTACATCAAAATCTATTTGTACCTTACCAGAGAGTAGATTATTTTTGCAGATGCTAATAGCTACAGAATGGCAGGATTTTGACTAGGGAAACTGCCTAATCCTTAACTATAGAGGCACAAATGAGTTACTTTGTATCCCAGGGGAATATATCTATAAACAGATAAAACACAAGAAATATGATTTAGACACATGACACAGCCACTGTGAACACAATTACCGGATTTCTTGCACATTTTTTTTTTGCCTTCACGTCATCTCCCTGCAAAAGTGCGTGTAGTGTACTGCCCCGTTCTGCGGCTCTAATGCAGGTGGCACTTCGATGGGGACATACACGTTCACGCCACTCTGAGAAGGTACTGACAACCCTTTGCTTGTTCACTGCTATATCATCACTGACACAGTATAAATCAAGCACAGTATAACCGCTCTTGTGGGTGCTGTCCCATAATAAAAGTGGGACACTCCTCTGGGAAGGGGAGAGTGGAAGTGAAACATATGCTTGCGGAGGCAGGAGCTGGACCTTAATATTTTAAAAAACCAGTATTTCCACCATGGCTATTTAAAACCCTCTCCCTCCGTTTATGTATTTTTAAGTGCATACTCATGTAAATACATCTGATCATATGGCAAATGTCATACTGTGTGAGAAGAACATATGACTACTTCGCCTGAGGGAAGAATCAGCCTTCCCACCATGACCAGGCCATGCGTGGGTTGTCAGGTAATGTCCCGCTGGTTAGGGCGGTTGTCCTGTCACACCAAAGTCAACATGCCGGCTATGAAAAGTGTAGTCAACTTATGCACGCTGGTATACCTTCATTTGGGAGGAAGTAAAATTAAATTCCCATACTTTCTGGATGATTTGCCATGTGCAGAGTTATACTCACGGTGGAAGGCAACTTCTGACTACAAGGAATTTTTTTGTTAATAATCCTAATTCTCCCATCCAGTAATGAGGTACACAAGAAGAGTTAGCTACACATACAGTGTTTTCTAAAACTATTTCATGAAAGAAAATGTAAACAAAGTGAATTAACAGAATATATTTTTTCTAAAGAGTAATTTTCTAATTTTTCCGTTGTGCAGCAGCTGCTGTTGCCATGCTGTCATTGCTGTTGCTATGTATTTTTGAGTGTGCCAAGATGTAATTGGCTACTTCAGCATATATAAACTATTGGTAGAGATGTTTCTATGGAAAATCACATCTTTTTTCGATTGGTTCATGTTGAAAGTAGACTTGCTTAGCTATCATCTCAATTTAAATTAGGACCAACAGGTTTCAAGTCTCATATTGCAATAAAGCCACATGCTATTCATCATGCTGGAACTGAATTTAGGCAAGAACTTTTATGTTGACATCATGGTAGAATACGAGTGAGAATGAATCTCCGCAGTCTCCAAATGTTTCTATAGTCTTTGGCAAACTTTTTGATCCACTGTGAATCGTATTTGCTCTGAATCTGGTTTTGCCTGACATAACTTGCAAGCTACTAAATCAAAACTCATTTCAGACTAGTTATGTATTTTGCCTGAGGACCTTTTACAAAGTATTATTGACTCGTGCAATGAAACTATGTATCTAAAAATCTTCTGAAAGGATTGACTAATACCTATAGAAATGATGCCAAACTCATCAGGTTAGAGGTTGGTAAACCTAGACAATTTTGAGTACATGATGGGCTTTTGGAAGAATGAAAGCCTCATCATTTCAACTGTGGAAGAGATTTAGCTTATCTGCTCTGGACATACTTGTCATATCACCTTGATCTAAAAAGTAGAGATGTACATCTGGGCTAAGATGTCACGCGGTCTGTGAAAGTGAGAGATACTATGTAGTAAGTATTAATATCAGCTTCATACCACTAAGTTTTCCTACAGTCAGGATGATGGAATCTGTCTCAAAAACATTATTTATATTTATGCTAATAATTGTTTTATAACTAAAGTTTACTTAGGTTACATGAAAACCTGCTAGAACCCAAATATAGATGCAACATAAGGTGAGACCTAATGCGAGGTACACGAGTACGTGACTGCAAACACTATGGGATTAATTTTTTGAGAACAAGTGGCATGTTTTGCAACCTCAGTTTCATAAGTCTGTCTTACTTAAATACTTCCTCATTGTAGAATTTAAAATAAAATTTGGGGGTTTTTGGACACTCTGAGGTTACAGAAATGTATTTCCAGAGGGAAATCTGCAAGTCCTCCCCTGTAGGAGGTGGCTGAAGTGCTATTTAGATTTAAATGAAATGAGACTTGATTGAAAGGTTGCTAAGAAGGGACTAAACAGTGTTGGGTTACATCACAGAGAAGATACATTATCATCTGCTTGGTTCATAAAATGTCTTCAACTATTATCTATGTGGGGTGTTCTTTTTTATGTCTCATACACCTCAATCTCCTAATTTATTAGCAAGTCAGACTGTTCTCTGTTTTCTTATTCCTAAAACTCCTTGTCTTTGGCTACTGGTCTGATCCTTGTTCTGTTACATCAAAGATTATCCTTTTTACTGGAACTTCTTTTTTTTTTTTCTTTTCCTCTGTCCTTGTTAGACCAATTACCCAACTCAGCATTGGCAAGCGCAAGCTTAAAGCTTTGGAGATAAATTTCTTTTTTTTTCCTCTCTAAGTCATGGGAAGATCATACTGCCTGCCTGAGAAGAATTTCATTTCCCTCATCTATAAGCTGTACAGTTGGAAATAAACAGTACGAAGAAATTGAGTTACGTTATTTAGTATTGATTAAATATTGAAATTTACTAATAATAACATGTGTCAGTCTCCAAAAAGACAAGCTTTTTTAAAAAGATTTATGTATTTATGTCACCAGCCTGCCATTTTAAATATTTACTTTTCACTAAAAAGCTTTTTCAGAAGTAATAACAATGTTATCATAGTGTAAATTTAAAAAAAAACAGAGTAAGTTTTTGCAGTGTTGTGAACTGCAGATGGTCTTTTAGAACATTACATTTTAATTTATATTTTTCCTTTAAAAGATGTTACGCTGGCATTATGATGGACCCATGAAACATGATTTGTGGAAAGGCTGTGCACATGTGCGCACACACATACACACAGACATTGTTGCAGGACAGATATGCTTTCCCTTCTGGGGCACCCTAGCACCTTAGGCATAGTCTCAGAAGTGATGGCAAGTCCCTGCAGACTCTGTGGCTGAGTGCCACAACGACATAACGCCAGGGGTACGTGTGCAATGCCCTTGCAAAGCATTAATTTACCTGCTGCATTCTCCTCCGATCACTTCCAGCTGAAAGCTGGTGAGTGCCATTACTGCTACTGCTTGCAAGCAGGCAACAACTTAATGGAGATGATTCCCTTTAAGAGGTCTCTGCTGAGTTTTTGGTTGTCGGGGAAGATGATAGTCTCATCCCTCTGGTTAGATAAAATTAAGGCTCCTTCTGAATATCTCATTATTGATCAAGTGGCACTTGGAGTCAGCTGGTTATATTCCTTTTCTGAGAGGCTAGCCACTCTCCAGAGGGGCTTCTAAGGCTATGAAGAAGCCCTGGCCTGTAAGGGGGGTTTCCTGAAGTCCTTTCCTTTGGGCAAATCTCAGGTTTTAATAAAAAATAAAGACTGACTCTAACTCTAAGAAAAAATTCCTGGCATCTTGAAACAGCAGAAATTAAAAGTGTTGTGAACTGCTTTGGTCACATCAGCAAAGTGTTGACCAAATCTGGATGACAGAGTGTAGCAGTAAGTGAAATCAGAATTTGGCCCTCAGGCTTAACCTTATTTCCTTGACATCCATGAAGAGGCAGACAGATTAACGGGTGAGGATAGATATAGCTATGTCCTTTCCTCTCCCTGCTCGATCCGAAAGGATGTGGGGAGGGCCTCTCTTCAGGCCTTGATATGGTTTATATACTAATGTTCTCAGTCTAGCACAGCCCAGAAATGCTTTGTTTCTAGGGACTACAAGCTGAGTGCATCATGGTATCTATACTTCAACTTGCCTAATTGTTTTTCAGACAACAGGTCATTTTCAATTGTTATAATTTTCTTAAACTTCTCCCTTTTGAGCAGAAATTCTGCTCACTGTCAATCACAGACCAGCTGTTTTACTGAAAGTTTAATAAGGAATGGTAAAACCATTTGCAGATAAAAGAAGTGAAAAATAGAGTTTTCTTTGCTAAGCAAATATCATTATAGTCTAAGGGCTCTGTACTGATCCTTGGAGTTAAGCGTGCATATTTCTAATTCAAGAGCATCAATGCTGCTTGGGTACAGGAGTGTATAATTTGCTGCAATCTTGGCCTGTGCATTTTTCTTAAACTGGTACTTTATTATTTGGAGCTAGTCCATTTGTCTAAATCCTTCTGGCATTCCTTTCAAGCATACCCATGTAGGAAAATAAGCCTTTTTTTATCTTTAAGGCAGTGGCTTTTTTGTTTGTTTGTCTGTTTGTTTGTTTCTAGATCATATCCAAATGAATTAATTGTGACTACTTGATCTTGCTAATGGAACTTCTAATTTACGTGTATTGTTTTGGAGTCAAGTCGTGCTCTTACTAAGGAGAAACAGGGAGTTACACAGGGAGAGCACAGGGAAGTATCCTGAAAGAGAAATGCCGAGGTTGGGAGGCTCCCAGTGACTCCCTGCACATTTGCATCCTACAGCAGAAACTTTCCTTGCTGATACGCGAATATATGAGTTGATATCTTAGTCCGCCTGCGTTCAGGCAAAAAATCAGTCTTTAAACTGCATCTGAAACTGAAATACCACTTGTCCAGGGATTTGGACAGACCTCATGACAAGCTCCTCAGTATTAAAATGAATGTTACAAACAATATTATTTTATGGGTAGTCACTCCACCTTATCTGAGTTATGGAGTGTTCATAGTTGATGCTATCCCTCTGTTTGCTACCCTTCCTGTAAACCTCCTCTTTGGCTCGTGTGAGATACCACAGTCCACCAGTTTAAACGGGACTACGCTGGTATTCTTATCAGATAAAAATTGGCCCTGCTGTGTTGATTCGTATTAAAGAGTTTCACACACCTGCAAAGGCAAGAGAGGTTAGCAGTTGGACTGGGATCCACTGGGGCTTCTGGCGTGTGGGATGAGATGGGAAACACAACTGGGTTTTGGAGCTGTCGCTATGGGGTTCAGTATGGTGGAAGGACCGTTTACTCCACTCCCTAAGTACGAGGTAGAGGTACCCTGAGATATCTTGGGAGTTTTAAACTCCTAGTCCCTGTCTTCAACATCATTTGCTGGGCATCAGGGGTTCATCTCTCCTGAGATTAGAGACCTGTGATGAAGTTATTTAGAGCTGTTGCGGAGAATAAGAATCACTTCTTAGACCTATTTTATATACTCATTCTAGATTTAAAAGAATTGCTAAGTAAACACTCCTGACTTTGTTGAGCAGACTCAGCTGTATCCCCCCTGAGGATAAAGTAAGGACAGGGGGCTTACACTTTATGAGATCTGACTTTATATGCACCAGTTTGTTTCCGTAGCCCATTACTGCAGTGAACACCGAGAGACATGCAGAGCTATGCTGGATGTGATTTTCACCTAGTCCGTTCCAGGCTTTAGGAACCTACTACCTTTGGAGTTTGCAAGACCCCTTGAGGGGTCTGCAGTACTGTAAACTGTACTGAAAACAGAAAAGTTTCTGGCAGCCACTTTTCAAAATTACTATTTATGCTTTAACCTTCTGTGATCTGCTCACAAACCACTCTCCTTCTGTGCTACTGCACAGGTAGCCCTCCGGGAGCTAAGTGGTGAGCAGTTGCGCCTGCTCATTAGAGCCCCGTCAGATTAGCTGCGTGGGAGACTCAGGAGAGAGATTTGTTTCACAGGTCTGCTATTGCAAGTCTGTGTATGCAAACCCAGCTCTTATTTAGTAGGTTCACTTCTGCAGATGCCGGGGCTAGAATTTTGTTCCCTTGTTCATTTAAAAATTAAAGGTCAGATCCTGGGATCTGGTCCTCTTGAATTTCTTGGCTGTTGCCAGTTTAAACAATCCCTTGTATGACCATCACATAGTATTATAGTGATTACACATCAGTCTAGGAAGACTGACGCTTTGATGAGCCCACCTCAGAAGGTCATGTTAAAAGCAAGCACAGCAGGTGTTTCTAAATTGGAGACGAACATTTTCTCAGGCCTGTTGCTTTAGTTAGTAGCATTGCTCTTTTGGTCTTGCTAAGGGTGTGTATCACTGCAGGCCTGAACACTGCAACTCTAATTTTTCCAGCTTTTCAACTTACTATCCTTTCTCATCATTGCATTAAATAGTATAGCTTCAAAGATCAGTGTCATGTGCAATGACTGGAATTGTTGTACTAAGCAGCCATATTCGGGGTGTGTAGGGAGTGGATTTTAGTGACAATAATGTCCTTGAAAGTGAGGAATTGCAATCCAGCTTAGCGTCAGGAAAATATATACTGACATCGTACAAAGCATGATGCACACAAGACAGAAACAAGGCACGTTGGTTTCTTGTTATGTGCTATGTGTGGTTTTAGTCTCACTTGTTACCTATACAGAGATTGCTGATACAGCAATGTTTGTGTATTGTCATATTCCACTGAGATTTGCTGGAAACGACTTCCCAGAAGATCAGAGGCGGCCATCAGCGCTCTTGAGACAAAGCGACACAACTGGTTTTCGAGTAACTCTAATGTGATTTGAGTGGAATAATGGAGCTGTCTTTAACAGTGGCATTTCCCTGCCCACACTCCAGGGATGGGGAAACCAGACCCCTGGAAGGGCTGCACTGGGTGAAAAAACACTTCCCTTGTTGAAGTTCTCTGAGTTCAAGAAACATTCAGGACTGATTGCGTTCTCTTTCTGCATCTCTATCTATCTCAGCTACTGCCTCTGTGACAGTATGAGATAACTCAATTAATACAAAAAGATAAGAGTATGTTAAGAGTCCTGTGAGGAAGAAGTTCCTAGACTGAGTCCCTAATGCATACAAGGATAATGGTAAGATAAAGCCCTAGTTAATTATATTGAAGAGGCACGAAGAAACTCACAACTAATTGTTCTGTAGTTAAAAGTATTTCTTTTTCTAAATGAACACTTAGTACTGATTGTCTTCCTGTTACTGTATCAGACAATCAGGATTACAAGGTCTAGACATTCACTGATATGTGGTTACCGTCCTCAAATAAACATCACTTTGGAAAACTGCAAGTGTATTGTTTGTGCTGTGGATGTTAATGGGAGGGAAGTCTTGGTTTGCTATATTGCTCTGTGAGACACTGTTGCTGTTAGAGGTAGCAGGACCTACAAGTACGGAACAACTGCATGACTGTATTAGTGCACGCATGCACGTGTGCTTCTTCTCTTATTTCTTTACAACCTGTCACATCTCCTCTCTGAGACAAAAGCTGTGCTGAACAAATATATCATCATAGCTAGCTTACAATGGGCAAGACTTCAGTCCTGAGACAGAGGAGAAGAGATGCTTTATCATTGACTCTCATAGAAAGCAAAGCAAGCCCATTTATCTGCGGTGGAAGTCGAAAAACCACTGCACTCGCACACAAGCAGCCACGTGCGTTCCCCCCCCTCCCCAACACACACACACATGCACAAACATGCAGTGTACTTGTCTGTGGTTGTGCACAGAGAGTTTCTGCAGCTGGGGATTCACCTCATGAAGGGATGGAGTGGCAGGGCAGTTTTGTCGTATCGTGGGATTTCTACACGTCTAGCCACCTGTGTAGGCTGCCCTTGGAGATGTGCTGAATCAGTGCCTTCCTCCATCAGCCCGCCTTATTCCTTCATGTTGCAGTAATCAGGGCTACTGATAAAACCTGTGAAAATGAATTAATTTTCCTGTTAAACTCATCCAATTATACTAAAAGCAAATAATGAGAATATGAGGGAAATACAGCTATCTTAGCCTACGGATCACCCAACATCCTCAGTACAGAAGCATCTAAAAGCTGCCTGCTTAGTTGGTTGATATGGCTTTTATTTAGCTTGATGTTAATTTGCTAAACACTGTTTTGGTGTATGTGATTGTAGAACATAAAAATGCAGTAGGTGGTTTATAGGAGATGAGAGCAAAAGAATACTCTGTGCTATGAGCTCTACATACAATGCGTATTCTCCAAAGGGATGAAATTTCCCTCGAGCTAATGGGTAAACTGCAAAGTGAGGTACACGAGCAGCTTTACGGTTCGCTTTAACCTGCTCCTCCTACCCGTGCTTTGTGGTGGGTGTACAACTGTTGCAAGTAGGTGGCACAGCTGTTTGCGTTGACTGGCTCAGTACCTTTGGGATACAGACAACACAGTTAACGTTGCAAGATGAAAATGGCATCTATACTTTAATAAACTCATTCTATTTCTTTGTGAGAGAAAAGGGGGAGACAGGGAGGGGGGAGAAGTTGCCAGCTTGACTATATCTGTATTAGTGGCGCTGCTCAAATCACACGGTGGTGGCTAATGCTTGCAAAATCCTGACTAGCATTTGAAAGGGTAACATCAGTTTATTATTGCTGCAGTAGCTGTTAACTTTATGAAGATTTCCTGTGCACCTGCCTGCTACCACATCTTTAACATATATGCATATTTATACAACTTAGGCAACATATGTTTGATGATTTTTGTCATTTATATTTACTACAGTATGGATAGCAATTAAAAAATAACCATGTTCACTGTGATGAATTGGTGAAATTCCTGGAGAAGGGAAAACCTACAGGAAGATCTGAAGATACAGAACAAGGTAAAAAGCATGTGAAAATCTAGTTCGTCAGTTGGAATATAAGAAATGCAGGCATGTGCACCACCGTGTGTGTACGTACATATAAAACCATAAAAATGACAGGGAAGAGTACACTATTTCATTTAGAGGTAGAACAAGATAATACATAGGCTAGGGTGGAATATTTTCCCATTTAATTCACCTTTTACAGATAAATGGTGGAGTTGTGTTGTAGGGGTGATGAAAGAGGATGACATTTTCTGCAGAGCTGGTGTTGTTCTGTTCCCCAGTTTTGTGTGTTTTGAATGTAAAATGGGCATAGTTAATTGCAGATACATGTGCAAAAGCAAATGGTGTGCTAGGACCTGCGTGATGATACAGTCCCGTGTCTGACTCATCCTGGCGGCAGACCGGGCAGGTCTCCTGAGCACCAACTCAGGTGGCAAGACGAGGGAAGGGCTACGGAGAAGAGTTTAGGGAGTGATCCTTAGAAGTAGCGAATTTGGGGGAAAGCTCAGGCTCAAGTCTGTATTTGGTGTGTCTGAGTTAAAAATAGAGGAAGATCCTAGGGAGAGGGTAAGTTTTGGCTATTAGCCCACCGTATCTGTGTGGGCACATGCACACCAGCACCCACACTGTGTATGAAAGTGAGATAAGCACACGTGATTTGTGCTCAGAATGTAGGTGCCAGCTTTTTTAGAGAGAATTTCTTACCATGTGGCATATTATCATATTCGAGACCTGCTCATCGTCTGTAAAAAGACAGAGGATGGTGGGCTCTGCAGAAATGGAGTGAGACAGTGGAAACACACGTAGTGGAGTTGTGAAAATTGACATGGGAGTGGAAGGGAACTTGGAAAATTTAAGTTAAAGAGAAAAATGGAGAAGACTAAGAAAGCTAGATCTTGTCCTGAAAGTAGTATTTTCCATGTCAGCATGGTGATTTGCCTAGAATCATTTATTCCACTTCTTAGAAAGACGCTCTAAATTAGCCTCAGGGTGCCTTTGTTACCCTCTTGTGACATGAAATCAACTGCTGCTGTAGTTTCTCACAGAGGGTAGAGCAGCCCCAGGTCCACCCCCATTTACACTCTCTGCCTATGCCCCGAAATGCCCCGACTGACATGACTCTCTGCTCCGAGCGACACGACATTACCCCCAGCGGCGCGATTCAAAGTAAACTAAACTGCACAGCAAACAGTTTACCCACTTCAACAAACAGGAACATTTACTCATTTTTTTCCTTACTCTTGCTTACCCCTCTACCAGCATTTAGTGCATTTTAGGCAGCCGTCTGTGCCACTGGAGCGTTCCCTCATGCAGAGCACTCCTAAAGCAGCTAGCTCTGCTGGCATTCGGACCATTTTATATTAGCAGGGTGGCTCAAACTGGCCTCGGTAGACCACAGGATATGTCACATCGCTTAAAACTACGTCTCTGGGTGGTTTATCGGCCTGTTTGTCAAGTCAGGTGACAGCATCTTCACACATTGATTTTAATTTGTATTGAACATAAAGCTTTGAGAGTGAGACTTTGTATCAGCTGCTTATTGAAATCCATGCTACTTCAACTGTTTTCTTCTCCCTCAGTATTTTAGCAATTCTATTAAAGAAAAAAAGCCCTGAACAGAATCAGTTTTGCGTTTAAAAAAATTGCCTGTGTGCCTTAGGATTGACAACTCCTAGGCCAGTGTTTAGCCCAATGCAATGCAAACCTGCTGATATATTAAACCCCAAACCAGCATTTATAATAGAAATACAGTAAGCCTTTAACTATAACGACACTAGCAGGTGTCACCACAATAAAGATAACAGCCTCCCCATGAACAAATATTAGATTAAAGAGATCAATCAATCTGTATCTTAAATTCTAGGCCCAGCGTGATCTCTACCAGTGAAAAAAAAAACTTCTACTTTGTCTGTGCGTTGTAACAGGTGAAAGACCTCTTGATTGTTCAATTATTTTTGCAATAACTTGGGAGAATAGGCATCTTTCTTTTTTCTTCCATTGCAGACTCTTTATGTAAATGATACAGAAAACGTTTGTGACCTAAAGACACAAACACTTATTGATTTTAAACCTTGCGGCAGGCTGTGGCAGTTTTCATGGCGGGCAGGTGGTGTGAGTCATGGCTCACTACGCCATCTCCTCCAGGAATGCCAAAAAAAACGTGTCAAAGCCTGGGGTAACATCAAGTACTCTGTGCTCCTGGGGCTGTGATCAAATTACCTGTGGAAATAGCGCATTCTGCCCTTGGATGTTTTCTTTCTCTTGTTGCTGCTAGTCTGCTCTGCTACCAACAGCACTTTTTCCTCGAAAACTGTCGAAAGTTACTACTTGAATTCTTCATGGTTTAGTGTGCTGTGCCGTTCATTTAAACATGTGAAATGAGTGCATGCTGCCACCGTGTCAGAGTGATCCAACCCAGCCCGAGCGCAGGCTGCAGAGCCACTGTTCATTGTGGTAAGTGCCGAAGGTAAGGGAAATCCGGTCCACCACGCGTTAACTACATGCCCCTTCTAGCTCTGCCTTCCTTTCGCTCATATAATCATCTGTGATCATCCACCACCTGTCAAATGCAAAGCTTCAGGAAAGCGAGTCCAGGCTACGACCTTCTGCATGGTAGGACCAAGCCTGATCTTCCATGCTCTCCTGCGGAAAGGGACCGTGCATGGTCCCCGGAGCACGGTCCCTGACCTTGATGGAGAACAGCAATAACACTGGCTTTTACCCACTGTTTCTACTGAGTTACATCATTGCTGTCATTCCCATTACAACTCAGTCTTGGCTCACAGAGGCTGTATTCTGAGTTTTTATGCAGGAGTTGCACTAAGATTTTGAGATCTGTTTGTAGTAACAGCTTTGAGTCTCAGTTGTGGTATTTGATTCTCCTCTCAAATGCACCTGAATGAAAAATCAGAGACCTCTTCCTTAGAAAACACTATTGAAGCCCAAATCCACTGATAGTTTTTCATCATGGAACAGACCAAGTAGTGAGGGAAACACGCTAGAACATCTTACCTGCAAGGTCCTAGATAGGTGCTCTTATCCCGGTGCAGAGCACCTGGTCATTAATTAAATTTGGTCTGTTTTGAATGTGTTCTGGACTGCATAAGGGCAGCATTTGTGCAGAGAAGTGTCCACATCAGATAAATGCAGAATAACTGTTAAACTTTTACTACATACCCTCTGCTTTATTTTTCAGTAGTGCATGCATACGGACAAGAGACAGATAAAGTACAGCTTTCTAAGGAAACTAAGTGACTTAGAGATCTTTGAAATCTGATTCATGGAAGTACTGAAACAAGTTGTTGCCTCTAAATGAAACCCGAAGTGGAAGCCTGTCCAACTTTAGAGCCATTGCAGTCATGGCCTCACAAGGAGTGTGTGTGTGTGAGGAGGGGTCTGCTCAGTATATTCTCGATGACCAGTAAGCACATTTATGTTTTCACCATTTTTTCCAAACCACAAAATAAGCTGTGGAGTATTTTATTTGAAATCAAATATAATGTGTACCACCTGGGTATCTCCCCTGCTAAAAGACTTCAGGATTAAGTTTTTAATCCTTTAAGTGGACTTAGGCCCCGAGAACTATAAAGGTTTCGTAGCAGCCACAATATTTGCATTTGCAAAACGGCTACCTAACTTCCTTCTTTTCATGTTTTTCCATGTCAAACTAACTTTCAGTTCTCTCGAATGATGAGTTCATATCACATTTTAAAAGTCCCAGAAAGTTTATTTAGCGGAATACCAGTTTCACAATGATGAATGATGACTGCAAGGCATGTCTGTGAAGACTCTGCTCCAATGCCATTACAATATAAGATGAGGATGGGGAAAGCAATTTCAGTGTAACTCTATGGAGACCCCATTACAAGAACATTACCAGTGCAGACTAATTGAAGAGAAGGAACATGCAGAGCCCCACCTTTGGTGACACAGTTACAATGCAATATTAATATGTCAAAATAATTTCAATGCCAAGCATCAGATTGTTTGCCATTATTAATAATAGACAGCAATATTTTATACTTCCTTATGCGTGTACTCCCACTGAACTGGAATGAGACTCCTTTCTGCATGCAAACAGACCTGACATTGTATAAGGCTGTGGGCAGAGGTACAGACGTCAAAGGCCACTTAATGTGAAAGGATGAGGCACTGCAGAGACCTGCAGGCTGCTTCTTCTCTGAGCCTGCATATTGCACTAAATCTTACGATTTTAAAATTTAGATTAGTAAAAAGTAAGCATAAATAGAATTTATCAGTGTCTTAATGAGAACAGCACGGTGCTGCATCTCAAAATTTCCAACTGTAACCACAAAAATCTATAAAATCTGCCTTAATTTAAAGCTCAGCCCTGTGTGTCCATGTACTACTGCACTTTGTATCTTTGCTAAGGAGCATGCTGTCAAGGCCGCTTGTATATCAGGAGAGTGACCTGGGCCAGTTGCACCATATTTTCAAAGCCATTTAATGCAAAAGAATGCAGATGGTTTTCTAAATCCCACTTAATATTTGGCCTATTGAAGCTGAATGAAATATGGCGCAGCAGCTTTTGCTTCGGTGACAGGGCATTGTGAGTACTAGGTCATAATGTATCTACTGGGGTATCATTATTTTTCAATGGAAAAGTCCGTATTTAGTTTCATCACACAGGTCTGGTCCCTCTACTGTTCTAAACCAAGCTACCCTCGCTGATTTCAGAATAATTTTATTACCAATACTATTCTCATATATATTTTTTTCCAAATACTTACCTAACTGCTTTACAATTTGTAGAGACTGTGCAACATGTAATATTTAACGTACATAACTTATATTTGTTCTTCCGTCTTTTGAAGAAATCCCGCTCCAGGAACAACATTGTAAATCTATTGAGTTGGTGGCAAACTCCACTGACTTCCATAGGGACTTTAACGGAGTTTAATCATACCACTTTTAACAGCCTGCTTCTCACTGACTTCACTTTTCCAACTTGACAGTCTTTTCTCTTAGGTAATTGAGTTCTCCATTCTGCTTTGCTTACATCTGTATTTATTTTGTCTGGTTTCCTTACTGAAGAGCATGGAGCAACTGTTTCAAAAGTTTCAAATAATTCAGGTCCTTGAGTTCGCATATCATTTTGGCCATCCTCAGCTGTAATACCCTTTTCAGTGCTGTACCTGTTATTCCAAATGTGGCCTCCTGATCAGCTGCTTATGATCCATTTGCACAGCTAAAAATTTTGTTTCTTTCTTCAACTGCTGTTTTCATGCTTTATCTGCCACAACTTTTGGATCATTTTTTCTGGATGCTCGAGGGGGTGTGTGGAGGTCTTTTCTGAACACTTCAGTCTAAGAGCCACCTCTCTTGTCTTTGTGTTAGAAAAAACCTCCCAGAAGCTATGACTTTTTTCACCACTCCAGCTTGCCTGGAAATTAATGGCAAAACTCTGGTTGCCTTCAAATGATAAAAGCAATGGATGGCAACAGTAAAGCCATGGAGTCATAAAGAATGAGAAGGATTATGAAGGTGGGTTTATTAGAGAATAGAACTGTCCCTCTTTTGGTAAAACTTAAAATTCTCCCTGTTGCTTTCTTTATTGAAAAATCAATGCCCTTGTAGCTCCCAAGAAGAGCAGCCAGTACAGAGCAATGTGGTGGCTCTGTGTACACTTTCATTCACCCCATTCCAGAAAGTGTTTATCTTTTGCTGTAGGCATTAAACATTAATAATATGTTCTTGCAAGGGGGACAGGTAAATTCGACTTTCACACACAGAATTATGTCCTGAAAGTCTGCGTGGTGTCAGCTCTGCTTTTGCTTTCCTGGCTTTATTTTTTTTCTATGCTTTTGTTTTATTGCTGTTACTTTCTACTGCAAGGCAATTATTTCATGTTTTTTTTTAGATAAATGTTTTTAGTGCCTAAAAATGCTGTGGGACTGATGGCTCTGCGACAAAAAATCTCCTATCCCTGTAGTAAGGATAACAAAAGTATCAGCAGTTCAAGCTCCTCATTGCTCAGGTTCCTCAAGTTCTTCATATTCCTTCTAGATATATGAAGGTATCTTAAACATAATTTAGAGGAAGCTGCTGGAAGACAGTAAGACCTCTATGTGGTCTCCTTGGGCTTGCAGCTTTTCATCACCCTACAAGACCTTAAAAAAAGATATTGGTTAACATTTTTTATGTTTCAGTTTTAGGGAGGGGCGTTTTGCTGAAATGAAACTCATCTGAATTTACAGAACTCCCTTATTTTAAGTGCCCCAACAGTGTCCCAGCAGCAACTGAGGATCTGGGTTGGACTGGAAGCACCAGAAAACAAAATCTGGAGAAAGCTTGGGTTTTGTACACTACTTTGTGGCTTTACTGAAATTTAGTAGATATTTTTTTCTCTTGCTTCTCACATTGTTGAAAATGAAAGTTGTCTTACCCTGCCTACCGGCATCATTTAGTATATAATGCAACAACAGAAAGAGAAAATGAGTGCATATTTGAAGGGGTAGACTGCAGAGGGAAAACATAATAATCTCTTTTCTATGTCTCTGCCATTTTTCTCCTCCCTGGCTTCCAACAACCACGTTGTTGTGGCAGAATCAGGTATTTAATAATATTTTTTCCAGATGTAAATATTGAGAAGGAACAAAAATATTTTATAATGGACAGCATTATTGCTAATACAGTTCATAATTTTCATTTAGATTTGGATCTGCGGATACCTATCAACCTTGAGAGCTTCTGGGCCAAATATTCAGCAAGCTGCCACTGCCTTTGGCCCAGCTCAGGCCCTAGCTTTGACTGCTGTGGTACTAAACTCATTTACAATAGCTGATGATTTGGTTTGCTATGCTTGCTTCGAGTAAACTTGGTCTCTTGGGGCTTGACTTGTGATGCCAGAGAGCTCCCTCAACTGCCACTGACTTCTTGGAAAGCTGAAGTCACTCAGTATTTTGCACAATCCAATCTCTGGTCCTTGTCCTCTCTATGTCTAACTTTCTATGTCTAACTCTGCTTTCTAATTAGGCTTTCTTTCACTAACGTTCAAGCATTTCTGTCTTACTTGCCAAAGCAATCTGTAGTAGCAACAAACACTCTTTTGAGAACATGTTTTGTAAATTTTTGGATTCCAGTGTATGTATAGTTTAGCATCATTGTTTTCTGTATTTTTTTTGTTTAGATACATCCATTATATATCTATATCTACTTAAAATTCAATAAAATTTATTCTGAGAAGGAGAGAGCCAGATGCTAAGTTAAACAAAAAAAATAAATCAAATAAAGATTTAATTAGCAAAGGAAAAAATTCAGGGAAAATAACCTTCTGGAAAATAGCAAAATCAGTAGAAGTGTAACAGCATTCTAATATGTTAGTATACTACCATCTTATATTTATATTTCATATATACTTTTATAGCCTGCAACACAAAGCTTGCGTGCTGCAATTAGCATCTTTTCTGTAGTGAATTGTCATGTTCTAGCACTGCTAATGAACATGGAGAAGGTGTACCTGCTGTAAACCATTGCTGAGGAAAAAAAAAAGCCCCTTAGAATTACTACTAGACCATTTTTTTCCTCTCCTTATTTCTCCCTCCTCATCTCCCCCTTTTATTTATTTATGTCTTTTTTTTTTTTTCTTTCTTTGGGAAAAGCCTCTGTTATTACCTGCAGTAGGCTCTGAACACTAGCATGCTATTTTGTTGATTGCACTGCCCTCAGACACTGCACATTTGAATCCCATTTGTAGCAGCAATGCCAGTGCTGGGATTCAAAGTCAGAGCCTTTTAGGGTTACAGCCCTGCTGCTGCTTCTGTGTGCGTGGAAGCGCCTAATATCACTGGCATCAGAGACGAGGGCTGATAAAGAGGCAAGGTGATCTAAAGGGAGCACACATGGAATTTCCCCCCCCTTTTCATTTTTTCTTACCAGAAAGATAAAGGAGATGAGAGTAGGTTGATATTTGACGAATTGGTTTTATTCAGAGGAGTGCTATCATTTTTATGTCCTTTTTGAAAACGCACCCACAGTGTCTGAGTTCCCGTTAATGTAAAGTTCAGATAAAGCTGATGAAAAGCAGCTGCCATCTTGATAGTTGCCATGGCAGATGGCATCAGCCTTTATGCTTTTATCAGTATTAGTATCAGAACACACTCTGTGTTCCAAGCTGAGATAAAAATCATTGAAGCTGTACCTGGAATAGGCAGATCAACACGGCAGGGCCCACACAGTTTTGAATCTTTTCAGAACAGTCTGCATAAAAGCTAGAGACAACACATTCTTGTTATTCATTAGTTCAGCAATGCCGATGGTATTTTGTAAACTTCACAGATGAAGCAGCCTTTCTAAAGAGCTGTTGCCTCCCTTCCTCCTTCCCTCCCACCCCCAGGAATGCTCAGGCTTTGAAAAGAAAAACCACACACACAGGCACAGACACACAGGCACACACACACATGCACGCAGGAGAAACCCTTTACAGTCGGTGGACAATGGACACAACAGTGACATTCCTTCTTGGTTAACCTGCTGCGTTTTGCACTAAACCCCAATCAATATGCTGCGAAGAATGGTGTTGAGAATAGGTGCGTAGCAAGGGAAACAGTGATTACCGCTGGGCTGCGAAGGTGCGGTGGGGAAGGGGCTTCTGCGGGTTTGTTACGCCTATGTTGTGACTCGTGCCTGAGAAGTCTCCGCCGTTTTACTCGCCGTCTTTTCGCAGTGACAGGCGCGCTGTCGTCGCTCTGGAGCCCCAGGCTGGCCTGGGCAGTCCTGGTGCCTCTCCAAGCGCACGCAAGGGCCTGCACAGCCCCTCTTTCTCTGGCCTCACCTTGGGAGAAGTGCCCCAGCAGGAAAAGTGACGTACACACTGTCAAAGCTTCAGCGCTAGCACTTCATTGCAGGTTTCAAACCGTATTGACAAATCTCCCCATCCCCTTTCCCCCTCTCCCCCTCCCCGGCTCCCCTTATAGCTATGCATATAGTTATTTTTGGTAACATTGTTGCTTGATAAATGGAGGGGTTGTGAGATCTCAAGTTATTATGCAAGTGTTAGCGACACAGGCTGGTAAACCATTTGGCTGTTGCATCGGTGCTGAAATGAATAATAGCAAACGGGAGGAGGGCATGGGAGTTATTTTAAGTGACACATATATATTTAAATATAGCCTTAAAATAATGTTAAAGGTTTAGAGCCATTACAGGCTCTTGTGCCAACTTGCAAATTCTTCCAGAATTTATTTTAAAATTTGCTATTCTTTCTCTGATGGTTGACAGGCAGATAAGGAGGACCTTTCTGGGTTACCTCTGCCTGCAACAGGGAGGTGGTGGAAGTGGGTCCTCTGTGTGCCTTTGCACAGGGGCCTCCCGTTTTCCCACCAACATCTGAAGTACACCTTTCCTTCAAACTGTTTGGTGCAGAAATATGGAACCAGTGTCGTAACTTAAACAGAAATTTCTGTGTGAGTCTGCACGGTCCTACACCTCTGCGCTTAATGAGGTCACTGCCAGAAATGGGCTCATTCAGCCCCAGGTTTGAGAAGATTTTGTGTTCATGTTTTGGGGTAGGTCTTGAAAAAAATCTAAGTCCAGGAGGGGCTTTGGATTTCAAATGCCCGTGGGACGGGGCTATTCTAATTTGAAGTTGGTTGAATTAGTTGACTGGCTACCTAAGTGAATACTTAAAGTAGAAATGGATAAATGGTTTAGGACAAAAGGAGATCTGCCACAGAACAAAGCTTAAAAGTCCTCAAAACGAAGTCTAAAGAACCACCCTTTTTATTTTAAATTTAATTTAAAAGAAAAAAAAAGTGTTCAGTGGCAGGTCTTCAGCCTTCACCCAGGACCAAAAGAAGTTAGCTACTATGGAGATGCAGGCTGGAGGAAGGGTAAAATGTCAGATGTACGATTTACTTGGACAGGACCTCCACTGTACTCCTGACTGTGCCTATAAAATGGAAGAGACTTAGCATCCAGGAACCTCATCCAAAGCCTTTGAAAGAAGTGGGAGCCTTTACACGGAGTTAAATGAGTTTTCAGGGAAGCTCTATGGATGTGACAAGGAACAATAGGAGCAGACTTTGTGGAAAACTCCTCTGAAGCCTAAGGGGCAGTCTGCTAAAAAGGATAAGGGAACTTCTAGGGAACTTTGGTTGAAGAGGAATGAGGGCTGCCGTCACTGGCAGTGCCCAGGTGAGAATACATGAGTTGATGCAGAAGAAAAGATGACCTGTGGGAGATCCATAGCCATTAAGGGCCTTAAAAGTGTAATAGTTTGGGTTGCTGTGGTAGAAAAGGGTCAGTCAATGATGGGATGAAAACAGGCAGGAATGCACTTGAATTAAGAGCCAGAAGCAAGCAGTACATTTTGCCTGGTTTTAAAATGGAGCTGGGGAGAAACGGGGCAAATGATCTTGATTCAGATCAAAAAGCAGGAACTGGGAAAGACATGACTGCACTGCAGCTTGAGCTGTGTACGCAGCTGTGGAAGGTATTCAAGCTGAACCTCTAAATCTCCCCCATTCATTATTTGGTTAGGATTCACACAACACAATTCCAAGTAACTTGGAATTAAAATGGAAATTACCTTTAATTCTTCAGGCTCCCATGTTTTCCCTGCTCTGCTTCCTTCCCTCCCACGTAGGTAGCCAAAGTCACAAGTGTTAGAGGCTATAGCTTTGGCTCAAGAGGACAAAGTCTGAAAACTATCATATTTGTGAGTTTAGCTACTACAGAGCTAGAAATTGTAGTGCTGCTTACACAATTAGTAGTCAGATTTCGTTTAAGAAATATCTTCCCAAGGTGATGCTACAAAAAGCTATATGCTGTCATTAGATGGACTGGCATCATCTTTGCCCTTATAAACTCTCATTACCTGTATTTGTCCTGTGTGGTCCTGGGGAGATGGGATGTGTTTTGGGAAGAAAGGAGCAGCACGAGGAGCTGTGCGGCAAGGGGGCCATACTCAGATCTTCCACAGGCTCCCTAAATGGCCCCAGACAGGCCACTGAATATCAATTTCTTCATCTGTGAAATGTGGATAACGTACACTTTCCATACTTTTCTTATAGACACTGAGAAATGAATTAACTAACGTTTCAAAAAGCTTCAAGTGCCTTAGTGTGGTGAAAGGGCAAACCATTCTCAGGGAAAGTTTGAGTATTGTGGATATCGGTCCTACATTTCTATGCTTGATTTTCTTCTTAAATTATTTTTTCTAATCTTATTTAAAAAAAGGAAAGATGTTCTTTTCAAAGGAAAATCAGCAATTCATCTGTTATCCTGAAATACTGCACTGTATTTATGATATGCCGATGGGATTCACCATACTACAAGTATTCATATTTCTACTGTATAAATACCAGTAGAAAACAAAACAACCTGAATACCTAAAATGGCTGCCACATACCAGTGAGGGACATTTTACATCAGCTGTGACTATTTAAATTCAGCTTCAAGTATAAGATTATACTTTTTTAGAATTAAAGCATGTGTTTAAGAAGATTCCTATATGGCTCTAATGGTTGAGGATGTATATAAACTATTCACTATTACTTTGGTATGAAGCTGATTTTCAAGCAGTGCAAAAATAATTTGGAAAAGGATTTTTGCTATTGAGTTGTCATCTTAATTTATTTCACTTAATCAAATACTAAAAATCACCATTAGATTTTCAGTCAGCTATTACAATTGCTTTCTCACAATGGACATGATCTGTGTTGTGTTTTAAAAATGAGACTCAAAACAAGGATCATTTAAAAGTCCTAATTGTACTTGCGATCAAATGAGGCAGCTGTCAAAATCTGTTTATTTT
>JAVKLA010000073.1:5222503-5297503 GCA_034782735.1 Sagittarius serpentarius | reverse complement strand
CGGTGCGTAATTGCACACATAAGTTAGGCCAGTGCTGTGAGAAGGTAACTGGAGGAGTGAATATCCAAGACAGAAGACAGGATATTTTAATACTGTCATTTAACATGGTAGCTGGGTACGCTTGCTAAAGGACGAAGTCCTGTCTCTTGGGCAAACTGTGAATCAAGGAGTGGCATAAGCTGACATTTCAACTTTTTCATCACTGTACTAACTAGTCTGTCGTTTGGTCTATGGGCTGTAGGACATGTGTAGCAAGAAGGGCAGCCACTACAGGTTCTGTTTGTCTGCTGGGAAAGAAAAAAAAGAGTGGGAAGGTGCTATATTTAGCAAGAATGAAAAGGCATTCTCTGTGTCATCTGTGCTCCAGGGACTGTGGGGCCTGCTCATGAGACCAGAAAGGCCAAAGGGTCTGGAAGAGGAATTACTACATTAGGTCCCGCTCCCTGCAGGGTCAACTAAGGGAAGCGACCAGTGCAACCAGTGCTAATCCAATGCTGGGAATTGTACAGCCCTTCTGTGAGTGACTCCCGCACCACAGGAGGCTGCTCTCACAAAGGTGATTGGGAGCTTTGAGCTACATACCTCAATCTAGTTAGGGTTAAAAAAAAACGAAAAGGGGATTTTTTTTTTATTTGAGTTTTTTTTCAGATTTAATGAGCTGTTCTGTCAGGTCTTATTTAGGCTCAGCAATACGACCTGTAATAACTTAACACTGCCTAATAGGATGGCATATTGAGTGTGGATTGCTTATCGCTACATAATCGCAAGTTGTACTGATAGTAAAGAGTCATATTGTTAGCACAGTGCTTGGAGGAAGGAAAGGAAGACAAAATACATAGTATTTGGGTGCGTGTTTATAGCAAAGCTCTGTCTATACACATTGACAGTGGAATTAATTTCTCAATAACCTCACAGGCGGCACTGGTAACAAAGCCACAGATTCCTGAACTCCAAGAAAAGAGGAAGCATAAATATTTCTAGTTGTTTGGAGAAGTTGCTGTTTATGAGCTTGGTTAAATAATGTGTATGCTTCAGGTTTTTCTGACAGTCTTTCCATGAAAGGTGTACCTGCGAAGGGTGTCTTTCTAATACAGCATCCTGCTGTTAGGGCTCTGGCGAGGCCCAGGCAAACTGGACACAAATTTCATTTTACTCTCATATCAAGAGCCCCCTGGAGAGATATGTCTTAGAATATTAGTGTCTTCAGCAGCACAGACATTAAAGCAAGCACACAGGGAATCACCCATCTGCACAGGCTTAAGGCTAAGAACATTGCTGCAGAAGCTGATCTCCAGACTGATGTTGCTATTTAATGTGGCTTCTAGCAAACTGTGAATAAAACTCCCGGCTTGCAGATGACACGTTACCATGCTAGACTTGCAAGTTCTTTCAGGAAACCAAAGCAGACACAGCTGCAATCAGGCTGCATTAAGCCAGGCCTGCAGTCCCAACGCAGTGCAATGACTGCGCGAGAAGACTTTTGATTCTAGTGACAATGTCAGTTGGCACAGACGTCTTTTGTTCATATCACATACTCCTTATTCACATTTCTTCCGTTTCTTTATGAATCATAAATACCAGTGATTAAGAGCAATGCTCACTTTTCCAGGTTATGAAGATACATAAACATACGGCGCTGCTTCGTTATGCAATGGGCTACGGCTCCCAGAGCGAGCAACTGGCAGACCCAGTCAGCTCAAACTTCTCCATGCAGAGCTCTTGAGATGGACGGCTCTGGGGTGTTTGTGCTCCACTGACAATGTGAGGATTAGTGCTCCTGCAGCTGGTGTGGGGAGCCATACCAGCAGTGTAGCTGTGCCTCAGGGCCTGGGAGACAGGGCCTGGATTTGTGCTGCCTGCACGAGTAAGCCCGAGCCTCCTCGCCTTTGCTAGGAAGTAAGTCTTTGTCAAAACTGGAGTAATCACATTAAATCAGTGAAAAAACCCAACTCCCTTAAAATAGGTAATGATCAATTATAAAGTCATGTTTAGCCGCATGAGTACTTTTAGAAGACCCGAGAACCTCAGACATAATTTGTAACTGATTGTTCATTATTTTCGTGTAATACAAGGGCAAACATTTTCAAATGTGACTAGTACTTCTAGCATCAACTGTTGTTTGCCCAACTTGGAAGCTGCTACTTTTTGGAAACTTTTTTAAAAGTAGCTACCAAAAATCAAGCTTCCTATCATTCAAATCAGGTAACCGGAAAGAAGGGTGCCTGAAATCACTGGTTGCTTTTAAATATCTTGGCTTTGGACAAGGGAACACTGCTCAAAACTGTTAAGATCATATCAAGAGGAAATTTTTTTTATTAGGTAAGAGATAATTGGCAGCAGAAAGGAGGAATCCAACTTTCTGTCAATAAATTGATGTCAACAGCAAGTCCCTGTTTAGGCAGTACTTTTTTTTCTGGTACTCTGACCTGAGGCACAGTCTGCTCACTGAAGTGACTGCAAGTAGGAGCAGTTTGGTTGGTGTGCTCACAGCATAACACATTCGGGGGCAGGTTTTTCCCTTCTTCACTGTAGCTTTAGGACAATGCCTTCTCGCATCACCGCTTTAAAACTGGGGGCAGCTGAGGCAATGATTACTTAAGAAGAAGGGAAGAGTAAGGGAAATGGAAGAAGCTTCTGTGTGTGGCAGGTCTTTTTATGTCTGCGATGCCTTCTGGCATTGCGGATGGGCAGCCTGCACTCAATGCGAGTGTGAACAGTCACCTTTGCAGGGCTTCACACATAGCATCTGGGGTACAACACATGTCTATGTGAAGCTCTAAGTTTTCTGAGGGGTCAAATACTGTCATCCTTTATACCACGGTGAGCTAAGCCTCTGTCTCTTACCTGTTTCTCTATCTGTCCTTTTGCATTCACAGGAAAAGCAAAGAAATGCTTTGAAAGACACCAACACTAACGTGGTTTAGGCTGTGGTTTTGGTGAGGAATGGAGGAAATCTTCCTTCATCAGCAGACTGTAGACCAGGACTCACCAGCTGCTTAGGATGACGGAAAGTCACAATCAAACTCATGCATTTGTGGGAATACCCCAGTGAAGAGAAAAGAAGCACTATGTGTGCAAATGCAGGTAAGTTTACCCCAAAATACAGATTTGAACCAGAGAGGAGACTTGATTCTGCGATTCTCCCTGAGCTTTCCTGCATATCAGTGTAGAAACTTCTGCTTGTATAAAGCTGTAAGCATGACTCCTGCATGCTTGCTCTGATGCAGCTTGCATTCGGGGTGCTTTGCTCTTTTCCTTGTGATGGTAGTCTGTTTTATTATTTGCCCAGGTTTTTCTATGCAATTTGAGTACTCCTATGGGGGTGATTCCAATTTTGGGCCATATTCCGCAGCCAGCACAGTGCTGGAAATTATCACTGCAATGCAAACACCTGGCAAAGTGAGCTGAAGTGCACCTCTAGTGTTGTGAAAGCTCATTTTCAGGATATCGACGATCCTTGCAATCAAGGAATATTTTTGTCAATTATTATATTGCTCTCTATGATGCAGTTGGGGAATTGGGATAGGGGGACTTCACGTAACTTTTGATTGGACACCTGAAAGAAGAAATAATTTGCTATTATAAACTATACATGCAATTCAGTACAAGAAAATGATGCAGGAAACTTTGGGGTTTTCAACACATTTGCTTGGCCTCAGAGACATGTCCTATTCCATGGACATTTGTACAGCATCATTTTGTTCTCTGAAATGTCTGGGAGAATTAAGCTTTAAGCTGAAGGTTAACAGAAGGGGATAGTTTTCTATCCACTTTTTTTAATATGGGTGTAAGAAAATTGACTATGATTTAAACTCAGGTAACATAAGTAGTAGTATTTACAAAGACCTTGAAGGAGATGTCTCCTAGTGATTTGCCAGTGTATTCTAATACAAGTCTTATATGACTAATTTAATGAGAGGCAACAGAAGGATCGTTCAATGATGTAAAAATTCTCCTTTGCTCTTCTGGAAAGGCTCCCCATTTGATGTAAGCAGACACAGAGTGGTTTTCACAGATGTGTGCACTTTACATAGGTATGTTCCTTCTCATGCAATCAGTACTGCTACTGATATTGCTGTTGCTTCTAGACAAGTATCAGCCACGTGTTTAATGTTGCTCATCTCCAGAACATGTTCCTCCAGTAAGAGCAGAGGGGATTTAAATATTGCCTTCATTTTACAATCTGGAAAAATAAAAAAATCTGTAAGTCATACACCTATAAAAGCCAAGGTGAGAAGCAGAAAGAAAAGAATAGCATATTTATTACTTTATCATTCAAGAGTAATTTTAAAAAATCTGATTTAATGGTATGATATAGGTAGCCTGAGAAGACTCTAAGAAATGGTGGATGGATGGAGGACCATCCAGGAGTGAATGGGGAAGGGTCCAGAAGGAAGTCTGGCTCTGACAAACATGGAAAAGGTCCCTTCCTTTGCACTGTGGCAAAGGAGGACAAGAAGAGGTGAAGATGATGTGGAAAAGATGGGAATGGGGAATGAGAGTGTATAGCGGAGCCTGACGCATAAGTATGTGGAGATTTTGGAAGACTTGAACATGTTGGAGCAGAAGGATTCATGGAAAAATGTTCTGTTTGTGAAGCATATACGCAGTTTGCAGTATCAGCATGTGATTTGTTATGGCAGTAATTCTCAACTGCATCTGGCAGGCAGCATATTACCTTCAATATTTTCTTTCTACAGGTGTCTGTTTCTTCTGCTGGGAAGAAGAACCAAATATAGTCACTAGCGGCTCATCAAAGGCTTGGGATCACAGTGATATGGTTAGTTGTTTCTCTCTTGTTCTACATCCTGTCCCAGAAAGACTGAGAAAATTACCTGAAATGATGGTGAAGTACCTTCAGGTTGAGCCGCTATACCACATTAATGTATGTTGCATGTGACAACGCTGTCTCTCTGCATGACAACATTGCCATCTCCCATACTGACAAGAAGAAGGGAAAACTTAATGAACAGCTAATGGTATTGCAGAGGTTCGTGTGATGAGAAGCTCATAGGGGAACCTTGCTACCTTTCCTTGAATCCTTACTGTTAGGGCACTCCAGCTGGTGAAAGCAATGGTTTAACTCACTCCTTTTGACTTGATTCCCTGGGAAGTCATAATGATTTATTATTACACTAGTACCTAACATACCTTAGGTTTTTGTTTACTAGCCTGGCAAGGCTAGTGTATAGTAAGGCAAGGCATGGATTTTCAGCTGACTGGCTATGCTGTACTGGTTCTCCATGTGAGCTAGTCTACCCAGCTCAGAAATTGGAGGAGGCTATCTCATGCTTATTGCACAAAGTGCTCCCATTGCACTCGAGGCGTCTGGCTGAGGGATCTCTGGAGCTCTGCAGCTGCTAAATGTCTCTCCGAGTCCCAGGCCAATGGCTGAGCTCCACACTAACCTTTCTGCCATGATAATGTCCTTGAAGGCTCAGATGTGACCGACCTCAGGGTAACGTCATGATCCAATAAACACTTTGCATCTTCCTGAGGAGATTTTAGGGTTTGAATGCTGACCGTATCTTCTTAACCTTTGAGCTTTTTCTTAATGTTAGAAATGCTATTTTGTAAAGAATGAGGTGGTCATTGCAAGCTTTACTGAATAATGAAATAAGAAGCCAATGCAGCTGTGTGAGATAGGGGAATAGACTAGGTGAACCAATTATTCTCCTACCAGCCACAAAAAGTCTGTTTATATATGAGTTATGTAACCCAAGCTGACACTTCACCAGGCAATACTTCAGCTGGAAATTATGAACACCTTTCCCACTTCACCACACATGCTATTTATCAAGTCCAGGGATACAAAAATACAACTCTGAGGATAGGTGTAAAGAGTTTTTAAGAGCCAGTTTGAGAATCCGTGTTGATATTGAACTCACAGGTAGTTTAAAGACGTCTCTGTCCGCCCTGAACAAACATGAGGGTGATGCGTCAGGATGTAAAATGAAGAATAAAAAGGCAAACCAGAGGTTTTGGGTAGAAGTGCTAGTTAACTGTACTTAAATAGTCTTCATGTTGCAAACCACTGAATATCTTAGTAGCTGCTTAAATCAAAATGCTCCATTCAGGAGAATTTGCCCCGAACATGCCGCCAGGCACCCAACTCTAAAGGTTTGTGCTTTGTAGGGGAAGAAAATAAGGTCTGCAAGGAACAAGTCTGTTCCCCCCTCTCTCGCCAGCGACATGCAAAAGCGGAAGTTACACAGCGGTCAGGGCCAGGGTGCTGCATGGGCTGGCAGGCTGAAGGGCCAGGCCCCGGGCAGGCCAGGCCGCCAGCACACGGAGCAGGTCAGGCTCGGCGGGGTCTGTGCCTGGCAGACCCTGGGCTGTGCTGAAATGGGGGCCCCGGGGTGCGTGGGGCTGGTGAGGGCCAGTGAGGCCTGCGGGGCCCCCCGGTCCCTGACACACCATGGGTGGATGAAGGGTCTTTGTCAGTTCTCGCCACACTCCTTCGTTTTCCCTCTAGGAAGCAGCTTTCCAAAATATTCCCCTTAGATGTATTTGCAGCCAGGCTTATGAATTCTTAAGCTCCTTTTATGTTAGCATCTCCTTTCCACAAAGCAGAAAAAGGAGATGCTCTTCAGCTACTGCTCTGTGTCTCCTCTCACATCTGCACCTTCAGAGACACAAAGTATGTTCTAAAATTAAAAGAATGCTAAACAAATATGCTGTTGAGGTGCAAGTGGCAACATGATTTTAATATTATTTTCAGGCTTCGGCTTTATTAGCATTGGTTATTAGTGATAAGTGTGAAGTAATTATGCATATAATTATAATAATTTTTATTATTAACATCATTTGCCAGGTGGGACTGTCTTCTTCTTGGGAGCCAACCCCCTGAAATGGGCAAAGGGGCTGTAAGTTTTCCATCTGACTCCATCAGACCTCACTTGCTTCAGACTTTACTATTTTCTCCATTCATGCTGTAAAATGAGGTTACATTTACATCTTTGACTTTACTTATGAAACACTTTGATGAGTTTCAGTATTTCTCCTTGCCTATGATAGCAGTAGCCTGGAAAACCTGTGGCTAGCGCTGCTTGGTGTCACCGCTGGAGCAGGCTGTGAGTAGAGGTGGGAAGGATACTTTTCTTTCCCTTAGATGAGGAGCCTGTAGGGATTAACAGAACAGTAAATAAATCTGTTCTGCGGACAGATTATAGTCTAATTAGAGGTTTGTGAAGTTCTGGCTCTAATTTACAGGCTCTGAATTTTCATGGAGTTTTAGTTTTGAGCAAATGCAGAAGTTCGATGTGAAACTTGACTGGCCACTGAACTGCCAGTGGCTTCCACACAACATCAGTGGTTGACCCAGATCAACTGAAAATTTCTCTCAAACTGCACTTGGGTTTAGGTTCAGGGAAAGTTCAGATACCTGTCCATTGGGCTGAGGTTCTGAATTGTAATTGCAGATTTGCAGCATTCTAATTTTATTGTCTCTGAACAATGCGGTATTTAGGCTAACGTGTTTCTGTGTTCAGTGTAAAGAAAGATCAAAATACCCCTTCTAGATTTGCAACAGAGATTAGGGTAATATTTACCGTTCTACAGAAGCCTCTGTCTTCTCATGTCAAACCTGTGAAATAGGCTAAGTTACATTTTTTTCCATTTTGCTTATGTTTTCTTTTCTTCACATCCCAACCAACACAGCTAAGCTGTCAGAAGTCTTTAGTTCAGGCATAAACTAAAACATACAAATTTATATGATTTTGGGTCAAGGGATAAGTTTGTTATAGGGTTGCAAATAAAACCCCTACTTACTGACATCTTGGCTTGTGCTTTGGCGTTAAGGCTCTCATGGGACTGGGGCAGGGGGGAAGTCGAAGCCTCCGGGCTCCACAGAAAGGACCACACCCCACTTATATCCGTGAGCTATGCAGACACCTTCTCTGCATGGGAAATTAAATCTTCATTGACAAAAACTGTTGAGAAAATAAAATATTGATCTTGCTTGTGAGACTTTTATGTTAGTCAATTAAATTAGTACAATACCTTTCCTACTAGTAAAATAAGAGTGCCATTACTATATGGAAATATAATGTTCCATAATATTTTTATTGTGAGACAGGGGATACCTCTTACAGCACTCAGAAGTACAGTTTATACATGACTATAAAGTTAGTTGTGATCCATAAACAGCAGATATAGATCTCAGATATAGCTTTGAAAATCAGTTTAAAGGAAAGTGCCTTATTCTCTTCGCAATATCATATCAAAGCAGCATCATTTTAAAAAAAATCATAATCTCTTCTAATTTTTTTATACTGAAAGACAATGAAACATCATTCTAATACTTAAATTGGAATATGAATCTGACAATATTTTTTGCTACTGCATCTTCTAAAATTAAAAACCCTTTCAAAACTAATAATTATCCAGAATTCATGTCTACTGCAGCTAGACACATAACTGTACAAATATGGGCACACACGAATGGCTAGTGAAACATAAGGGACCTAATACAACTGAGATTTGGGTAGGAGAACTGTGTTGTGATGTGACTATTTCTCTAACAAATGATGAGATGTGAATATGACTTGGCAGGTGCAAATGGCAGCTGTGGCCTCCTTTTCTTACCAGGCTAGTTCTTTCTTTCCCCAAAATCTGTACTTTCTTGGAAGTCTCCGGTGTACTCCTGAGTGTATAAATAAGAAGCTAGGCACCCAGCTGTGGATGCTTACTTATGGGTATGTTTCCCACCCACTTTTTTTGAAAAGTAAGCCTTTACTGAGCAAATCTATTGCATAATATAGACAGGAAGCTACTTCATCTTGTATAAGTCGCTTGTAATATGGAACATACCTACAAAATAACACAGAATTTTAATTTTAAAGTATTTGGAAACATATTGTTTGAAATGTGGAATCCTGGCATATCTTCGCATTGCAGTTTCTAAACATAACCCCACCCCCCCTCCCAGAAAGCTGTCCCAAATGTGCCTTTAATAGGGAAAACAGAGCATATTAGTCACTGGAATACAAATAGCAGCTTCTATTATGATCAGAGAGTTCATAATATCATTTAATGAAACAACTGTTCAGTTGTTTCACTGATTCATAGGAGAGTATATCCTATACAGCTACCTTCCATATATCTGACCAGCCAGTGTTCACTCTCATTCTTTCCACTCTTTCAAAACATCATTAATAGTACTTTCCTGTTAGGCTGGCCTTTTCATCTGAAAACTATGTCTTTATACTCCTTCTCTTTGGATCAGTTTGACTGCAGTTCCAAACTCTGGCTTTGACCTTCCTCCCTTTGAGCAGCATTAGAGGTTCTGCACTACAGAGCTGTCTTCCTTAATGGAGCTTAAGGGATAGGGCATCAGGACTGAGGTCTTCTTTTTCAACAATGGGACAGTCTTTTGTAGCTGATATCTAAGCTACCAGTTTGGAAGCCCTCCCCAAGTTAGTTTTAAAGACAGATTGCATGCTTGCAGAATGAAATCAACAAACTCTGGTTTCAGAAAGTGTGAACTGGGTTGCAGGAGCGTATTCTTTTTAAAACCGATCATGCCCTTGATCTTTCCCAGTGTATATAATCTCTTAAAAAAACCTATTTAATTCTTCCTATTTTTTGTTATTTGCAAGAATAAACTATTTATATCGGGGCAAAGGTTTTATTATGAAAATTGGTGCAATTTGATAATACATTAGAGAAGGAGTAAACATTTGTAATGATAGCAGTTAAAGCACTGAGTGCATAGCAGACAAAGATTCAGCAAGTGAAAGACATCTCTCTCTCTAGTAATGGCGTGTATAAATAGCCCACAACCAGTATGTAGTCCATGTTATGGTCTGATGGGTATAGCTGTTGTGTGCTAAGTGAGTTTATTTAGCCTGTGGTCACCCTCCTCTCCAGCAATCTAGGAGCTGCAGGCTTATTTCTCTTGAGGGCCTAATCTCAGAGAATTGCCCGCCTCTCTGAAATTGTCATTTTCCATAAACCTTTAACTAAATAATAGATAGAAGTGATTTTTGATTATAGATGGCTTTGAGTGACATTTTGACAAACAGGTTTCAATAATTCTTCAACTTCTAAGTCATCCAGTACTATCTTTTACCAGTTTTGGACACAACACCTACATGAAGCCTTTGATAATAGCAAAAAAAAGCCCACATGCATACAGACATATTTAAACGGCTATTAATTCAATGATCAGTGAATTAGAAAGGGTTGATTTGTATTAAGAAAAACTACAGAAGGAGTAAGATATGGCAAGTCTCATATATATCTTGCATCGTTCTTCACATAATCTGTGAACTTGACCCATAAGCATTATCTCGGATATCTAAGTTACTATATCATGAAATTATTTTTCCACAGTTGAAACACTAAATAATGCATAAAAGACTTAGTTCCAAATACTGCAGTGCAGTTGCATCAAGGATGGATACAGAAATATTTATAGTTTGCATACTACTGAAATTTTCCTTAAAATAAGAACCCAAAGCAAGAGATACATATTTACAAATTATTTTGGTGCATGCTAGTTCAGTAATTGGCACAATGTAGAAGCAGACAGCCTTGTACCAGTTGTACTATCTTACTGGCTTTGCATAGTCAGAAGTAGTTTGTGTTCTCTGCTTTGATTAAATTCTTTTATTTAGTACTGTGGCAATTTCAACTCTTTCATTTGTAAAGCTCAAGCTGTTTGGCTTTCTTGCCTTGCAACTTGGGTGTGTTTTAGTGACATTTTCATTTCTTACTTGCAGTCTAGAAGTGTGAGATGCAGTAAGACCTAGTTTGGTTAACTTAAAGACAACAATAATCCCCTCAGTGTAAAAGGAGCAGAATTTAATTTTCTGTAGTTTTTTCCTTTCCCAGTGCAAAGCAAGACGTTCTTCCCTTTCTTTTGAGTTATGACTCACTTCTCCAGATTTTGTTTTGATCTGAGTAATTAGTGGTTTTTTGTCTTTTATTCTTTATTTTTAGCAACCACAGTCTATCTCCCACTTAGTTGCTGACATAAAAATATTAGCAGAAAGATGTTGCCTCGAAGGGTAAGGAAAAACCATTCATAAAAATCTCAGTGAGGATTAAGTGGGATTCATCCAGGAAAGATCAAGGGTTCAAAAAGATTGTTATTAAACATGTTTATAGAGCACTTTGAGAATACAGCATATTCCCTGTTCCAGTAAGCTCACAGCTCGGTGGTGGGGAGAGAGATGAGATGACTGGTGAGGAGAAAAAGGAAGGAAGGTTCCTCAAAGGAGGGAGTTGAGGGAGGAGTGAGAAGTTATTTGGAGTACAGGAAATGTGCGATGGTGCTGCACACAGAAGGGGACACAATGTCAGGAATGAGAGGAGGCGACTAAAGAGCTGAGGGAGCCTTTAACAGACCTCATCACAGTGTTGGCCCATTCCTTTGCGAGTCAGACGAGGCGTGGAGGAGGCTCGAGACACACTTCTAGCTCTCTGTCTCCTTTGGGGCTGTGAAATCTTATGAAAAACTGTTTCTTTGCGAGTTGCCTTGTGTAAAAATCCCAAATAAAAGTGATATTAAGGGGGATATTGGTAGAAAAGATTGAACACCTCTGTTTTTACAGAAAAGACACATACTACCTGGCTAGACCTAGTATCTCACAGGCACTATCTGCCAGGGTGAAAAACAGGATTCTGTGAACTTGTGCATAGATAGGGATGACTCTCTGCTCAGCCCATGAGAGTGGGAAAAACAAAGCTGAGTTAGCCCAGTGCAGTAGTCCTTGCATTAGGATAGGGTACAGGATGCTAATAAGGAGGAAATCCCACCTCCATTCAGCGACCAGTAAGGTCTCACTGGGCTCCCATTTCTGCTGTTTGCAGGCCTGTTGGGCTCAAAACTTGAGGACCGGGTTGCTTCACAGAGGCCAGCCGCTGGATATTAAGACAATTAGGGGCACAAACCCCACAGCCTCTTCATGTGGTGTTGCAAGCTCTTAACAGCCGGAAGCCAAAATTGAGGGAATTATTTTTCCTTGTTTGCATGTGTTCATCATCTCTTCCCTGGTCCTTCAGATTTCCATAGAAGGGCACTGAGGGTCCCCAGCCATCCATGTGTTGGCAGATTGTCCAGGTCCTGTAACAGGGTTGGGGACCCCCTTTTCTTTGATTTGGAGCTCCTCTGGGGGTCAGAGTGGCAGAACTGCCTCCATTTTTTGACTGCATCCAGAGCAGCCACAAACGTACATCCATACCTACAGAGAATCTGAAAACAGAATCCCTTAGCACAGAGTCTATAGATTTCATATGTAAATGCCTGGAATAATTACTCTATATTCTTTAAGGACTACAAGCAAATACAATTTTTTTTTTGTATGTGACCATCATGTCCAAAAACACAAGCGTTCTGGATAATGAGTCAATATCTAATTAAGGACATCACCAAACTACACTTATTTCTCAGACTTAGTATCTTCCCACTGGGAATATTCACTAATCTCTCACTGATTAATTACTGTAAAGACTTATGCTTCTGGATAATTATAAGATGTGTGATAATGGATCAGACCTTTAATCCATTAAATCTGGTATCTTGCTTCTGACTCTGACCAACAGCTAATGCATCTCAGAAAGGTGAATAACTCCATGCAGCAAATACTCTATTGTGGAATGTGGAAGAAGGAGCCCTTCCTCACCTCACTGGGTAATTGCTTTGAAGTATGAGATATAATTACCATTATCTTAGTCCATATAACTACATGTCATAAAATGATGAGTACTTAGCGTGTGGCAGACTGAAAATAGAAGGATCTGAAATAACCTCTGTTGGGTAATAGAACTGGGGTATGTCTAAGAAAATGTGGTTAGCCATACCAAAACTTTGGAATTCTTTACTCCGAACCAAATCTCAAGGTTGCATCTAACATCTATTTTTTAATGTCAGAAAAATATATACTTCTGAGAAAGCCACAGCCTGTTTTAAGAGTTTAAAATGCTCCAAAATCATTTTCCAGTTTGTTACCTATAGTGTGGCTGGACATTTGTTGTAGTGAATCGTCTCAAGGAAGCCTTGCAGGGCATGCGCGCTGCTTGCTGCTGGCTTGCGAGGCAGCAGGGTGTAAGAATAGGTGTGACATCCTAGGAGGGCCACAGGTAGGGGCTGGTGGCTTTGCGTGGCACCTCTGCAAGGGTTAATGGCAAGGGGCTTCTCTAAAGCACAAGAATGCTGTTTGGCACATTATATGGCTCAGGCTTAAAGAGGGAAAAAAAAGTCCTCTGGGTACAGTAGAAGTTAATTTATTTTTGTGCAATACCCTAATTGATGGTATATTGAGGTGGAGTCTTATCCTGACAGAAGGAGCATCAGCTCTGCCCTCATACATTTCTTATCTATAAGACATAAATGCAAAACAAGTGATGGCCAATCTCTGCCCACATGATTAGAACCCCTGCAATGGGAACTGAGTGTTGGATGCTGATGTCTCATCCCAGTCCTTTGATTTCAATGAGGATTTTTTTTTCTGGAAAGAACTGATGAAAGCAATCGGGATTTAGACCAATGCTTTTCTTCCAAACTTGGTTTTGGATACAGACCTGGGTTCTGATTTCACACAGGTTTCATGTGATGGTAACTCAGTTGAATTAAGTGCACTTACTCCTGGTTTACACAGACATAACTGAGAGCAGAATCAGGTCTTACATGTTAACACATATGGGTGACTGTATAACCAACTGGCATACAGTAGGCACCATTAAAATCTTGACATTTACTGCTCATAGTAGTTAAATTTACTGTGCTATTTGCAGTATTCCCAAGTCAAAGAGTAGGAAATCCTTTAAATACTGCCGTAAAAGTAAATCCCATGGTGTGATAAATGTCAGGATTTAAAGGAACCCAATTTTGTTGTTGTTTTCTTCTTTTTTTTATTGCTATGTTCAAACTTTTTGTGTCTTTTTTTTTTTTTTTTTTTTTTTTTTTTTTGTGGTTATATTTTTTATCAAAAAATCTCCTTCTTTGAGACTGGCTGAAGCCTGCACTGGTGTGATATTTCCTTAAATATTCTCCTTCTAGAGACTTCGTCTTTCCAAAGATTGTGTGTCACATAAAGGGCATTTGAGATGCCTGTGAGCATCCCTGCTGGATCCACCTACTTTCTTCTTGGTTACACCTTTCACTGAGGAGTGGAGGGGCCCTGAGAGTTGGTCCACGGATTCTCCACCACCCAGGCCTTCTGCTGGAGGGAGAACTTAGCAGAGAGCAGGTGACATTGGCTTTCCAGTGCCTTTGTTAGAAGAACCTAAACCACTATTTTGACACTGTTCCCACAGATGCACACAGCAATACTTTTCCCTCCCCTGAAATGACAGAAATTATGAAGAGTGTTGGAGAAGATTTTGCAATGATACCGGACAAGATTTAAAATACTCAGGTTCCTAGGGATAGATGCTTTTGTAAATCTGTTTGATTCACAAAAACTTTCACTCTTAAGTCTCAATCTACATTTAGACGGTTTTGTAAAGCCTACCAAATAATTAGTTGCATCTTTAGATACCAGAAGACCTTCTATAAATGCGTTCTGTGAGTTAGTTTATGAGCAAACTTGGGGCTTTCCCATGAAAGCATAGATTCATTTTTGTGGCTAGGTAGTATTCATATAAAATACAATGATCATTTTGAACAGTAACAGGAGTCTTGCTCACCTTTCCTCCCCTTCCACCTGCTTTATCCTCCCCCACCCCCAACCTAAAAGGAGCTGGTTTAGGACTGGGAGACCTGAAGAACACTAGGAAATCTGTGCAAAGTTTGGAGCAAGTCCGTGCTGCAGAATCACCGGTGCCCACTTGTCCCATTCAAAACAATCTCCACTTTTATGACAAGGAAGGGAAGAGAAACAAAGAGTGGCAGTGAAAGGATGGGGAAAAATAAGAATTATTGCCCTGGCTTAAGTGCACAGTCTATTTTTGGAGAAGGGTTAATAGTGTACTGCCAGTAGACTGGTTCCTCTCCATGCACAACTGTTGGGGATGTCCTCTCAAATCTGGCTACTGCCTGGTTAGCTGGCATGTGATATAAAGCAGGAAATAGGAGTGTGCCAGGCATATATAACTGTATGTGTGCCACTCCTGGTCCATCTGCAGAGTAATACTGCACCTGCCAGTTGCTTTAGCTGGCTGGGGGGAGGAGGGAAGGAAGAGAAATTATGTATTATCAGACAGGGAAAGCCCACCATCTTCTCATTTTCCTTTCATTGCTCTGCTCTTGTTTCCTTTGTTTTTACAACAGAGTTGAACAAATACCACAGTATGTTTTCAAAAAATGGCTCTTTGGAACTGGGTACTTTTGGGGTACTGCTTATGAAGTAAAAACACCTTGTATTTGTTTTTTAGTGAACAAAGCTGTCAGTGTATGCAGGTTTGTACACCTCTGGGTATCATATATCTTGACTTCGAACCCCATTTTTACATGTAGGGGATTATATTAATAATTTGGAACCTTCTCCACAAAAAATGTAAATTGCCTATAAAGCAATACATTTCCTTACTGCTCATCAATCATTTTTCTTCTGCAAAAATTTCCAGCACCCATTAAGAGCCTTAAATCATAAAACCTAACTGCTTCTGAATAAATAAAATTTGGAACTTGATATGGATGACCTACTATTTCATCCTGTAAATGACAGAGGACTGAGCCTGGGGATGGAATAAACCAACACCAACTGACATAAAGGATGCTCCATCCTCAGGATAGACAGCAAAATCTTCATCCCAAGCATCTTTAAAATTTGTGAATATTCTTGGACTGGCTTTTTTTGGCTTTCCAGAACTCATACCGTCTCTCAGTGGAAGAAAGTTTACATGTTTTCTTGATCCAGATTAAAAAAAAGTGTTATTGCCTCAGGGCCTCTTCAGTGACTCTAAGAAACTGTTGTTTCTCCATTTCCACTTTTTTCCACTGCAATCTCAGTATCTCATCATTTCTCTGAAAAAAAAATTTGTGAATTCCAGATTTCTGTAGAGTCGGTCAATGGTATTCTGGAAATAGTAACTCAAGCTAAATTTCTGCATCCTCGCTAAGTGTTAGGTTTAGCTCTTGCTAGTAAAAAGAGCATGTGCTTTTGTGTCAGACCAGATCTATTGCACAGAGCCCACGGGCCTCCTTTTTCTACTGTATTTGTACGTATTCGACTTTTGTGGTCATGTACAGGAAATAAGTGTGATGGGGGAACTTTAAATGTCAACACACATATGTTCATGGCAGTCCCCTTCTTGTTGTCTCCTCATAATGGATTTATTGATTCAAACTTTCTCTGTCATCACAGATACGATGTACATGCACACCATGCCAGACGGCACAGCACAACAGCCAGGCATACGATATCCAAGTTTGTGGTGGTGATGGTGAAATGGTGACAGGTCGGGATTACCACTTTTATTGCCAGGGAGTCAGGTTGTGGTCATTCATGAGACAGCTGTTAGAGAGTGATCACATTAACAATGTGAGCTGTGAAAACAACATGTGGCGTTGCTAAAAGCTACTTCTCAAATGACATGGTGATGTCAGAGCTTTTTGGGTATTACATGTTTTCACAAATGATACATCACAAGCCTAAATAATATAGATCATTTCTACATATTTTATTATTAGTGTGAAATAAATGTGTTATAATAGGTTTTTAAAGTGCCAGGTGGCTTATACTGTCTGTTTATCAGCTATTTTACTGCTGCTCCATTGCACGCTCATCTTAAGTATATTTACTCAACACCTCTGACTTCAAACAGGCAAGCTCTTTTATCTAACTTCACAGCATATTCTTCTCACAGTGGTGGATGTCATCATCATTTTCTCTCGACATTGTTTTCAGCACATTTTCTCACTTCCATTCTCCCTCTCCCATGTTTCTGTTCCCTTCGGTCCCTCCTGCAGGCACATGTTTTACCTAACTAGGAGCAGAGTAATGTTGCATGTAGCAAAAGAGTAGCCATGTGGCTGCACCGCTGTGACCCAGTCATTTCTCAGCCTATTCCTTCCAATTCACCTCTGGTATTCAATATTCAATTCAAAATACAGGTCCTTTGGGGCATAGAGCACATTTTGCAGTGCTCTTAGGGGTATCAAGTTATTTTGGGAGGTAGTAAATAATGTGCAAGTGTGACTATAGACACCAGTACCCAGATCTGTTTTAGAACGAGAAAGTAACTGCTTAGCAACTAAAGCAGTGCTTCCTCAAAATAAGAACTAAGAAGTCCAGTTATTCACATTAAATAGTATATTTTTGATGGGACACCATGATATAGAAAGCACTCTGTAGCAGAAGTAAAGATAGTAGACTCTGTCCTGAAATAAATGGAAAACGGAGTCCCAAAATGACAGCAGACTGGTTCAGCCAAAGGTCAACTCATGAGTTAGAAGGAATTAATTTTCTAGGCACCAGTAAAGCAATGAGGCTTATCAAACAATGCTATTTTTCCATCAAGAAAAAACATCATGGCAGCCTCTGTTCTCTACTTTCATACATTTCCATTTAAAAAAAAAAAGTGGAACAGTAAACAAATACATTTACTTCTGGAATCGTGACACCCTTTCTGCTTATTTCTTTGCAGGGATTATTTTAAAATACCAAAGAGAAAGCTGAAGAGATGAAATTCTAGTGAGACTCTAGCTCCATTGTGGCCACAGACGTCCCGACTTTTGGCCATGGTGTGCTCCCAGTACACCACTCATTTCTCCCCATATCCCTCAGGGATCATCTGCAGCGAGGTCTGGTTCCGTATTACTGTCCAGTTACCCTAAACTGGTGTTGAGGGCAGCTGCAGTGCCCAAAACAACATGCATGGCACATGATCTCACGCGATCTGCTAACCTTTCATTAGCCACCTCCTCCCCTCTCTTCCTCCTCTTGTCCCCTCTCCATCACCAACACATTGCATTTTCATGCTGTTATTAAGCTTTGGACATTGGTACGAGGCATTGATACTGAAGGGATGCTGCTCTTCAGCTGCCTTCCTTGTACCCTGCGTTGTAAATATATCTTGCTGCCCAAACATACGAATCCGGAGAGTGCTGACAAGCCAGCACTCTCCTGACCACTATGACAGTGATAACAGCCCAGCAGTTCTCAGGGATCTAGCTTATGACAAGTTTCTTTAAATCAGACAAGATCTTAAGTGCCTGTCATAAGTCAGTCATCCTTCAAGTGCTCCCATTTCCTGCATGTGAGCTCTTTACAGACTTACCCATCTGTGTTTATATATAGGACTGTGGTGAAAAACCACTGTAAGAACTAGGTCTACAAGAAGATACGTGGGTTAGGTGTCCTGTCCCTAGGGGAGAAATATCACCTGTGCTATATAAATCACCATTTCACTAAGGTACTCCCTACTAATTCCATAACCACCGGGCCCCTGCCAAATCCCAGAGGGAGTTTAGCAGGATAAGGTGGAAACTGAAGGTTTAGCTAAGCAGAACTGCAGCTTTCAGAAGCTTGTTGTTCCATTGCTGCTTTCTGGCCTCGGTTTAGATGCTGCAGAACTTCATCACCATAGCAGTGGAATTGGGGTTTTTTCTTAAACTGAGCAAACACAAGCAGCAGCTTGTCTTCTCATGCTCATCAGCTCTTGCATCCATCCTTTGCTTTCTCAGGTGAAGTCATTATTACTTGTTCAAAGAGATCCAGGAGATGGGCATTTCTGAAAGGCTATGTGCTGTATCAAGTGTGTACCTTTAAGCTACATCAGAAGTAAATAATCAAGTTTTGATTCAGTGGCTGAGTTGCAAAACCAGGAGTAAAAATATATTTCCAGTTGACCAGAAGCAGATTTTCCGCCCCCCCCTTTTTTTTCAGTGTGAATTGGAAAATAAAAAATGCCTCATTTTCATCCAAGAGAAAACTTCTCTTTATTTTGTGTATTTTTCATCTGTTAAAAATCTCATTTGCTACATTTCAAAACAAAATGTTCCAAAACAGAATGCCATAATATTGTTTTTTAAAACAGTGTATCTTAAGAGCTTTAACTGCATCATCTATTTTTGAGTCTTTTTTTTTGAGAGTCTTATTTTTGAGACTTTTTGAGTCTTTTTTGAGTCTATTTTTGGCTGAAACTATTCATCAAATTTAAACTAAATATGTGGGTAGTTGTGGTCAACCTCAAACTGCATATTTGGTGACTAAACTATTCTCAGGGGGGAAATGCCTCACCCTAGTTATAATATCTAATTTCTTCTTTATCATCACCTTTTGACAGAAGTAGAGAAATACTGGGATTTTTATTCTACTTATTCCTATCAGTGCAGCAGGGCATATCTAGCATTCCTCTCCTTTTTCTTTAAGAAATAAGTATTTTTCTCTAACTAGTGCGTTCGTAAACTAGTGGATTGGGAATAATCTTCCTATGTAATGAGTGGTCTGCCTTGTCTATGTATTCATTTTCTCCTCACCGATAACCTCCATAGAAATCTGGCTTTCTTCCGCATGTCAGGAATGTATAGGAATGTTTCCTCAACTTCCTTTCTCCGGCTTGCTGCAAGCTGTAATATGCAGGTTTCTCTCCTTGCATTTTCTTATTTTCCTTTGTAGACTGCTCTTGTTAGTTTTAATTACAGCAGTGGAGGACAGTATGCTAAAGAGCTCCCCAAGGAGGTGGCACTAATGGTCACATGTTCCCCCTGAGTGACAGCATCCGTTCTGGTTGCAGTACTACAAAGACATGGGGGCAATTCTTGTATGGATTGGTAAACGGACTTTGTGTGAGAAGATAAATTAGCAGGCATCTGCGTTTCTTATTTGAATAGGCTATGTGTGACTCAGTAAGCCTTTTGTTCAGTGGGCTAAAAAATGGCATGCAACTCCTCATCAGTATTGAAATTTTAAAGCATATTAAATTACTGTGGCATATTTTTGAAGAGTGTAAAGAAAAAAATGTAGTGGATTTAGCACTGTGCCTTTCAAACCGTCAACCCCAACACTGAAACAAAAAACTAAGAAAATAGCAGAAAAAAACCTGAATGGTTTGTATACAGAAAGAAGCTAAGACACGTGTGAAATACTATTTTCAATAGTGGTTTTATTACAGTGTCAGTGCACACTATGGGTGCATGCATACGCTACAGATTCCCGTTGCTGGTTTTGTGATTTGTATAAAGCATACTGAGATTTACATCACAAGATGTAACTTTTGGAGGTGTTTTTACGCCAACCTTTGCCAAAATTCAGCACGTGATCTTTAGTTTGCACCCACTGTTGCATTTGCCAGCATTTTTGTAGAAGTAAGAACACTAAGCTATGCATACTGTGCACTGTTAACATACGTTAGCTGTGCCTTGTGGCAGTATTCAATCAGATGAATAAATGGAACAGTATGTCAATGCACAGTATGATTGCAATTCAGAATCATACGGAAAAGTTGGTATTGCAACATCTGCATAGGCACTATCATAACGTCAAGGAAAAAAGTAATAATGCCGTTCTTGTTTCATTGGGTCAAATGCGAATAAAACAACCATGACCTAACACGGAAGGCATTTTGAAAAGTATTTTTAATGGTTTTTGAAAAATAATTATAATTAACAGCACAAAGGGAGCTGATATTGGGATGCGGTATTTACATAGCTCAAGCTGAGTCTTTGAGTCAGACTTAGTCTTTATTTGCGTAGTCTACAAGAAACAGATTACAACATTCACCTCTTCGATGAAGCCATTAGCATGCTTTTTGGACACTATCAAATATCGCTGCTATCAAATACTGCTACTTCTATTACTGTTGTTAATAGCGATTATTATTGCAGAAGGAATAATGGCATATTTATGACACCAGGTGACATCAGAGGAAGAGTTATTTTTCTTATGAGAGTCTCTAAAGGACCAAGTTCTGTGCCTAAGGAGAAAACAGGACATCTATATCAAGACCTATTAAGAATAAAGATCAGAATTTTCCATGTTGTCCAAAGCTGCGATACTCTTTCTTTCTTACAATGCCAGCCGAAAGCAGGGAGGGAGGAGGGTGGGAGAGGAACAATAGATCAACAGTTCTGTCTATGTTTAAAAATTCACAGCACCTCTGCTACACCAGAATATTATGTGACAATAATGTTAGGCCTCTGATTTATACCAACAGATGCAGGGAAATTCCAAATTAAGGCTGTCATTCTCCCCTCGCTGCAGATCCTCTGTTGGTACAACTTTATGTAGCACCTCCGAGTTCGGTGGAGAGATGCCAGTTTACATCAGCTGAGGATCTGGCCCACTGCGGTGCGGAGGCCTTAGCTCTGTTTAAATCAGATCCACAGTTACTGGTAACACAGTTGATCCATACTTAATATGTATTTACAACACACAGGTGTAAAACACGCACAGGAAGGTCATAAATTTGGAAGCTCTCTATTAAAAAGCCTCCTCGTTATAAATGGATTTTTAAAATGTTCCCTTTGTTTTATCCTCAAAAGATGTAGACCGGTCGAAAAATATGCAAACGCTATGCCTTTAAAACACCAAATGCAAGTGAGTTTTAATAACCTATCAGGATCTTAGTCCATCATAACATTTAATCTGCATTACATCTCACTTCCTAATCGCTACTTTCATTCCAATTGTGAGCAGAGAGGGTGGGGGAGAGATGAGAATTTCAGATAAGTGCCAGTAAAACAAGTTTGCTCTACAGCTGGCAAGCGCTGTGCACACGTTAACGGTGCCTTATGGCAGTATTCAATCAAATGATTCTATAAACTAAAAATAATCACCCTAATACTAATACCTATTATTCTTCATTGTTACTGGTCGCTATGGTGCTGCATCTGACTATGAAGAATTCACCGCCATTATTACCCTCACTGTCTCTCTCTCTCTGAAATGTGATCTAATTGCAGAATCCACACCTGTTCGACAGTTCAATAGAAGCCTGCTTTTGATGGAAGCAGACTTTCAAGTACACACACACGCTCATACACAGGCACACGCGCACGCACAGGCACACACTCGCACACAAATGTGTGCACGCACAGACACGCATACCAATTCACGGAAGACTTCAGCTGGAGGAAAAATAGAGTGTGAGTTGATCAGAAAATAATATTGCGAGGAGTAAAAAGAAAAAAAAAAAAGCTTGTGTTTTGTGGTCATTGGAAGATTGCTGATGGGTGCATAAATAAAGCATGCTGGAACATCTGTTCTTTGTTGTGCATTCAGCTTTTTAATGTCTTCAAAGAGCAGCACTGACGCATCACTGACTACCACTCCCCATTCAAGCAACATTTTACCAGAAAATAATAAACCTTCCTGGTGGGGTGCAAGGAGCCAAGGCATTTGGGCAATGCCATTAATTTGGAAATATCTCTTTTTCTGGGATTTTTAAATATCTCTCCCTTTGAACGTTGTTCAAATTTTGGGATCCAGCCTGGAGTCCCTATCAGCCTGAGCAGTAAATCAGCCTGAATATTCCACCCAAGCCTTTTCTTTCTGCACCAAAAAAAGAAAAAAAGGAAAAGAAGAGGCTGTTGTCAAGTCGAAGTTTATACACATTTTCCCTCACCTCTTAATTCTATTAATGTTAAAAATTCTGTCCAGAGGGATTCTTTTTTCCTTAACTTACAGTATTTATTTATACTGGTACAATTCAGCAGCAGCAAAGACCCCTGACAGTTTAACAATATTGGCTGGTTATTTTGAAACACTGTGCTAGGCAGCAAAAGATTAAAACCAGAGCATCCTAGACTGAGAGAAACCAGCTTGAATTCTAAAATAAAATTTTAGCAGCATGGATTTCTCTTGCCATAGGCTATGAGGCTACTATGAATTTCAGATGCATCTCCAGAGCTGTCAATGAGGTGGAAAGATGGGATTGGCATTACAAAGATTTGTTGCAATGTGATTCAATGTAATTGCAATCGAAGGTATAGCAACATTAAATCGCAGCTGAGAAAGAGCTGTTTATGCATGTACAGTATAGGAACAGGCATTTGCCCTACCACTCTAGGACCATGACAAGATTTTTTTTTTTACTGCTTTCTTCTGCTCTGCTCTTTCTAGGTCACAGCTCAAAGATACTGGAATACCAATTAGATGCTGGTGGGTTACATTTATAATGAGCCTGACGATGGTCTTGTCTTGTGACAGAATGCTTCAGAAAACACAAACACCTTTTAGGACAGTTTGGTAATTAGACACTATAATGTCTCTGTTCTATGCTAAGAGGTTTTTGGCCTCTTGACTGTTCATCTTCATTTTGTCTGCTCTGACAACTACTGTTGTTGCATACTCCAGCGCAGGGAGTAGAGGGTGGTGGTTCAGGCGTACCACTGACATCCTTGAGTACAATTCCTCTTGCTTTGGTAGCAACATCACCGATCTCCAAGAAGCTTCTTAGCGAAGTTTTGCCTTCTTAGACCAACTGGAACCTGATCTTAGAACTGGGACTTGGGATTCACTCCTGTCGCTCCTGAGGAAAACCATGTTATTTTTTGACTGGAAAAAGCATGAGATATATACCTTCCTCCTCAGCTTATTATACAGCCTGTGGCATGACTGTGCTACTCCTAACATCAAAGGGTGTGTTGCTATTGATTTTAATAAGAGCAGGAACAGTATCACCAAGATCATTAAAGTTCTCACAGTGCTTTGAGATCCTCAAATGCAATCAGATAAGAACAGAGGCACTCTATTTATCACAAGCATGGAAAAGCTCAAACGAATACATTCGAGGCTCACTGAGGTGAAGGAATAATCTTCCTATGGATGAGATCCTTGTCCCTGCAGCTCCTCAGTGCTTGACATTTAAGCAATGGATTTCACTCTCATAGCATCCCTGACAAAAAGAAAATAAACCTATTCTGATCTTGTGGCTGGGGAAACGAGGCACAAAGCAGTTGGAATAGCTTCCCATGGAGTCTCTCAGAAGTCAGACTGGAACCCAAGATTTTGAATGCCACCCACCTCTGTTGGCTGGCGTCCTTCCTGCTCCTGGCGCAGGTCTGGCTTCTGCTCAGAGACGGCTTTACCAGCGTATTCATACCTGGTCAACAGAGTGCTGAAGAGAAGAACGTACCCCTTCTCACGCATCTTTTGCTTCTGTGGTTTTGTTATGATTCTGCTCTTTAACTGAAGAATAAAATAAAAGGGGGACAGAAAGGGAACAAAAAAAAAAAACGTGCAAGGAAATCATTTTGCTGACAATGGAAGCAGGACAGTTTGACTCTAATAACAAAATATTTAAATGTGTTTGCTCCTCTGCTTAGAGATTCTTTTGCACAGTTCCATTATGCTGTACTTACATAGTAATTGCTCATTGACCATTTAATTACACAAAGCTGTCACCTTTACTCATAGTCAGTACATGGCTTCCAAATAGTCACTTTGGTATCAAGGAGGTGGGGGCCAGTTCACCTGGTAGCAGTAGTCAATATGAATAGGGGGAGCAAAACCTGGCCTGCAATAATTACCATGTAGCGACATAGTGTTTACATAGTAATTACCTTATTATTTTTATGGAAAAATACATGATTATTTTTGTCCTTTAGCCCAGAGTGCAGGCCACACAGTAATTACTTTTAGGCATAAGTATAATGTACAAACACACTTTTTATCTCTCTGCCTCTCTTCTGCATGCACACAGTTAGATGTGTTCACTGCATACAGTTACTCTGGCTATTTATCATTGCATCTTATTTAAGTCCTGAATCAAATAGTTGCTTCCTGGTACGTTGGCCTCATATATTAAAAGGTCATAATGAAGAAAATGTTTGGTTTTTTTTTTTGTTTGTTTGGTTGGTGGGTTTTTTTTCCCCAGAAAGCAATCACGATGTCTACCTAGATTTACTTTTCTTAGGCCATGATTCTTCATCAGTGTATGCCTTTATCCCAGGCCTACTGGGGCAATGGGTCAAATCCTTTTGCCTCTGGGAATGTCTGTTAAAATCATATTTTAAAGTTAAAATGAACTCAGAGATATACACTGTGTGTTCTTGACAGATGGGGCCAGACACTCACTACAGTCTGAAAAGAATATATTGACTCACCAGCTCATCTTCTTTTCATAGTGAGAAGTACTCCATTGATGACATTTCATGATGTTTAAGATGTGGGTAGCATTGCCTGGAAAGACAGAGATGGAGGGAGGGGAGAGAAAGAGATAATATTAGAGAATCAACCTGCCAATGTACAACAAAGGCCAGTCTCAATCCTGAACTGACACTGTAGGTGGATTTTTACAGCACTTGTGACTGTTACTAATTGGGACCAAATCTGAATGTTCTGCAATATGGCTCAAAAATAGCTTAGACCAGACATGAGGAGTTATTTTCCTGTACTTCTTGGGCACCAGTTTCTAGACATTGCCATGATCAGTACAGAAAGTGAGAGAGACAACTGTGCCTGAGCCTTGGATGAGAAGGGACCAAAACATCAGTTAGCGTGAATTTATTTAATGTCAATAGGTTTGTGTCACTTAACAACTGAAGAGGATCAGACCCAGAATAAACTCGCAAGAGTATGATCAGCTGGGATACAATAAATATCTTTAAGAAGAAATATGTTATTTGAATAACATTGAGAAAGAATTCAGGTGAGAAGTGCCTGTAATACATGAGAGACATGAACTCCATATTTAAAAGACTGACTATTCAGTTTACTTCTAATGCCGTTCATGAGTATCTCTTAAATCTGTTTGTCTTCCCTGTATGCAATGATCATTGAAGAAAAAAAAGGAAGATAATACAGCACAGTATCGCCTAATAATCTAACCTCCATTTTTTAAAGGAAATTGTCAGATATCCTATTTGGTACTTGGCTATTTATGTTAATATGTTACCTGAAATGTAAGTAGATTTGGGTGTCTATTGCACTGAAGACATGACAAAGATTTATAAAGCTTCATCACAATGAGTAGAACTCTCTGAGAATATTGACAGTGACTAATGCTGCCTACATCTCAATGGCAGCACTCTATACCTTACCCATTTTCTACAGAGAACAATCATATTACTACCGATTAGTTCTTTCTATCCATAAATGAACCCACCCTCCCCTTGCTTATTGATTCATTTAGTTCAGTCATTTATGATACACTTGAGCAGATATATTCTAGTTAAAAAAGGTTGGGATATTTTCTTCTGGTCAGTGATGGGATTGGAGAATCACGTTTGCAACCCTGAGACATTTTACATCTCTAATAAAACCTGCATACAGTTTTGTGGCTTACAGAAAGTATTTCTGGCCTTTGATCTCCATGTCACTCAGCACACATAGATCTGGCCAGGAGAAAACCAAAGGAACACATCTTCCTTTAGCTAACTGCATGTTCTCTGCCAAAAATATGGAACTCATTGTGACAGATCCTTGGTTGTGGATGAACAGATAAGGAGAAGGAAAAGAAGGATATAGGAACATGAACACAATGGAAGAAAGAATGGTAAAAGAGAAAACAGGCAAGGGAAAAAAGAAATGTGCGTGGTGAAAAGGAAAGGGAAAGAGTAAGGCTTCAGAAAATACTTTTTTAGCGGGTAGTGGTATGTGAACCCTTCTTTACAGCATGTGATGTGCCCTCTAAAAGTATTAAATATCTCACTGTCTCCATGAGTCACGTGAATTATTTTTCTTACCTAGACATGACTCCCACCACTACCTACAGTTATCTGAGAACTACAGCGGGATTTTCTAATCTGTTATGAAACTCTGGTGGACTGGGTCTATTTTCTAAAGAGTAACTGGAAACTTCAGTAACTAAATACCTGTAGTGAGGCAGGAGAGCAGTTTAGGGGAGGAATATGGTTTCAGCTTACAGACTGAAAAAAGTACTTAGCAGAATATAGCTGACAACCAGTTACCAAAAGCTATCTTCTTATTAATTTTGGCTTAGTATGGAATTCCCTAGTCTTTGAATGCTCTGGAACCAAGATGAGAACGTGTTAAGTGGTCAAAACAACAACAAATGATAGTTTTCAATCATCAGGAGGACTCTATAAACAAGTGAAGTTTGGGGGCCCTTCCACAGCCAAAAGATAGCCAGAAGCTATGTTGTGACCTTTCAAACTGTTTCCCTTGGGATGTCTGATGGGCCTAACACAGGTCCCAGGAGAACAAACCTCCCCACCAACCTTTCTCTAGTTCCACTTAAGAGAGAAAGCTGGACTTGAAACGGAGTGTTAGAAGTAAAGGTCAGTCCTTTATTTACATGAGCTTTATATGCTAGACTTCTCCCCTCTGCTTTCTCTTTCCTTCCCCAGAGATCTCTGCTTAAATCATTCCATCCCTTGAACTACTTCTTAGTGACAATTTTTCTTCATCCACAAGCTGGGGCTAAAGCAAGTCTTGTCTTTTAAGACACATATTCAGGCAGTAATGTGCTAAATCATGGCAGGTTTTGTCCCATAATTTGTGTGCTTTTCCTCTGCTGTCTGAGGTTTTCCTAGATTTCACTATATAGCACAGAACAAAGTATACATTTGCTGCTAGGAACCAGAGCAAAATCAGCATTTGGGAGAAAGTACGACTGAGTTCCTTATTTTACAGGGAAGAGTTGCAAACAGGTCTGGCTTTCCAAGTATTGTGAAATCCCCAGAAGAAAAGGTCTTTGTTACAAGAGCACCTATTAGACTTGAAAATCTCACTCCTCCTGGAACAGCCTCTACTTTCAGCCATACCTGCTTTGTTTTCTCTAGCTGGTAGACAGGGAAACTTTATTTAACAAAGTTGGGGTTTCATCCAGTGACTCCTTATATCAGTGGGAATCTTTCTACTGACTTCAGTGGGAGCTCTGTGCAGGTCCTGAATTGCTATCGTTTTCCAACTAGCGAAGACACTTGAGCATCTGGTGCTGTTCTAGCAAGCTTCTTACACAGCTTTGGTGAGAATTTTGAAGCTGACATAGAAAGAATTTTCCAGGGCTCACAAGCTCTTTGTATCTTCTTTTCTTTTTAGAAACACTCCTGACACGCTTGCGATACTGTTTGAATAAGAAAAAATAGAAGAGAAATCTAAACTGAGCATTGTAAAACATTCTGGGCAAGCGTTTGCTTGAGTTTAAAAATGGACTTGCTTCGCTGTGCTTATACAATTTTTTAGCACTTTGGAAGAACTGAGATATGTGATTGCTCTTGGAACGTGGAGTTCAACCCCCCCACCAGACTCTGCAGGCGATACGGGTCTGGGTTGTGAAGAAATAGCCATGCTGAAGGCAGTACTGGCACAGGCCTCCTGGGGCTTCTTCTTCCTGAGTCTGGGTAGGCAGTTTCTCTGTCTCCCACTGTAATGACTGATTTCTTTCATGTGGGCTGAGGGACACCGGTGACAATCTTACCATGTCTTAAGCAAGCTCAGGGTGCCCAGGGAAAACGTAGACATCTAATGCAATTCTAATCCTATTCATCTGTGCTTTCCATTTGGAAACAGATCTCCCATTTTTTTCCATCCTATGAAACAAACCTGATTATTTTTTTACTGTGATGGCATTGATGATCTAGAAACAGGAAAAACACCATGTGATCTGTGTGATCAGTAACAGTGAAGGGGCACAACCAGAATTTGCATATCGAGTGTCAAATATTCACACTAAGCTACCTGTGCTCTCACTATACAGTAAAAACCTACTCAAATTCTGTGGAATGAGAATCACATTTAGGAAAAATCAGTCTGCTCACGTATGTGCCATTAGTAGAAAGACTGGCAAATAAATTATCTACTGTGAATTACGCACTAATACAAGTGTCTATGTGATGTGTGTCTTTGTGAATTCATTTACACATGTCGAGGTATATGTATGCATATGAACATAAGTGTATCTCCTCATCCTCTCCCTTTACCTCTCTTTCATATGCTGGTACAGTAAGCGTAACAACTGCTGTGTTACTTCTCAGACACCAAGAGTCCCATCTTGTGTACAGGCCTGGGTATACTTGCTTTTTTCCTCTCTTTTTAGTCATTTCAGTAAAGAGGTTCTCTCTTTGATACCCACTTCCAAAACTCCCACTCACTTACTTCAGAACAAATCCAGCCTTGCTTGTACATGTGCGCGTGTTGAACAAGCCCTCATAAAATGCCTATCACATCATTATTTTGTTTAAACATTTTTATTTCTCCAGAGAATTTAAAATACACAAACATGTGATTCCATGAGGAAATGATCCAAAAGAGATTATAAATACAGCTATAAATGTCAAAGTTCTCAAAACATTTCACTGGCTCTATCTTCAGAAGAGACTGTTTACAGAGAAAACCCACGTCAGTGTGTTTTATTATTGTTATTGTGTGTTAAATGTTACAAATGCAATCTGTTTGCCTTACACGTAAACCATAGTCTCCGAATATCTTTAAGAATCACCTCTAACAGTTGTACTCAGAGACAGGAGTATAATTTAGTAGGATATTAAGCAATCTCTCCACAGCAGGAAAGGTTTTTGGGTTTCATACAACTCTCATCAGACGCACCTATCCTTAAACTCCCCAGAAATGAGTATTTTGCAGTGGATCATCTCTCCGGGCTCCATGTTTGTGAGAAGGATTGGAACACAGAAAGCTCAAAATGCAGACCTTACAAAACTTGAGTTCTTGCAGACTTGGGATCAGGCCATTTTTACTTAGTAAGAAGAACCACCAAAGGCTTTTTTTTTTCCCCCCTATGTAATTTTAAATTTCTTTCTGCATCTGCCTTCAAAATGATGCCTAAAAGACCCCTACTACAAAAAGTTCACACTCCTTTCCTTCTTTGATGGAAGAGGCTGCCTCCAGAAATGAATGAGTCTGAGTCAGAAGAATGAAGCAAACAAGCACCAAATCTCTTGTAAAATACAATATGCCTAAATTTGACAGTGTAAGTTTAAAATCCACAGCATGGAATGCATTCTAATACAGAGGACTGGAGTAACACATATCTGAAATTTGTCATGGATATTTAACTTGTTAGGAAAAACATTAAGACTAGAAGATCTTTTTCTTTGGTCTACTTGAATGTCGATCACAGCTGTTTGCTGCAATTATGGAAAACAAAGTAATATTTAAATTTCAAAATTTCTTTTTAAAGGCTGCATAGGAATGTTGGACGTAATTTCCCCGTTGTCACAGGAACCTGTGGGAGACATTTTGTCTGGAGGGTGGTCACAGAACATCCATTTTATGTTTCACAAGCTGCAAAGTCTTTCCCTATATCCTCTACACTTATTTAAAGGCAACATCCACAAAATTGGAATGTGCCACAAGGGGAGATCAGGAGAGGACAGGGACATCATGAGTGCACTAGCCAGTTGTGAGTGCATTTCTTAAAAGAAAATACCTCTGGAAGAAGCTATATCATCAGAGAAAGCAAAATTCCTCCCAATTCTCTAACAATCTTACACAGAGGAAAAAAATCCTTCCTGACTGCAGACCAAATTCAAATTCCAAATTATGTAAATAGTAAATTATGTAAATACAGGCTTGTGTGTCCCATGTTATTGTCCTTCACCTTGCTTCACAACAAGAAGCAGAAAGGTTTTGAAGCACACAGTATTTCAACATGCTTCATTTCAGTATTGTCTGGAATGAGAGTTGTGCTCCTAGACCCTTGAATTTCATCAGTAGCAAAGGGTAAAGTTTTGCTCTTAAGCATTCATCCTGACTATGTTCAGGCTCTCAGAGGAGAATTAACGGAATACAAGAACAATCTGACCACAGCCCCCTCTGGATCTGGGGCTCTACGGGAACAGTGCACAAAAGGGAGAAAATCTGACAGCTCAGTAGGGCCAAATAATTTGCCCTTCTTTTTTAGCGGTGAAATTTATTTATTGTCTACGGCTCACTGGCCCAATAGTCCAGGATTAGAGGTTTATCTCCTGAAAGTGGAATGTTTAATTCTAGTTTTGATTTTACCCCAAGACAAAGTCTCTGTAATTCTGGTTTTATGATTTATTGGCTGCAGTTTTCCCGAGATGAAAGTAGGAGTTCAGCAATCTGTTCTTGGAAATCCAGCATTTTGCAAGGATTCTCTGTCAGCAAACATGTGATAAGCAAAGACATTTTCTTGAGTTTCAGGCCAGTGGCTTATTCACAAGATATTTTCCTCTTTGAAAACAGGTCTTCACTCTTACTGTGTTGCTCTATTGATCAATCTGTTTTGAGAGAGAGGGAGAGCTCAGAAAAAGGAAGTTTCTTTTTTACCACATTAAATCCACTGAATTTGCCTGAGCCAGACATGATTATTCTCCAAATGGAAAGGGGTTTACCCTAAGTACCTTGTAAGCTTTTCTGGATGCTCCCGCAACACACAGGGAAAGGAATCAGCTAAGCTACCAGAGGCTAGCAACTTTGTGGAACAGCTCCCTGTGGCAGAGGGAACGAACACATTGCCTCCCGACATAAGTCTTTACCCACAGCAGTGAATATCTTGTGTCTGTACTAGGAAGAGAAGTAGGGAAGATGATTGGGTTTTGCCAAGCCTGAAGTGAAGGGAGTATGTGAAATATACAGCCTTCAGAGCGATCCCTGTGCTATCGCAGCCTATGCTGTCCGCATACATGGGGCACGTTTCTCCCCACAGCACTCAGAGTAAGTGCTTACCCTTCAGTGGGGCAGGAAGAGGACTGGAAAGTTTTGTCTTTATCTGTTTTTCCCAAGGAAATGACTTTGTAAAGGGTTTTCAAGTCCTTGAGGCCATCTGTGGAAAATTGATCCACGTACAGAAATTTCCTGCAGGAATGTGGTACATGGCAATGGTGAAAGAACATTTTCAGCTCTGATCTGCGCTCAGCTTCTTCTGGGCTTCTGCAAAAGCTCATCTCTTTGTGTCTTACTTGTCCACACAGAATTAAAGCCACATTCATTTTTTGCCCTGCTTGTGTCCATTGGCCTCTCTGGGGCCAAGGACTGAGAACTCTGAATACATCTTTTCTTTGTTCCAGTTTAAAGAATTACTTGATAGCTAGCCTGTGACTGAGAACATAACAGCCTTAGTCTGCGGCCTCTGGCAGAGGCGCGTAACATTGGAGTTCTGGTAAAAAACCCCACTCATAGCGACACTGCAAACTAAATCATTTAGTTTCCCACCTCACTGTTCGGTAACTCTGGTGTTCAGTGCTAGCAAAAATCTTGCTGGTAATGTAGAAAAATCAGAAGACTTTGATGCTTACAGAAGCCAGAAGCACATTACCAAAACCTACTTGATCTTCAAAACAGTAACAGAAATTCGTCAAGAAGAGGATGCTTTTATGAGACTGGCAGTTCTTTTTGCCCTCTGGATTGGAAACACTAAACCAGTGATACCACTTTCCTCACTGGACAGCAACAGGAAGTCCAGAGACTTTCTGGGACAAAGAACAGGAGCGGGGGGCGGGAAGCATGCTTTTAATCTTTCTCCCCCATTGCCTTTCACAAACCCTGGAATAACTAAAACGGAAGCTAAGTATTCTACATTTAAAATTTTGTGTCTCCTTTTCCCATACTACATTTTATCAACCAAAGATTTTTAGAATTTTTTTTCTCCAAATTCCCATGACAGAAGAAGTAGGAGAGAATTAAATGCACTTGAGTATGTTTTTTTGGTTCAGCTTGCAATCCTGAACAGATTATTCCATTTGCTGTACTTCAACTTTCACTCTTGTGAAAATCGGAAAGAAGAGCTATTTACTGCAATTATTTCCCTACCCTCCATTCATGTCTAAAACAGTGACAAAAACATAATGGATCACTTTGTTCATTGAATAAACAACCCACAAATGCAACTTTACAAGGTACATTCCCAGGAAACAGATCTATAAACCTGGTAAATGCACCAAGACCCCATCAGGGATGTTTGAACTAAATCTTAATTTGTCATTCATGAACACTTCACATGCCCCTCTAAATGAGTTATGTACTGCATCATCGACAGGAAATATAACAGACTGCACGTTGGAGATACCAAAAAGGGCTTGTGGGAGTGTTTTATTGAGCATTGCACAGGTGTTAACAATAGAGTGGGTAACACAGATCAAAGGATTGTGCAGAAGCCACTTGATAAGTTATAAACTGTTCATCTACCTTGTCTGATAACAAACTGCATGTCCACTCTGGCTCCTCTGTTCTCCCTGTGAGTGATACCTCAACAGAACAGAGGTGAACAGTAACGATATCACTGCAAACTTGACTCCACAGCTTCAATCCCAGATGGTCTTTATGACTACTTAGAGCAAGTTTGAGGTTGACCTAAATTGTGATGATGACAAATCTGGCAAAAGAATGAGCCTGCTCTAAAACAAACTCAATTTCCCACTCTCATCAGGCCTTCTGCATGGTGAGGATGGCACAGTGCCAGTGGGAGATAGCCCAAATGGACAACACCTCAGCATCATGGTGAGACTGTGTACTGGGGTATCTGAAGGACCTCCTCAGCAATGGAAACCAGCTTGGGCAGAGGAGTATGGAGGGAGTCGCTCAGTTCTGGAGGATTGTTTCCAGGCCTCCAAAGAACATCCTGTAGAAAAGCCAGACAGCAGTAAGTTAGTTTTCAGATGTGGACTTTTCTTCGTAACAGGCACTGATTTACAGAAGGAGGGAGATTTGAGGTTACTAGGTGACTGACATGACGCAGTGGTACCCTAATATCTGTACATCCACCTACTCAATCTTCCCTCCCTCCTTTTCTATCCACACTGGAGCTGTATTATCTGTCCTGATTATCAAATGAGAGTGTGAAAGACCAAATGACTGGGGTCATAGTGTCTAGCTTGGTAGGTTGTGTTAGAACTCTAATTTAATCTGCTCTGGTTTTGTTTCAGGTTGCAGGCTCTCTCCCCAGTTTTCTGTATGCTTGAGAGCTTTGCTTCAGATCAGTAGTCATGGTGGCAAGTGCCGGGCAGTGGGCTGAAACAATTTTATCTTGATGTGATAAAATAAAAGTGCATTACCAATGGCAGTGACAAGGTTTTAGTATTGGCAGTCTCACTGAAAAAAGGATGTGAAAAATGTCTGCCCACTGGGCCCAGAAGTTGTCACTGTTCTGACTGTGCTACAGAGGCACTTGTGTTTTTTGAGACCAAAGAAACAGATGGAGCCAGAAACACTGATTTCCATGTATACATTCTGTTAACATCTTCTCAGCTTAAAGTTCGCTTCACGTCCTTGAGTCTTCCAAATAGCACAGTAATGAATATGGAAGAAAAGTGCATGTTTTTGACTCAGCATCAAGAGAGTACAACTCAGTACTCCGTGAAAAGACAAGTACAGTGAAAGAGCCCTCCTCCTGACGGTTATTATTTTTGTCTGAAGAACAGAGTCACATCACAGGCAAGGCACACTGTCTAGTGTGCTAGGCATTGCACTGACAAACATTAGGGGCAATTCTTACTCCGAAGACCTTGCAGACAACTTGGAATTGTTTTGCTTGTTTTATAAATGAGCAACAGAGGCAAGCAATGATTGAGGGACTGCATCCTGTTCCGGTATCCAAATCATGGGAATTGTCCCCTTTCTCATAGCTCCCCCATGTAGAAAGTATTGGCTGATTGCTGACCCCCCGTATCTGAGCTGGAACGAGAGGTGTTTCATTCAGAAAAGCCCAACGTACTAACAGGCAGGGCAAGAAATGAAAACATTGCATCCAGGCACTCGCATTTTGAAGTTTTGAAAGTGGATTATTTTTTTTTCCAGTCTATTAATTTGTTCTTCCAATCAGTCAGTCCCACAAAGACGCAGCTCCCCAGGCACACACCCTGCTAGCAAACCTGCATCTGCAGAAGGTCCCTCCTTACGCTATATGCAAATCCTTCTGGAAGCTGGGAATCATTTGACTTATGAGGTTCCTGTCTCCTATACCCAAGTCATTCATCTAATTTACATGTATTCAGCTGCTTGTTTGTTTGCTTAGCATGCTAAGTATCAGTTTTTAGAGAGATCCACCATCTATATATGCTCTTTACAGGATGTGCCCATGTGTTACACAGAGGCTGTTTTGCTGTTTACCTCCTGCTGACTCCCTGGAGAGGATTGTGATGAGGTCTCCTATGCACCACACAAAGACTTATTTCCATGCTGTATAGTATGTATGATATAGTGTGCTTCTTTATCCAGCCTCGCTGTTGCACTGACCCCTTTGTTCTCTGGTCTTCTCTCTCTTCTTTTTCTGGCAAATGAGATACTGACATTGTTTTGCATTCTTTATGTTCACCAAAATAAACAAATTGTGAGCAGTACGCACCACAGCAAGGTGAATGGGTTAGAGAATTGTCTTACACAGTGTTAGGAATCACTGAAAGAATGGCTTCATAAATCCTTCCAGGGAAAACTGGTCTCCAGCCAGAGCTGTGGCATAACCTTTGGTGACATATAACTTTAAAACTCAAGTTCAGTCCAACAGAAAGTTGCCCTTAAAAAAAAAAAAGCCACCACCTAGAGGGAAGTTAAAGAAAAGACAGACTGTTTCCTCTTTTTTTTCTAATAAGAATATTTTTCGAATTTTCAAACATGGTGCAAGAAGAACACTTATTTGTACTTGGGCACCTTGGGAAATGTGCCTAGTCTTTCAGAGATGATGACTCAGCTTTCCACTGATGATAACGGGGTTTGGATCAGGCCCTCTGTTTGTACATGTCTTGTAGGTAAACAGAAACTTTAATGTCCCTTGCTTGTAATCCTCTCGTGCATGCAGAGAACAAAATTCACCATGTGAAGTAAGGAAGGAATAAAATAAACATACAGGTCATGCTTGCCAACAAAAGCAAACAGCAAGCCCTCCAAAGCAGCCTAAAAAAACCTGCCTGTGAACAGTTCTGGAGTCTCAGCGCCATTTTAAAATAACAAACCCCTTCTGGGACTACCATGATAATTGCTGCAAGAAAAATAATTTTCATCTGGTAGCTAACTATGCTGTATTTCAAGCCAGTGCCTAGATTATCCTTAAATACCTTTGACCCCAGGGAAATTTAAATTTAACTTTTTGTACCATTTCATTTACCAGTTCCAAATTACCTTTACCATTATTTTAAGTTACAAGATTGATAGACTATGTGACCTCGTGTAGATAAGATACAACTGAGAGCGGTCAAAAGTAAACGATTGTTTCACAAGCTGTTCTGGGAACCGATCAATGTGTTAATATCATATCTTGCAGAGTTGATTGATCAATTGAAAAAAAAGAACAAGAGAGATTTTCATTCGCCTGTTTTCTGAGGACACCATTTCAACCTGCACCCCAGACTCCTCCCTGTTTACAGCTGCAGATAACTCCTGGCTGACAAGAGAGGGGCAAAAGGCTTTCTCCTGAAGAAAAGTTACTCCACGTACTGGACTGTAGCACATTCAGGATGAAAAAGACGTTATCCACTCACACCCCCTTGAGATACAGAGGGCAGAAATAAATGGTTCATACGGTGTCTCTCTAGCTACTGAGCAGCATCTCCATAAGAGTGTTGTCCACTGGGTAAATGTTATTTTTCACAATGCTTTTTGGAAAGCTGCAGTATAAACACCAGGGTAAGATCAGTAACACTCATATTTGAGGGCAGTGAGAACTGGGAGGAAAAGACCTACAGCTTATGAAAGCCTGGAGGAAAAGCTAAGAGTTGTGTAAAAAAGAAAGCTAGAATTAGTAAGAATCTCTATTTGCCCTTCAGCTGTCCTCTCTTTTTTCTATTAAAGCTTTGGGAAAAAAATGACAACAGTTCATCTATTTTATTAACATCTTTTCTTCCCAGGAGAATTAGATGGGTGCAGACAGAAAGGATGGAAAGGTTTATTTTAGGCTAGTACCTAGGGTATTAATTATATACCTAGGGTATAATTAGGGTATAGCTAAGAGTCCTGGGATAATTATAGGAAATGGAAAACCGAGGCTGAATATCTGAAAAAACTCTTTCTGTCTATACTGAACTGTAGAATAGTTGCCCAAGAGAAATGTTCATTGTTTTGCATATGTAAAAAAATGATGGGCTATAAATTGGGGAAAATATCTTATAAATGTCTTGTCTTTCAAAAGATGCTTCTCATTTTGAGTTCCAGATGATCCATATCTATTGGTGTCCTCTGGTTTTCACTTGTGCCTTGTTTATACCAGAAACAGAAGATCATGGCATTGAGGTTAAAGAACTTTTCATGTGCTTGAAGTCCTGAGTCATTTGCTTTTCCATGCGTCCCTTCTGCTATTGTTACTGTTTCAATGACAATTGCTCAGCTCTTTTTCCCTCATAATGTCTAACCTGTTGCTTGGGGAAAATGCAGGCTCTGCTGGGGACTACATCACAAGGAGCAACCTTTCCATGGAAGGAAGATGGGCAGGATGCAGGAACAAGTCTCTCCTAACTGGAACCTTGGGGATTATCTGAAAATGATAGGAAAAATTCAAGCAGAGGAACAGGAGGAGGAAAGGAGTGAGTCCTCCTACTGTTAGCATAAGAAGGCCAGCCAGAATGAAGCCACTACTCATTTGGCTGTGAAAGAGGTTGTATTGGGGCATGCCATCTATCATCTTGCTCGGCCAGCAGCATGGACATAAGCAGAAACTGTTCCAACTGCATTAGCTACAGGGAGGGAGGACTTACAGGAGCAATACTATGGTAGGTTGGGTAAGTGCTTCAATGCCTCCTTTTGCTGAACACCAACTCTGGAGTCCAGCCCACCAGTAAACTTTGCAATCCACTGTCTATCTGAACATCTCTGAGGGCTTCCCACAGCATCCTTAAAAGTGCTCAGGAGCTTGCAGGCTCCGATCTGCCTCAGAATGTGAACAAGGGTGTCCAGGTGAAGCACAGGCAAAAACATGATTTGAAATGTCCTTTTAATGACCATGAAGCTTTGGTCTGTGCCACTAGTGTTGACCAAGAGTGGATTATTTGCGTAACGTTTCCTCTGGTGGTACCTGGTAGTGCATGCCACTTGCTTACTGAATCTGAGCTTCCTGAGGGCAGAGAAAAGGGAAGACTGAAAATTACAACTAGTATTTTGAACTGCAGGAGAGTGTCCCTGTTTTTCTCTCGTTCTTTGCAGGAAGTTAATTGCTGTCATCTTTCTAGGAGAAAGTGCCCTTACAATTGAATCTTAGGAGTTTTATAACATGTCTTAAAAATTGTTTGTTTATTATTTTGGGTTTTTCCTGTTGTTCCTCCCTTCTCTCCACTGATTTGCTTCAGTGAACCTAAGTGTACTGTACATTAACAGCTACAGCAAAAACTACTTTCTGTTTTTTAATCCAGATTTTTACGTAAGTTTTTAATGACTTTCAATCAGAGACAATTTGTAGTTGTAATAAAGCAATGGATGTTTATTATTATTGCTATTACATTATTATTATTATACTGTACACTATTATTATTGAATTGTAAACTTGAACTCTGTAGTGCATTTTTACAATTTTCTGTGATTTGCAAGTGTTTTGGGGGATCATTTACATAAAACAGAACTGATGGAGTTTTCATGCATCCTACAGTGAATTTCACTTTCTAGATTTGTTTTAAAAGAGTAATGTCACTCATTTTTGATTACCTTAGTAATTTGCTCTGCCTCTAGTTGGTCACAATTTTAATTTAAGGAAAGGATTTGATGTCTCAGAGACACTGGAGGATCCTGACAGTGAATCCCACTGCCTGTGGGAAGTGCTGATTGATATTCAGAGCTTTAACACTTCCCATTTTGCTGAAGGAGGAGCTTCATCACAGACATTCTAGTTCTTCGGGCCCTATTTTTCACTTTTTTACATCCCAACCACGTGTCTCGTGCCGTGCCACAGCTACAGTACTGAATTCCTCATCAGAGAGCTCTCTGAAAGCGGGATAATACTCCCGCAGTCTCAGCATTTACAATGTCCTCTGGGAGGTAAAATATCAGTTGTGGTGATTGACAGGACCTACATTCTCCTTGTTCTGCGCTGTTTTCCTTGGTGCAACAAAAAAAACCCAAACTTTTCTTGAAGATAGGGCATTTGTTTAACGTTGTACATCTTGCCATGCCCTGAGACAAATACTAGTTTATGAGCAGACAGATTTCAAAGCTGTCTGGACATCTGTACAGGTTACTGCATGGAGGGCAGCAATCGTCCCTGCTGCGATCCCGGGTCGGTAGTGATTTTGAAGAGTTTGCAGGCACACCCATGCATCTGTAGGGTACAGCAAGTCACAAGGCACGTAGGTATGAACTGGAGCTGAGCAAAGGCAAAGGTTATGGCTCTAGACATGAAGCTGACGGTCCTGTTCTTTCAGCTCTGGGTGACAGATAATCCATTTTATAGGCATTTGCTGAATGGGATCAGTCAAGGGGATGTTTGAACGCCTAGGACGGTTTGACCTGTGATTGTGTCACCCCTGTGAAGAAGTTTGTCATTCTCAAATGTTTTCTTGCTGCTTTATCTGCCAGCTCTTTCTCTCCATGTCCTTTTTAACTGGGTGAAGTCTGTATGTTTCAACCATACGGTATACAGCCATTGCTTAACTTAAAATCTTGCTGCTGAGCTGAGCAGAAAGCCAGTTGGAAGCCCAGAAAGTAACGGATGGACTCTGCTTTTCCCTCCAGCACCACACAGAGACCATTAGAAATGTCTCCTTCATGCCCACGTTTTCAGCAGCATCCCCCAGTCAGCTAAAGGCTTAACCTCATGTTTCCCTCTGAATATGGCTGACACAGGCCACGACGAAAGTGGCGCTGGAGCCGTGACGATTTCTGATTCTCTCAGGGGGTTTTTTTCCCCCTCAAGAAAGAAATTGATGTGTATTTTATCTGCTTTTGGCAAAAGCAAGCAAGCAAACAAACAGACGAAACAGCCACCGTGGAAAGGTGGGGCCCGAGGCCTGCAGGAACACAGCAGCTTCTGGCAAAGAGCTTCAGAAAAAGCCCAGAGGCCCCAGGGGTGGAAGTGCTCTTTCAGCGTTTTTTTGAGACTTGAAGAGGAAAGGACAATGGATTTAATCTCCAGGTAGATTATTTCTATTAAAGCTCACAAGACAGTAAAGGTAGGGGTGGCTCCGCAAAAAGCCTGGGCAACTCCATTCCCCCAGTGTCCCCAAGAGGAGATGCCACCACAGCCTGATGCCCCACGTGTGCAGCCTTGAGGCGCAGGGAGGCAAAGGCAGCCCTGAAACCAAGATCGTGTGAGTTAAAGCAGTAAAGTGGAGAATTGTATTTCCCAGGGCGAATGCCTGGTGGAGGACGTACTAGCAGCACAGGGCTCCCAGGCAGCTGTGTGGCAGACCCTGTGGTGAGAGCAACAGGCAGGAAATAAGGCAAGCAGCCATAGTAAGGGTGAGCAATGGGATCATGACCAGTGGTTTCTTGGCGGAGGGAGCGAAGCCTGACACCCAGAGCTGTGATAGCTGTGGAGATGTTGCACCTTCATGAGGGTCAGCGGACCGGAGGAGGAAAGCAGTGACTTGTCAGCCATGCTGTCACTCATCCTTGCTGAGGGAAGGCTTGGACTATGGCCAGCATGCTCTGGAGGCTGGTAGTTAGCCGTAGGGGATTATTAATATGCCCTTCTTTTCCTTCGATTTTTTGTTCCCCTCTCCCTTTTTCAATAGATGTTCTGCCATTTAAATCCGTGTGCTTAACTCATGGCGTGTGAGGGGGGAAAAAGTGCTTCACGTGCACCCAAGCCATGGGATTCCTTCGATTTCTGGGTTTGGAGTTTATGCCAGGGTTTAAACATTTCAGGGAGAATTCCCTAGAGGCCCCTCGTGGCTGCCAAAAAGCATCCTGGCAGATGGGTTGCAACTCCGTGACTTGATGCAAGCGAGTGGGAGGACATGCCTGCTCAGCGTGTCACGGCCCTGACACCTCCCTGCACTTACCCGCTCTTCAGCAGCAGCTGTGCTGCTGGACCCACCCTGCCCGGCACGGGAATGCTCCCAGAGAAACTCCCCTTGCACGCAGCTATTGATCTCACCAAGCGTTGCGGTAAATGATCACTTACAGCGCGGTCTGTAATCAGGATGAAGCTGAGATTTATTGAAGTTCCCCTCCTCAAGGGCCAGGGGTATTTATCTGAATTCAGTGGGTCCCCATTTGCCTGGTGACAGGACTGTGCAGATCCTCAATCACCGCCTTTTTATTTTCACAGCAGCAGACTCTTTTCTTCTTTAAGACTAGGAGGGCAAAGCCCTCCAAAACAAAAACCCTCATCAGAGGTTAAAAAAGCCCAAAACACTAATTAAAATAAATAACTAGGGACATAGTGAGAATGTTTGCCCACAAGGCAGGTTCTTGCAAGCTCTATTTTTTAACATTCCAGAAAATAACCACTGAAAATTTTGCCTTTTTTTTTTTTTTTGCAAGCATCTACTTGCAAAGTCCTTTCAGTAGCATGGTAGTTTCTCTTAAACATTTAGCACGTCGCTGTTCGCAAAAAGGCAGTGAATATTTTCTTAGCACATTCTAAATTATTTGAAGCTTTTTGCTAAAATAACAAATTAGTGCTCACCTTAGCCAAACCCACAAATATTTGTACAATTAAACAGCAAGCTTTGTAGTCAGAGTAGGAAAAGCATTCTCTTGTATTTTGTGGCGCCAAGCAGATTTTTTTTGTCCCACTAGATTAAGTTAGATTAACCAATCAGATAAAAAGAGCAACACTGAATGTATTAAACAATAAATTAAAGCCTTCTTTTTTAGGAATGCTCAATTCATTAGCCTTGATATTTGGAAAGACTGAAATGCTGTGGAGGTGGGATGGAGATAAGGTCTTATATGGCGCTTGTATCTATGGGTTTTAGAGGCTTAGAGAGGGTAACTAGCATGCAGGTGGGTCAAAATCAAGTGAATAGAAAGCAAGCAAGGTGGCATGCTACCTTCAACTGTGTCTCTTAGAAATGTCTCTTTTTTAGGCCTCATGTAAGTTATTGTTATGTAAGTGACCTGCACTCAGTCTTCCTTGGTTTTGCCTCCTGTCCATTGTAGGCAGCTGGGAAGAAGGTAGAGGTGAGAATAAAACAGGCTAAAAAGGGAAAGGAGAGAGAGAAACTATTTCCTTGACCCAGAGCAGACCTGAGAAGAGCGCGGAAGGTGAGGGCACCGTGCCAGCAGGGAGATTTCAGGAGAGGACTGACATGCCAAGAAGTGCCTGGTAGGGAAAGAGTTTTCTGCGCGAGGAAGGGGGGAGCCTCCGCTGTAGGCACAGGGCAATGTGTGTGTGGATCCTGCCTCCCCTAGCCTGCAGGACACCTCTTTGGCAAAGACCCTCCGTACTGGAGTAGGAGAGCATTGGGATTTAGGTTGTGTGCCAGTGCCTGCTTAATTTACTATTTCCTGTGATGACCGAGAGGTGGAAAAGGGGGTCACTGACCATCAGAAGTGAATGTGCTATTTCATGTATGATACATCATCCCTTTATTGATAGATATAACTTGCTCACTCTCTCTGTAATTCACTAAGGACAAGTGAAGGCCAAATATTTCTAAAGTAGTTTTAAAGTGATGCATGTAGCTCATAAAAAGCGTGTAAACCCTCCCTTCCAAAAAACTGCCCCAAAAGGAACACTGCTATTTTGTGGAAAGTGTTGACATACTAGAAACTATTCCATTGCTTTAATACAGAATTTCAGCCTTTCTGTTTCCAGGGATATTTTCATAAAGACGTGGTCTTTATTGCTTGAGAGATCATCTGCTCCTGCTGCTTATTCATCACTTGCAGCCATATAACACACAGTCCTCTGTGACATCATAATCATCTCCAGAGCAACTAATTATGATGCCACAATCACAGGAGTGACTTCAAGTGAGGAATAAGCAGCAGGAGCAAATGAACTTGCTAAGTAACAAATAGTCTGTTTTCAGGCAAATGTCCCTAGTAATAAAATAGGAGGAGGGGGGAAACCTACAGAAAACATGACACATGGCCAGAAATGTTCATAAATAGAACATTTAACAAAGTTTTTCACAAACGCCTCTTTGATGTCACATGCTGTAACTAGCTTCTCTGGGCCAAATTCTGAAAAACTGGAATAACTCCAAGGATTTGAGTCACTTGTATTGGCAGGGAAACAAAATGCACCAGATTACTTCAGATTTGCCCCAGTGCAACTGTACCTACTATGGAAATAGAAATAAAGTGACATCACAAGGGGCTTTTACATTCAGGCAAAACCAAGGAAATTGATTGGAAGTGATAGTTCTCAAACAACAGTGGCTTTAAACTGTTTTAGTTAGAATTTGGCATTGTAGAGTCAATGGTTATGTGTACATAAGCATGAAAGAGAAACCATCCTCTCACCTGTGTTACAAGGCTACCATAATCTTGAAAAGACGGCCCTGAATAAGAAGACTAAAATGGTAATGGTGACTTTGGCAAGAAAAAAACAGGACAAATCTCAGGTTTCTTGTCAATGCACTTGGTTTCAAATAAAGGGTAAAAAAAAAGAAGATTTTTTGGAAACTGAAGACTGGGTTAAGAAGTAGTGTGGTGGTTTATTTTTTTTTAATTTACAGAAAGTATACTCTATACTGAACAACAACAGATGTCCTAGGAGTGAATGCAGGGCCGTAATTCACTCTCAAGGCTCTGCTGCTGTTCATAAACTGCTCAGGCACTGTCTGACATCGGCAGAGTCCCGCAAGTGAATTACAGTCCCCTACCCACACTGGGGCCATACATTACTAGATGCAACGGGCAGCCAAGACACAGTTGGCTCATGTCACCAACTGGTTTGCAGGCAGACTGGTAGTGAAGGAAAAATTTTTTCAGAGGTGCATTTTCCTAAACACCTTTGTTACTTACGGGATACGTTCTGAAGCAAGTGTTGGTATTGCAAAGTTGGCTGCATTAACTTTAGGATTTGCTGCTAGAGTAGAACCAAGGAGCTTTGAGGAGCATGTTAAACCTCCAGCAGAACATGATGTCTGAATTTCATTCATTTCTGCCTGTGCGACACCATGAGGGTAGAAAAGGACATTAGTGCCCACAAAATGGTCTGGGGAACAGGTGTTACAGCCGATGGCAGGTTAAAATAGACCTGGAGGCTCCAAGAAATAGCCATTTCCCAAGTACTAGAGAATAGCCCAGATGGTAGATATTCTGATATCAGTGAATCTTTAATACTATCTCATAAAGATTTAAAATGCAGTTCAATTTCAGCACAGTTATTATAAACTCACATCTTACAGCCGTATCAAAAGCTCCCTTAATACAATATGGCTGCTTGCACTGAAAGCAACTTAAGCTAAGGATCACTAGTAAATCATTTGTTTTATGCTCAAGTTTCTCTGAAAAACTATTTCCCAGATGTAGTAACTTTCTTCTCAGCATTTTTATTCTAGGGTTTAAGTAACCCACAATCCCTTCTCATCTTACTAGATACCTAAAATGCTACATATTGCAAGAAAATTTGGCCAGAATTCTTCACTTGAAAGGAATATTCAGTTTACTTTAGAATCCTTAATAACTACAGAACCCCCCCATGACCCCACAAAAAAGCCTTTGCTACCACTCCTCTCCCCAAGTCCCGTTGCCACATCTCCCATAATTACCAACTCCCAGAGGCTGATTTTGAAGCCATGTATCTGGAACAGGCACAGCTGAAAGGAGTGGGAGGAGAGCAGTGACTCAGCACTACAGACTATAGTGCAATTTGTTTCTTTTTATTTCCACTTCACCGTTAAGAATTTAGCCAGAAAGGTTACATGGCAAGAGTCAGGGCAAAAGGCAGAACTGTAAAGAAAAGTAATGATTTTTTTTTGTTGTTTACTTATTTTGCTGGGGCTTTTCTTTTGCAAAGCATTGAGGAAGGATTGGACTATAAAAGCCTACCTTTTAGGTGAACCTATTAATATGGGCCAGGTAGTTACTAGGAATAAATTAGGGAAATCCTGTGATAGCTTTTATCAACGTGTTGGAGAGTTATATTTTAACTACTTCTTTGTTTTCAACACAAAGGAGCTGGTGTTAGGCATCAAATTTGGAAGAGGAAAGAAATAGTATGCTAATGTAATTCATGGTCAGATGATACAAAGTCAAAAGAAGTTGCAAATCTGAGTGAAGATAGAAAAATTACAATAGGCTAGAGAGAGGCTAGAAGCATCGGCAAAAACAGCATAAAGGGATTCAGTGTGGGGAAAAACAGTAGCTCAGATAGAACAATAGAGGCAAGTGATCCAGAACATTGAAATTCAATGGAAAGCAAAAATATGGAAAGCAATTGCTCTGTAAAAAAGGAAATGTTGTTACTGGGCAGTAATTAGATACGGGTTTGAATTGCAAATAAATCAGCCAAAAAAAAAAAAAAAAAGAGGACAAGTGTAATATCAGGCTGTGTATGTCAAAGTGCAACATGAGCAGAGACAGTGGTTCTTAAGAAACCATGTTTGGGTTGACTCTTCCTTTCTGAATGTCACACCAGAAAAGAAAAATAAAATCCTAGCAAGTCATTAACTTCTTTGAGTCTTTTGTGAGGAACTTCAGATTTATTTTATCTTTTATCCTCTGATGCCTTACAATCAGTGAGGGACTATTCCACTCTGACTTGAAAAATGCTTTTGCCCAAATTGAGTCCAATAGAGGCAAATTTGTTGGACTACCCCAAGGCCTGACTCTCCCCATCCATGTGCAAGTGCCTAGTGTTCTTCCAGGTACCTGTTATTAACTAGCCTCTCTGCTGACATCCCCATACAAACCATTACTGCGGGGTTTTTTCTGTCTTGAAGAAATAACACTAGTCTCAAACCAGTCATCTGCATGTTAAGCTGTATTTAGAACAAATCATTTTAAAGCAAAACAACAACAAAAACAACAAAAGAGCCATGCTGATTTTTTTCTAGATTTTTAACAAAATGTTTGATGTTGTAGAGATTTCCAAACAATTAATGTGAAATTGGGGATTGTTTTTCCCATGATTTATTTACCATCTATAGAGAACTCAGCTGTGGTGTTGCTGCTATTGCTACTTTTCCCTCTGCATTTAGAGTTGAAAACTGGTAAGTTCTTTTCTGGGGCACGCTTCCATCGAACTGAAGTGTGCTGGAACTGCAAGGTTCAAGCTATAGCAGTGTGAAACACTCATTTCAACAAAGCACAGGCAGAAGAGGATGGCTTGGGGTTTTTTTTTTTGCTTCTTTCTCTCCCTAATACATTGTGTAACCTTGGGAAGGCCTGAAAAGTCATGTTTTTAAACATGACTTGCTTTTGTGGCTAAGAAAGGTAGTGCTGTTCCCACATCAGGAACAGGCAGGTCACCTTTACCCAAAGGCTGTTGCTTGGGCCACTGTTCTTGCCCCACTTGCAGTTAAATAACTCATCCTCATAGGGAATTTCCTCTTGTAGGCTTCATGCCCCCCTCTAGAAAACTGCTGTAGTGAACTTGTGACATGCTCCATTTCTGTCTAAAAAGCGCAAACCAAACAAAGCAAGGCAAACACCCGATTTTCTTTGGAGCACTGTGGGCTTGCTGTCAAAAAGGATGCTTTTCAACAGAGGAAGAAAATGTCCAGGTTGCAGCAGATGCAAGAAATAACTTGCAGGATATCTTGAATTTTTGTTCTCTAGAGCGTAAAAGAAAAAGAGTTGTGCCATCAATGATGCATTTAAAGTGAGCTTCAGTAGTGGGGAATATTTTCGTGTCCTATCTTAGCTGAATTGCTGTAATTTTGCTCCAGTAAACCCATCTCAGTGGCGAAAGGAGGGAGGAAGGCAAGGAGTGTGGTTGCAGGTCCGTTGCAGACCACACCAACCCTCCACCCTCACCTCCAGCATATCCCCCTGGGCCACTTCAGGCAGTAAATCTTCGTCCTGGCTTAAGAGACTTCTTTGGTTACTAGTTTCCTTACAATACGATTCATATGGAGCTGTAATTGTTGAGCTGTGCTCACTGGGCTTTCTTTTCGAAAAGGCAAATCTCAGAGGGCACGGGTTGCCACCAGGCCCCAGCTGCTTTCTGCCTGCTCCAGCCAGAGTCAGGCCTTCCCCGTCCGCATGCTTGATAAGCACCCAAACTACCAGATTTAGTTCCCCCTACACTTTGCCGGTCCCCCGAGGAGAATCGCTTGACTGACTGGTTTCTATCTATATATAGGATAGAGGGAAGCAATGCAGAGATTTGTGGCAGAACTCGGGGGGGAAGGAGGATATTTTGTTTGTCTGTGCTTTCCTCAGCTAGAAAAACATTTTATTTTTTTTACCACTGCTACTAAGGATCCTATTTCCCCTGTCTCTTGTTTTAATACTGTAGGACTGCTTTTAATGGTGGCAATGTAGCCAGAATTAGATCTAATAAGAGCAATCGTATAGAGAATCCTAGATGCAGCGCCACATAAATAAACCAGACTGAGTATTCTACAAAATTGTAAAAATGAAATAAGGAAGGTGTGAAGTTAGGGGGTTGATTTATATGTGGAAAACTAGTGCCAAGAATATTGTTATGGGCCTGGCTCCTAGAAGCAAGATTTGTTAGCAGAAACTGTCTCTAAATATTTATGCTCAGCTAAATAATTGCTAAATAATTCCAGTTCTCAGCTGGAAATTCAGGATCAGGCCTGGCCCAAATGGGTGGCTGAGTAGGATGGTATATTGGTATTTTACACAGCAGTCCTCTTACTCAATGACACTTGTAACTTTCAGGATATAATTAATCTTCTTTTATAAAGTGCTCTTCATGGTCTGTCATTGGAACACTTCTTTTAGAAGTATTTCTTTAAAATAAATGAAGCACTTAAAAGCAATATATTCGGTGTTATTTATTTGGGAATTAGTGAAGAAAGTTGTACTTTTCTGCTCTGATTGTGTACTCTGCTTTGCGTGAACTCTATTTTTGTCAGTTAACAACTTTGTGTGTGAGAGTGAGATTATGCTATTACTGTCATTATTTAGGCTTCCGCAGCTTAGGGACAAGATTTTTTTTAATGTTCTTTTTACCATGTTGGCTAATACTTACTGTGCTCAAGATTAATGGTGGGCTCCCTGTAAGGAGTTTTTTATGGAGAGACTCTAGGAGAAATTACCTCTTATGAACATACAGGGAAGAGAGAGCCTCATCACTCAATGCAGCTGGGAGACAGACATCTACAGTACAATATTCTTGTATTTTCCTCATCTCAGAGCAGTGTTACTGTGATGTGGCAAAGGGGACTATTTTGAGTTTATGATCATGAAACAAAGAAACATTTTAAAGGGACCTTGTCAAGATTGGGAATTCTGATATTGGTATAGACCCTCCAAAGGACTGGCTTTTGGTTACCTCTGTCTTCTCCCCCAGACCATCCCCTCCGCCCCACAAGACCCCTTCTGTAAATCTGTTGAAATAACTCACTGTCAGGATTTATAAAAAAACTGATCACAGCAAAAGGGAGAAGAATTGCTTCTGGGCAGTTAGCACAGGACCGCCAGGGCCTGGGAAGGAGCAGTGGGCATTGCAGGCTCTTCTACACACATCTTGTGGGATCTGAGGGCTAGGGATACCAAACGGTGTCCTCTTGACACCAATGAGTCAACGTCTTAGCATTTTTGAAAACTGAGCCCTTATCCTCAGAGGTGAAATGGCGCTGATCTCTCTTGAAAATCAGATGCTAGGAAGAAGATATATTTTTCCCAAATAGAGGGTGGGGCATTTGTCCAGGCTTTCACATGCTTTGATCTGTGACTCACTGACACCACCAGGCTTTTGCATAAACCTGCCATGGGTTGCCACAGTAAAACTAAAATCTTTCCCTGTCTTTGCTTCTCTCAGGCCCCTTTTCTAGAGTGCTGGACTGCCAGAAGCACTCCCTCTCCAAAGGAGGGAGAGACAGTTCTGCGACATTAACAAATGACTGGTCAAAAAATGCACCCTAAAAATTTAAGACTCTTCATCTTCTGGACTCTAAGACATTACTGGATTTATGGAAGATAAGATATCTTGTATCTTTTACATGTACAAAGTAGCACCTATCTTCTGAACCAGATATATTTTGAATATTTATGCAGAAACAGCTCCTTTATGCATTTTCAAATGTTTCTGATCTAGTTTAATCAATTAAAACAACATTAAATGCATTTGAATATCTCAGCTCTTTCTCTTATCAATATAATTCTCAAATGTTTTCTTTTCAGAGCCCAAGGTGATGAAAAATAGATTCATTTACTCTATTACTTCTTATAATTGTGGCTCCAAGAATTTTTTTTCCCTAATTTTGAAGCCACAAGAAGACTTTATGTGGCTCTAAAACTGCTGTTGGTTTTCATACCACAATACTCAAGGGCATATCTCTCCTTCAGGCTGCTATTGTTTGCAATCTGGAGATAAAGGCACACTTGATAAAACTCTTTTAATGATGTTAATATTAATACTTTGGTGGAATACTTTATCCTCTAGTAATAGCTTTAAAGAGTTTGTTGAGATTTTGTCATCTCATACATTTTAATAGAAAATTAGGTTTGTGATTAACAAGAAAAATATATCTACCTGTTACTTTATTTTACTTACAGTGTCATATAACGGCTGCCAGTGGAATAATGTATACCTTGCACCATATGTAGCTCAGCACTCATAGTGAATACTTGACGCTTCAGACAGAAAGTGAGGTGCAAACTAGTTATGAGCATCAGCACAGGTCACGCTGTTTAGTGTCAGTCCCTTGGGAAACTGCACGGAGGTGCTTTGAGGGCAGGGTGTGAAGCGCTTTTGTCTGAGGGAGGGAAAGCTCCCGATCTCATAGGTAACACAGCTGCTCCGATACTCCCTTTGCAGGGAGAAGGTCATTTTCTTATCTGTAAGCCAGCAGCTCTGTGTTGGCTCTGGAGCTAAGCCAGGAACTTGTAGTTTGTCTCTCTCTGCTCCTTCAGAAAGTTTTTATGCTCAAGGAAGTAGGAACAGTGGCTTGAGAGCACTTAACTGCAGGGCCATGGTGAGGAGGGCAGAGGAGTGCCCGGCTGTGGAGGGCTTTGTTGTCTGGAAACACCACCGGTGACTGTGTGTGATTGCGGTTGCTGAAGCTGTGCAGTGCCCCCATGGAAGGAAGGTCGGGTTAGTCCCAGGGCAGGGAGGCCCCATGCTGGCTTCAGCTCCTGAGGAGCTTAAGCTGCAGAGCATGCAGCACAGCATGACACCTGGACCATTGCAGTGAGGTCCGCCCCATAAAAGCCAGGATAAAGAAACAGATTCAGGGCTGCTCAGTGCTTGGGGACATGCCTTTACTGCTGCATGTCTAACAGCCATGATGCACACTCTGCTGACTCCTTTGGCTCCCATTTCTAACCCACTTTTGCCATATTTGTCATGGATCTCCTAAGTCTCAGCCAAATCAGCCATCCTCTGGGCTTTAAGTTCAGGTAGTCACAGTCACACTCACTACATTTCACCGTCGCTTTAGAGAGAGGAATACTGATGACCTCAGCTACTGAATCTGCAACCAGTTCTCCAGCAAGTATACAAGCAGGCTAAGCAAAGGCTTCACTAAAGGGACTTAAGCTCCTACATGGGAATTCCTCCTATGGGCTGTAGCACTGCTCGCTACCAGGGTTTCTTAAGAAATGTGGAAGCAGACCTGCTTAAGGGAAATCTTATCTGGACATAGTCAATGGTACCCAATGCTATTGCTATCTAACAGGAGGGAGGCAGCATTTGCCAAATAGGCCAGATTTACTCGCATACGGGAGAGCAGGGGACCAACCTCCAGTCCCCTTGGCGGAGGGCAGTGCTACTCTGCCCAGCATGGCTCTGCATCACAGTGATATGAGCGATATCACTATCCTTGCACGGGTCAATCGCTTCAGATGCTATTGCATTCCCAGCTGCATAATTTATTGTGGCTGCCACGTGAGGGCTAGTGAAGACAGCCAGAATGAAGTGCTGTGCCAGTAACAGCCTTGGTAAATTAAGTAGTGATGGGCCTGAGCAGTAAGATTTTGATATGGATCTGAATTTTGAACAGCTCGAGTTCAAGGGAGCTGGGATCCTGGTTTTGGGCTCTGTCCCATTTAGAATTACAGCAAATGAACCCATCACCATTTTGAACCCAATGTTTCACACTGTGATAGTGGCTGTGGGAACACTTGATCAGCTGCTGTCAGTCAGAGCAATAAATTGGACAGCTTTGTGTCAGCTGATGAAAATGCTGCAGGAAAAAGTGCAGGCTTTAAATGTCCTTTGGTCTTTTTACTCTCAGGCCAAAAAAACAAAAGATCTTCATAATAATATAAATAAGAATGAATTCCCCAGATTCCCCTCTCTTTCAAGCTGGTAAAACAATCATCTTTTCTTGCAATGCTCATCAGAGCTCAATTCTTTGTGTCGCAGCCAAGTACAGCAAAGCCACTGCAAATCAGGGAAAATAAACATTCTCTTCTTGCTTGTCGTTTGAGGTTATCTTAACCTGATTCTAGCTGAATGCCACTTTGCAGGGCCTCATTACACAGCCCAACTATTTCTTTACCTGAAGGAACTTGCCTTCTCCTGAAAAACGTCTCAGAGAAGAAGTTTTCATCCCTCACATATGGAAGGATTTTAATCTTGATACTAGACAGCGTGCAGGATTCATGCTTCATAATGAGCTTCTACCATGAATCAGGGTGAGACTTTAAACCTGTTAGCCTTCTTTTATTTGGTGAGGAGCTGGACTATTATTTCCACTATGCTTGACAATCTCAAGTGTTAACAGACTCCTTGACCCGTGTTAGATGTCCTATAGTTATGTGCATGAGTACTAGAAATACAGAGCTAGCAAAAATGAGAGATTTCTTGCTGAATGCCCAGTATTCATGACACTAACTTTTTCCTTCACCTTTCTGCTGCCCCAGTGTTAATTAATACTATTTTCTAGACCTCTATGGCCAGGGAATCTATTTATCAGTTCATTTCTTGTTTGATTTTGCTATTCTAGATGTAATTATTATTTCTGGGATTTTTTCTTTCAATTTTTCTTCCGGCATCATTTCTCTTCCAGATAGTTCACATTGCCCAGAGTAACCTTGCTATCAAAGATAATGGACTTTCTGAAAGACTCTTTAAGTCCCTTCTTCTATGAATAATCCTAATTGCCTAAAGAGCCCATATGGTTTCCATGAGATTACTTGTTTAACTAATGGTTTCTCTCTCTTGCCTTACTGTCTCTTTCAATCCATCTGGTAATCCAAGGTTATAATTGGTCACAAATACTTTGTTAATTTGTTTTTGCAATTCAAAAAGAAAAAAAAAATCACTGAATAAATGGTTCTTCTTTGTTCACCTTGTAAGGTTATCACTCTTTGACAATTCAGTATTCTAATGAAAACTCTAGCAAAATTTTGAAATATTTTCACCTTCCTGGCTCTTCTGAGTAGTATTTTTAAACTCCATTTTCCCTATTATAAACCTACTGGACTTATCTAATGTGTATGCATGACAGTAAGTCTGACAATATCAGGCTACAAATATGATTTAGTAAACATGGTTATTCTGAGAGTATTTCTGTCTTGACAATACCATCATGTATTGTGATCCTTCACTGTCCTACAGTGCCTTTTAAGCAGTCGCCTTTTTCCAGTCTCAGGAGAACTTTTCAAGTGTGACGAGGTGATAATCTATAATAGGATTTCTGCTTACAGAGTACTCACAGGGTTTTGAAGCTAATAACTTTAACTAAAGATATTAAGCATTCTTAAAGGAAGCATACCCAAAGAAAGAGTAATCTCAATTCCAATGTAGAACAATAGATCACCAACTTAAAGGCTAACTAACTGATGAGTGCAGATGTTCAGGGATCATGGCTAATTACATCAAAAGCTGGCAACCACTGGATTCTAAGTACCATATGTTGTTCCTCAAAAATAAGTGATGCTGCTCCTATCCAAGAGGCTGCCACCACTGTCAAGAAGCTAATAAAAGAGTTTGGGGTCTCAGTGGATCTGCGCTGGAGCCAACGATGCAACTTTGAAGCTGCCACTTTACAGATACAGCCTAATGTTTGTGTGCTCAAGACCTAGACAGTACTGCTCCAGTCACAAGTGTGCGAGTTGCTGTCTGTTCCTCCTGAGAACAGTATTGGTTGCTAGTATTTGATGGGAAATTTGGTAGGGAAAGAGGGTACCTACAGTAATGGTAAAATGTTACTACATTATTACAGGCATTCTGCAAATACTTTAACTGTCCACTGTTTGTTCTGTGAATCATATAAGCAATCAAACCTTGGAAGAGTTTCATGTTTATTCATTATGCACGAATATTCAGGATGTAAGTCTTCCTCCCGCCGCAGCAGGGAGTGGATCAGCTCTGTTGAGCTCTGTACTCTTAGCTGTCCCTGTCTGCAAGCAGGACTTGCTCCTCCGTGTAGTTTGAAACAGTTGTACCTGCCCCATTGCATGGTCATGGCTGATGTTTCAGCTCAGCCCAATTTTCTGTCCTCTCCAGGGGTGAGGTTTCCCCAGGCACAAGGGTGGCTTGTCTCAGCCAAGGCGTTAGGCAGGTTGGGCAAGTGGAGAGTCTGAGCTGGAGCATTGAACTGGCAGGACAGTGTAGGTAAGTCCGTGTTGGCCGAGTTCCCTTTTCTTTCACTGAATCTTGGAATGGACCCCTGGAGACCTACGCAAACAGAGGCTTGTGAGTATTAGCTGTGAAGGAACAAAAATATTCAGCACTAGTTTTACATTAAATTTTTCAAGTAGCCCAGTTGCAACGATCTGTATTCTGAGAGAACATTTGTGCAAGAAAAATTGCATATTTTATATAAAACAGTAACCATTTTTATTGTTGGTTGGATGTTCTGCTTGTCCATACTCAGCATTTTTGCCTCATATCAAAAGCTGATCATAGAAATTAAGCACCTAGCAACTGTAGTGAAAAAAACATAGGGGAAAAAAAAAGAAAGAGTGCTGAGGGCTTGGAAGTTTCAGTTCCTAAACACAAGACCTCATCCTCTGTTTCATTACAGTAAATGGCAACTTGACCAGCAATTTGGGGAACACAGCCATTATGAAATGCAATGTTAAACATCCATTTTTAAAAAGTCCATTCTGTGCCATTTTTATGACACATGATTTTCTCTGAATTTCAAATGTGTCAGCTGTCTTATGAAGGAAACACTTTCTTTGAAATAGGTCTAAGTGGAGAATAAAAAAATGAGGTTTTAGCCAGGACCAGACATTGTAGAAGTAACTATACTTCAAGTAGGAGGAGCTCTAGAAGGGCAACACAGAAAGTGACCATAATAAATACAGTCACGAAGTTTCAATGAAACAACACGTCATTTAGCACTTAAAAAGGCAAACCCTCTACCTGTTATAAATGATGACAGTAATTTCTAGCTCATAACACCTCACATAGCGATTGCTATCAGGAAAATCTTGATTTGAAGTGAGAGATGCCTCATCAGGTGTGCTGGAGTACTTGCTACGCTTGCACCTTCCTGAAATTGCCTATAACCATGACACTTACTATCCTGCTGTTTACTCACATTTAAGATTAAGAAATTATTCATTGTTTAATACATCATGTAATGCCTCCCCTAGAAAACACCTCCTCTGTGCAAACATACCATGTATTTATTATGAATGAAACTCATTAATAAGTAGTGCAATCAATATTTGAGCTCTCACAAATATCAAATGCTAGAGGTTGCCGTTTGGCTGCTATTCATCTTAATGTCAGGATTTGGAGAACAGGTTGTACTTCAGTGGAGGTATCAATTTCCATAAGTCAGAATGAGAAGTCGTGTCACCTGTTTTGCCGTCTACCTACTAAATCTTTCATCTGTCTCTTACACACATGCACACATGCTGCAGTCACTAGTTATGGCTGCAATACTTACTGTCTTCACTTTTACAGGAGTTTTCTCCACCACTGCGTTTATGCCCTGGTCAGGAAGATCTTTTTCAAATGAGTCCCCATTCAATCGCTTTCTAGTCAAACTGGTTTCCTCATTCTTAACCAGACTCCCATTGCCATCCATACTTTATCATATGCGAGGCACTTCAGTCTACTCCAACTCCCCAAAACTTAGAAAAAGTTGAAAATGTAAGTAGGACTGATCAAATTTTTCAGCATAAACCTCTGTGCATTCTTCTGTTGGCTGTTTTTCTTGCTGCGTTTTTCTATTATGAACTCAGTGCATGGAGACTGCCTTGTACATCCAGACAGATCCAGACCTGATGAACAAGCAGGGCTGTAACGTGAGAGGTGAGTGAAGTGAGTATGAGTAAATGGCTAAATCTGTAGGAACTGAGAAATGATCCCACGCTGAGCTACCGGCAAGGTGTGAGATTTAGCATAGTTAGGGAATAACTGCCTTTAAACCAGCTCAAGCCTTCTCTGAACGTGGCTGGAGGTCTCATAGAGAAGGAGCTCTGGGGGTCCTCAGACCGTACCTAGTCTTTGCAGGTCACTATGCAGATTTTGGTCCTGGACACATGCCCTGCATGACAGGGCGAGCGGCTCCTGTGGTGAGCTGTCCTCTACCTTCCCCGTCCTCTGTTCCTGTGTCCTGGGGGCAGGGACGCTCACGGCCCTGCTCTGCCACTGCCCCCTGCAAGAGCCCATCCTCCAGCTGGCTCACCACAAAGACCAAGTGCCTCCTCCAAAGTCTTCTACTGCGCAATTTTTTCTGGTGTAACCTTTCATGAAGAAATACTCGCCTAAATAAATTAGTTGTACACTTTGCAGAATGTTTCCCAAGTACAGCTCTCTCTACTATGGTGAGGGCAAGAAATACTGAACACAATGCAAAATTAATTCAGCTGGTTTTCAGTGTTTCTTGCATTTCTCCTGACAGGTCTTTGGACTTTGAGTGATATCCTTTTGGGACCCTAAAATATTCTTTTTTTGTAACTTCTTCTTAACCGTTATAAGCTCAAATTTCTTTTCTTGAACATGAAATTACACATATTCTGTTCCTTTTTTGTTCTTTATCCTTACATGAATTCTCTTTAAATGCCTGTTCTACATCTCTTGTCTTTGTCTTTTTTTCTGAGAGAAGAAAACCCACTGCACCGAACCTTATTCTACATAAAGCTGGGCTGGAGCCACCCTACTATTTGTTAGGGCTGATCAGTTCAGATTATTTATTTTATTCAGTGTATGAGCGATGTAATACCTGACCCATTCACAGACAGACATCCAGGCATCAGGCTTCATAGCCTCACTACAAGTAAATATATAATACAATAAAAACTAAGAATGTAGCAAGATCAAGAGTGTAAGCAGAGTTCATAATGTCCAACTGAACTCATTAGTTGTATGAAGACAGATACCCCAAACCATCACAGGAATATATATGCGTGCAATTTAATTCTCTTACACAAATATTTTAAAATGTCATTGTGGCACTTTCTAAATTGAGATTTCAATCTTCTATTTTGGGGCTGTTAAGCAGTAAAGTACCTATGTGTTCCTACAGGAAATATAGGTACAGATTTCCTGGCTCATTTTCTGCTATAGATCTAGAAACCTTCCCCTCTCTGTTTTTTCACATTTTTTTTCTTTAGGTATGTAAGAAGCACATTTGCACAGCAGTCCAACACAGCCTGTGTAAATCAGTGTCACTCCATCCAAACAAGCAGAGCTACACTGAGTTACACCAGCTGAGGCACCAGCTGAAGATGGTCATAAATTTTGTGGTGGTTTTTGACTTCAGACGTACTCCTTTTTCAAGGATATGTGACTTCAGATCTCTCATGTAGAGCATGGACAAGTGCACTATGCTGTCCCTTCTGAGAAGCTGTGTGAGTTTGTTCTACATGTAACTCCTAAAGGTGTTTTTAACTGTCCTTAATTTTTCTTCTACTAAGTCTGCAGTTAAGCACAGCTCTGAAGAGACTCAGTTTTCTTACTCTGACTCTAGTTTTCCATGGTTCTTTCTTTTGAATATTGACATCCTTAATGCATGACATGTTAATCGAATAAATACTACTTCAAGCAGCGCGTAGTTGAACTTAATTTTTAAGAAAGAATATTCTCCTCTCTTAAGCATCACTGAAAGCTTATACACAGAAAAAAGAACAGTATCTGCTGAACTGTATCAGTGTCCTCTGATATAGCCATCTTTAAAGCACTCCTTTGGGTAATAGTACTAATTAAATCCTGCAATGCTTATTCAGTCTTCTGTCCATAAAAACTCCCACTGATGGGATCTGAGAGTCCTCTGAAAAGCAGGGCTAACTTTATTTACGTGTATAGATATGGATTCAAATGTTGGAAAATGTTGGCCTCCATGCTCAAGGACCACAGAATAAGAGACTTCAGAGATGGACTGACAATCAAATAGGGTCTTTGTCAGCATCCTACCTGTATAAAGATGCACGATAAACTACGGTGTATACTGCTGGGTAGAATTCCTTTCTTTGAAGGAAAAAAAAAGAAGTATTGAAATTATAGAAAAGGAAATCAATAGTGACTGATTCCACAGTATAGAAGGAATTTGTAGGACACAAGTTCAAGGTAATGCACAATTACAAGAATAAACTATTTCAACTATTCATACATAATGCTCTGTTCCAAAATATTTGTAACTGCTCTAGAGAAAAGCTCTACACAAAGCCATCAATACCAGACAAAGCGGTTTGTTGAAACATTGTTTTGATGAAAAAAATGACAGAAAAATTAACTATACAGTAATGGGAGTTGGTCCTATTGTATATGGATAAGTCTCCAAAATTTTGTCACAGTGGGTGCATGGCACATGACACAATGTTGATTCTTCTGTTAGCCGTGCTTTGTTATCTAATGCCCTGTCCTGTCCAGATTTCTGTGATTTGAGCGTGGAGCTTTTTTCCTTACTGAGTTAGAACTTGTTAGGAAGGGTTTTGTGATCTACCTGGATCTTACCAGGTTTTGGGTGCGAGTCCTATATTCTCCGTTGCTGTTTACATGCCAGGTCACTGTGAATGTGACCTTCTTCAAAATGTCTTGGCAATTCCACTTGAACTTGCCAGACGCTAGCACCTCTGGTTTTGAACATCTAATGGAAAATCAGTGGGACTGTGACTTCTAAGACACAGATTTTCAAGGCTGCCTGTTTATATTTTGATGATTTGGATTTCTAAGTCCTGAATGTTAAGCATCTAAACCCCTTTGGCCTCACAAAGCTAAGAGCACTGAAGAGAAATGGGGATGGTTTCTGTATAGCACTTGGAAGAATATCAGGTAGTTTATTTTTGCCTGTTCATCCAGCTGCTCAGCCATTTACCATCCTAATAAGTCTAAGTAGGCAACCTTCTGTTTCCCTGAGGAGTCTAGATTGCCTGTGGCTACGTGGATTGGTCTCTAATAGACAAAACATCCTATACGCAGAGGAGGTCGTGCTGGTGCATTGACATTTGCTCAGGGAGGGGAATTTGCCATCGCCGTCCATCTCCTCAGCTGTTTTGCAGGCCATTTCTTTCCTTTCTGCAAAGGCGGTGGATCCTGCATGTTAGCCTCCCGCCGCCCGCAGAGGTAAGGCTCTCCCCTCTGCAGGTGTGTGGGCACTGTCCTGTCCCGGGATGTGGGAACTCTGCACACCAGCGTGGGATTGGGGCTGATGCGGCGCAGGCATTGCCCCGGAAAGCTGCTTGGCATGCAGTCTGCCTGCTGCGCTTGGCAGCCCGGTGTGTCGTGGCTAATCAGCATGTGCTGGAGCACAGACAGCACAGTTTAGAGTGGAACTGACCCCCAAATGTCCCTTTTTGGAAAAAAAGCAAGGGTCAGATTAAAGTAAATCTCACGACTGAGGTGGCTAGGCTGGAAGCTCTCTTTAGTCTTGCTCCTGGCTCCAGATGGCCCCTAGCATGGCAAAGGCCAGCTGGGAGACTGCCCAAAGAGAAGGGCAAGACCAGTTTTGGACACCCCTGCCAGCCGGCCCCCATGGCCACGTCACCCCTGTCCACAGCCCCTCTGGGCTAGCTGGTGGGCTGGCAAGCCCACAGGATAAACCACGCTCACCCCTCGGCCTGCCACAGCAGACGTTTATCTGATGTCAGCTATATCAGTTTGACATTAATGTCTCCAGCAATTAGTGCTTTTACAAATCAGTCATGAACTGCAGTTCTAAACTGATTTTAACAACCAGAGCACACTGCCACTAGGAAATGAAAGCAGGTCTTTCGACAGCAATATTTTAATGAATAGGAAAGAGAAACGGGCTGTACCTGCTGCTGAGTACTTTGTATTGTGTTTTAAAGAAAACAAGAGTTTTGTTGCATTTTCTCTTATTTTTTTTTCTTAGTAGTAGAAGATAAATTTTCCGGCTGGACACAACACAGGAGACAAACTCTCAGGCTTGTAATTCCCTTGAACAGGCAGTGAGCTTGCAAAACAATTCTGGGCTGCTGTGAATTAGGATAAATAACCTCTCTGAACTGAGGTGTTGCTACGTACAAAACCAAAGTATATCCTACAGCAATCTCTGCTGTGCTTTGGTCTAGCTTGAACCTGCCAAAGACTAACTCGATATATGACTTTCTCATAAGCTTAGCAATAAGCAGAGATACTTACAAAACTTCCAAACAACTAAAGCAATGCTTGCTCTTCCTCACTCTTAAGGCACAAGGAAGCACGGTGGTGCTGCTTTTTCCTGCAAGAGGATCCAAGCAGATACTGTTTTAGCATGATATTACGTTCTCACAAGCACCCAGAAGGAGCTGGACCTGTGTCTGGGGATGGCGGGAGACTGGCAAGAACAAAGCAAGAGGACATGAAGAATTCCTTTTCCCAATGGAATGTTGAAGGAATTTTAGGAAAACAAAAACCAGCATCAATATTTCCAGGAAGATGCCAGGGTATGTGACTGACAGAAGGTCTGCTTGGATCTTAGTGATGGGTGTGTCCCCAGATGTCACATCCTTGATACCTCTTTACCCATGTGTCTGTCATGACATTGCTTTTATTTCCTGGCACAGAAAGAGATGTGCCAGTATCCTCTTTCAGGCTTTTGGGGGATCTCAGTGGTAGGGTTAGGAGGAAGGAGCAGAACCCGTGTTTCAGTAGTCTTCAGGGGCTCCTGGCCTCCAGAGAGTGAAAAAAGGAAGCAGGAGAGTCAAAGGCGGCAGAAGATAGGGAGCAACAGCATTCCTTAATGAGCAGATTTTCTCCCAGGATCAGGCTCCAGCCCACGGCTGGGGCTGCTGGGGGTGTGTGAGAATCCTGCTGCCGGACCAGGGTGCTTCATCTGAGCCCTCATCCACTTACCATCATTAAAGAAACCACAATCTTTTAAATGAGGCATGACTTAGCCATTACTTTCTGGTTATGTTCCAAATGAGTAATCATATTTTACACAGGTTGCACACTCTTAAGGGAGAGTTTTTCATCTATACTTAGGACACTCACTATTAATAATGGGGACCTTTGCAGAGGTAGGTGATAACTCATTAACATTCTTCCCAGGACCTTCTATGTTTAGATGTTGTGTTGATAGTGCTGTCTTCTGGTACAAGTGCTCCGAAATAAAACTCTAATATAATCGGCAAATTAGCTGCAGAATAATAAGCTTCATTACAGCTAGCCAGCTACTCCAGCCTTCTGCTTTTATCAATGAATTAAAAGCTCTTCATCTGCAGTTATTACTGTAACATGACACGGCAGTAATGCTGAACAGTTGAGAAGGCGATTTTGCTGTGATAAGCATGGTCCCCCACAGACTCTGTGGTTCTGTAGCATGCATCCCTAGCCATGGGATTGTTCTCCATAATCAAAGATTTCATTTAAAAATAAAACTGCATTACATCCAGTGTGCCTGTAAAGGCAGCTTTTAAAATAGTCCTCCAGTGTAGGACAGCATCAGGATGTCAGTCTGAGTCTGCTGGCAGACAGAAAATTACCAAGCCTAATTCAGTCGCTGCAATCCTCCGTGTATTTTGTGCAGGGGACAATGAGAAAGTGCCCAGGTCCCTGCACAAAGAGTAACCGTAGTAGTTAATGTTTAGAAAAACCCTAATTTCTCTTTGGACTTCTGGATTTCCCAATGGCTCTTTGTGGAGTGTGGGGTCTTCGCTGCTGTCAGTGTCCTTTTCTGAGCTATTTGTATTTGTCCTAAAGATCGTAACTTTCGATCCTTCTCCTTTCTGAGATTTAGAGATCCTTATGCTGTCACTTTCTTTCCGTGACACATTTCCTGTGATGTTTGCTAGAATCCTATCTGGCCTTTTAGGGCCGGTATGACTAAACAAATGTATGATGAAAAACAGCTTGGAAAAGATTTTGAAAAAGAATTTAAAAGTAGCTGTCAGCTCAAAATCTGATAGGAAATCCCTACTGATTTCAGCAGAAGTCACCCTGGGCTTACGTCTCCCAGGTACCTAACTACCATTTTGCTCATTTTGAAAGGGATCTTGTCACTCCCTGGCTTTGGCAATAGCCAAAACCTGTCCTATCCAGGTGCAAGTCCTTTGAATGGTGCTCCCTAGGCACAAGGACACAAGGGCCTTGTGGGAGTGCTGGCAGAACGGATGTCTTGGGTGCTTGATGCCCGAGCCTGAGAAACTCTATTTGAAGCAAGAAGTCTGCAGAAGCTTCTACTGCACTTCTCCTACAGAAAGTCCTCCTGCATTTCTCCTGCTCTGGGTAATGGTACTAGCGATATGGCATTCTGCTGGCTCTTCTTAAGTTTGGGAACTGCTGCGAGAAATGGGAGGAGAAGGTAAGCCCAGAAGAGACGAGAGAGAGGTGTTATGTCGAGGCTGGACTGCAGTCACGCTTTCCCCACTGAAATTGTTCTCAGGTGTAAAAAAAAATAATAATTGCTAAGCAGTGTAATAGCACACTAAGCAAGCAGGCATACAAAATCTTTTTCTGGGGAGGAATTTCTCTTAAAAACCTCATTTCCCCCTTGCCATCTCCAATAAATCTAGTAACATTATTTTTGTTAGTCTTCTCTCCCTTCTTTCTTAAACTCTTCTGAAAGTGTTCCTGCATGGTACATTAGCTGAGGCACTGGAAGCAGCCTGTGTTAGCTAAGTACAACTTCATACTCCCTGCTGGCACAAATGAAGGGCTGACATGAAGGTGCGAATGAATATCCAGCAGATGCTCTTTAGGCTGCATTACAGTTCAGGAAAAGTTGTATGTACTCATATGTTACGAATTTAAAACTGTGAAAAAGCCATCCCTTCAACATCTAGAAAGTCCTTCTTCCTTTTTGGAAGTTTCTAGCCTTTAAGCTTCTTTCTGCAAGGATAAGCATATGCACTGAGTGCACCCTATGGAGTCAAGAACTTCGAAGATTTTTACAAAGACCCTAAATCTTTTTTAAAATGAAAAACCTGGAAGCAATCTCAGCCTGAGTCTCAGTGGCTTTTGAATGCTTTAGACACGACTACACAGTTCAGTATCTGGAAAAGAATAGCTGCTTTTTTATTTTTTAACTGAAAATTGTATTTCTGAAATAAATGCTTTTGCTGAATTTAATTTTGTGTGTGTGAGAAAAGCATCATTTTCCAATGAAAAAGTTCAGCTACTGTGCAAGAATGCTCAAAGAAATATTTTTTTTTAGTTTGCAGTTTGCATGACTTTTTGTGCATGTGTTTTGAAATCCCAGTTCAAAATTAAATGCAATTTTGAATTTCTTCCACACTTGCCATGGGAAAACAACATTTTTCTAACAAAACACTTATTTTTCCACTGATTTTTTTTTTTTTTTTTCATAAGAAAATGTATGGGGGTTTTGTCGTGTTTTGTTTTAATCAGCTTTAATAATGATTAATACCAGACATCACTTTATACCACGTCTTTATTGGCACATGCCACAGGTAGCATGTATATTACATGTTGGCTCCAAAAATAACCAATCCAGTCCAGGTAACATTAGCCTTTGCAGGTGTTGATGGAAGGCAGGACAGGAAAAGCTCTGCTCTTTGGACAACTCGGGTGCTCATTGCCAAGGAGCTGGTGCAGAGGGGGCCTGGCATCGCCAACTAGCCAAACTTCTCCTCAGCTGAATCAGTAACACTGCCGCTATGCCAGCATTTGTGGGCTTCCAGGTTTTTGGTGGCCTTCCTGGTCACTGATATCCTGTGCTGGATGAAGGCCAGCTATTTTCATCTGGGCCAGGGCAATAGTTTTCCAAGGGATCGTCCGTCCAAGAGCCAGTTAATACCTATTGTATTAACTCCTTCAAGGAATTTTTATTTGGCTTCACTGGGGCTGAGTGTTGGTTTGATTTCTGTGGCACATTCGTCTCTGTGTAAAGATGAGGCAGGACTATTTCTGCGCCAAGGAGAGGCCCATCATTGCAGGAGACAAGAGAACAAACATTCTCACAGTATAATCAATCTTATAGAGCAGATGGATACAGTAATTAGAGCAAAAACAATTTTGCCAAGAATATTAACATTTCAACAGTTTATCAGAAAAGGGGTGTTGACACCGGTCAATAATTTTCTGATTATTGCAAAAACATCTTAAGTTGTTGACTATTTTGTGCAAACTAGGACAGACTAATTTTGGCCTCCTGACCTTGTTTACAGCAATGGGAGGTAGCATTGCCACCAAAATCTTTTTTCAACAGACAAACAAACAAACATGTGTTTTTCCATGATTTTAAGGTATCGTAGGCCATAAAGATGTACTGGGTTTCCAAAGAGCATATTTATTTATATTTTACTCAGTCTCATGATACTTGGGTGCATGTTGCAAAAAATTAAACAACTGTTGCCAACCGTTAGCACAAGTCAAGCCTACCCATTCCTCCCCCTCTTCCCGTGCATGGATGAGCTAAACATCACACTTATGTGCCCAAAAGGAAAAGTAGTAATGAAAAAGAACTTAGAAGAATCCAGGTCCACCAAAGTTTAAAACACTCCCTTCACTGGGGAGGAAATAGTTTCGATTTGGTTTCTACCAGGTGACTGAAGAACTGGCAAACCTTTGTGAGACATGGGAGGAAATACTGGAACAAAATGAGTATAGATGAGGGGTGGGACATTTTACTGCCATTAGTGTATATTTCAGTCATCTATTTGTCTTTTGTTTCATTTTTTTCCCTCCTCTCTTTATCGGTTCTTCCATTTTTTCAGTATCAAGGCAATCCTTCCCATTCACATGTTTTCTCCCCAACGCTGTTCTTCACTTGTCTCTGGTGCTGTTCTCCTAGCACACGTTCAGTGGTGGGCCATTAACGCGCTGTTACCCAGCCCCAGCGGACTGTGTTGAAGGACCTTCTCATCTGCCCGCTGGAAGGGATCCCTCCGCAGGGCAGCAAGGTGCCTTGATATAACTGTCAATTACACAGCTGGAGGTGAACATTTAAGACATGTCAGCACAAATCCCCTGAAACAATTTCATGCCCCTATAGGCAGCCCTACAGCTCGCATTCAGGTATTGTGAAAGGACTGGGGGTGCTGATACGAATTCACTTTGTGTCTTGCTTTCCCTTAACAAATCACATAAGCCAGCCTCTGGCAGGGCCCAGGAAGGAGAAATCAGCAGAAGGAGGGAATTTCCTTGATATTGGGAATGCTCTCCAGCCTACCTGCCAGACCCCAGTGTTGAAGAAGTGGATAAAAGACCACACAGCCAGGCAGAAACTGCAGTTACACCTGCTCGTCTCGCATGCTCCTTACAGCTTCTTACTAGCAGCAGTAACACTTTGCAGACATAACTTCGTAGCCCTAAACTATGGAGGTACAGAGGGTTTGATACTGACGAGTAGTGCTTACAGCAAAACCAAGGAGGTGTGGGGTAGTATGGCCTTGTCCTGGGTTCAGCCAGGATAGAGTTAATTTTCACAGGAAGCTGGGAGGGGGCACAGCCAGGGCAGCCGACCCAAACTAGCCAGGGGGGTGTTCCATACCATGGGACATCGTGGTCGTGGTCGGTATACAAACCTGGGGGCGTTAGCGCAGCAGGCCCTCTTTTTTTTGTGGTGGAGCATTAGGTTCTGGGTGGTGAGCAATTGTATTGTGTATCACTCATTTTGTATTTTCGTTTATCTGTACTGTTGTTATTATTGTAATTTCTCACCTTGTGTTGTCCCAGTAAACTGTCCTTATCTCGACCCACGAAGTTCCATCGTCTTTGTCTCCTCCCTGATTCTCCTCCCCATCCCACCGGAGCGTGGGTGGGGGGAGGAGTGAATGAGCGGCTCCACGGTGCTTTGTTACCAGCTGGGCTCAAACCACAACAGCCTTAAATCAAATTTTTTTAGCCCCAGTCTCAGTGCAGGGCAAATATAAGGCCAATTCCTACCATAAGTCAGAGCAACACAAAGAGTGTTTCAAGTTTTGCTTGGTGGCTCTTGACCTCTGTGGGGTCACAGCAGAACCGAGGGCTCAGGTATCTGAGCCAGTGTGTTGGCCACACACTTTCTTTTTCCCAAACACAATTTATCCTTGGAAGTGAGATGAAGAGTTACAGTCCAGTGGCCATGAGTATGTCTTGGAAAGGGTGAAGGTTGGTATCAAATTGCTTGATCCTCCTCAGTAGAATAACTATGATATGTGGCACATTTGGTCCTTTGTTTTCCTTCTTGACGTTATTCCAGTGGGTTTGGTGAAGCCATGCCCCCTCGGCAGCCAGTGAAGTTCAGGAGGCAGGTTTGAAAGAGCCTGCCATAGACCCTTGCTCAGCAGCTAAGTTGGAAGCCAGGAGCTGTAGGATCCCGAGTCTGAGACTGCTCTAGGTATCTTTAGGTTGTAGGAATATCTGCCCCAGTGCCTCTTTAACAGTAAGCTGAGGTGTCAAAACTGACAGGCAGCAAGAGCTTTCCTGTCATGTCTTGTGCCTCTCTTACTCATTTGCTGCCTAGGTGCAAGGTAGAGCTGCCCCAGGCTACACTCCATCATGACCACACTGGGTGGGAGCTGTCTGCGGTGTTTCGCCTCCTTTCTTACAGCAGCAGTGAGTTAAGCTTTTATACTACGATGTCTAGAAAACAAAATTAGCTTTTCCCCTTGCCCTAGCAAAGTAGCCAGAGACCATCAGGAGAGCAGCTCAGCAGCTGCAGTAGAAAAGGGGCAGCTGCTGCTCAGAGCTCTTGCAGCTGCTCCGTGCTGGACCCGGTGGGTTAAAAGTCTGGACTTAAAAGTCCTTGTGAGAATAATTGTCCCACTAGCTGTCTGGCAGCGGTTGTGATCAACAGCTGACGTATTGATTAAACAGGGGAGACAATGGGTAAGCAGATAGACTTATATTTGCAAAAATAAGAGCAAGAAAAATTGAAGCGAAATCACTGGAAATCTGCCCCTTTGAATCTTTAAAGGTCAGGAGTGTGGATCAGACATCAAGTAGTGCAGGAAGCGGCAGGGGAATAAATGCCCTGAAGGGCCTGAAACAGCCTGAGTTTCGGCCTTCAAAGTTTGTGCAAAGCATCTCCCAAAAGGAGGTGGAAAGGAGGAGGGCAATCTGAAGCCAAGCCCTAGGGCAGACGGTGGCAGATGCTGCACGCTGGAGCAGTGCTCCATGGGACACGATGCCAGCCCGAGGGTCTGCCTGCACAGGAATGATACATTGGATTAGGCTATTCACCCTGGCTTCAGGAATGAGCTGTATCAGACGTGAAATGCAATCACACTGCTTTGATCTGCTTTCCCACGGTGCTTTTTTTGTCCAACAATGTACTTGCAAGCAGTGTCGTGCTCATGTGCGACGCGGCGCCCTGGGGAGGTACCCCTGGCTGCAGTGACCATCCCTCTGCCCGTGGCTCCCCAGAGTGTGTTGCAGAAAGCCCAGTGACAACTGGAGGAGATCTGGGGTCAAACCAGTACATTCCCATGATTCTCCTCCCAGCCATCCTGTGACGCACCCTAAAAAGCTTGGGGAGATGTCTCATGAGGGGATGATGCAAATATATACATCGTTTTTATTTCCAGTCATCCTGGAAGCCCTCACTTATCTTTCCCCCGTTTGAACCTTTCCAGTGGGCTTTTGAAGAAGAGAAAGGGACAGGACAGCTAAACCTGAATGAAAGTGGGTTGTGCACAGGGGAGGCTGAAAGAAGGGTGGTACCGCGTGATAAAAAATGGCCCAGTTTTGTAGGTGAATGGGGTCAAAGGAGCCTTACTTTACTCTTGCTGCAGTTAGAGCACAGCCATGAAGTGATTGCACTGGTACCACGGCAATGGCCAAAAGGGTTTGGGTATAAGTGTTTGTTGTGGTTTAACCCCAGCCAGCAGCTCAGCACCACGCAGCCGCTCACTCGCTCCCCCCCCCCCCCAGTGAGATGGGGGAGAGAATCGGAAAATAAAGTAAAGCTCATGGGTTGAGATAAGAACAGTTTAATAGGACAGAAAGGAAGAAAATAATAATTGTAATAATAACAATAATAAAATGACAGTAATAATAAAAGGATTGGAATACACAAGACAAGTGATGCACAGTGCAGTTGCTCACCACTCGCTGACTGACGCCCGAGCCACGCTCCTCCCCCCCCCCCAAGCTGGGCATGACGTCCCATGGTATGGAATAGCCCTTTGGTCAGTTTGGGGCAGCTGTCCCGGCTGTCACCCCTCCCAACTTTCTTGTGCCCCTCCAGCCTTGTTGCTCTCTGGGCAAGGGAAGCTGAAAAGTCCTTGACTTGGTCGCAACATGACTTAGCAACAACTGAAAACATCAGGGTGTTACCAGCAGCTTTCTCGTACTAACCCAAAACACAGCGCTGTACCAGTTACTAGGAAGACAGTTAACTCTATCCCAGCTGAAACCAGGACATTGTTTATGCTGGCAAGTGTGGGAGGGAATGTTTTGTAAATATGGGGTGATCTACTCCTCAGTGAAATTAAATAGATCGGTTGTTTTATAATCTGGTTATAAACAAGATAGGGAATAAAGTACACAAACTGCATTTAGCATACCTGACCAAGAACATGGTGCAAATTTCAGCCCATTCAAATTTGTCTCACTTGTGACTATGGAGGACTCAAAGCAACCATGTCTCTGGCGGGGTGCTGGACACTGTCCACATGGATACCATCACTGGGTCACAGAATAAAAAAGTACAGCGTAATCTTCACATGTTGTCCGGCACTATGAAGTGGAAAGCAGTCCTTGGCCTCTTTAAAAGAAGGTCAGATGAACCCTTTGCTTTCACAAATTCTCTGAACTTTTTTTTAGGCCATTTGTGCTTTTGGTATGAAGGGGTATGTATAGCAGCAAGCTCGGCAGAAAACTGCTCCCTTTTGCTGTTTTTAAATCCTGCTAGTTGACAATTTCAAACATTGCCTCTAGTTTCCTTATAAGAAATGTTGAATTTTCTTTCTGTATTCACCTTTCATGCACCACTTATGATTCCACAGGTATTTGCTAAAGAAGCAAGCTGCCACTACCTTTTTGCAAGCCTTCTCTATTTAATCTTTCCTCTGAAACAACTCTGTTACTGTGTTCACTCATTCTGCATTTTTGCAGGACATCCAGTATGTGAACCACAAAAGGCTCCTCGCTTAGTTTTACCTGGTGCATAACTCAGATCTCCTTCAATTTAAAGTAGTCTCGCAATTCTCCAGTCATCTCTAGGCATGACTGCCCCCCATAAGTTTTTATCCAGATTATTTCTTCTCACCTTTCCTCCTTTTCTGTCTCCTTCAGTCTCTCAGCTGATTTTAAATCCTTATTGGGCTGGGGATATAGCATTTTGCCTACTAAGGCAAGCCAACACCACCACCTGTACTTACTTCCCAGTCCAAGCTGTCATGCTGATAATGATAAAGAATCACTTCTCCTACACTTCCTACACTTTTCCTACACTCGTTTCCCTGCTGTGGTTTGTTCTAACGTAAGTTGTTTTCTAAATTGCTTTCCCCAGGTAAAAACGTCGACTGCAGAGGAAAGGTCGTGTTTCGGTTGATGACGGGAGAGGAAAGAAGAGTTAAGCCATTTGGGGGCATGTTACATGCAGGGGAGCCCCCTCAAGATGGGGCAAGAAGGGACGCACAGCTGCAGGCAGTGCTGGTAGTTATCAGGATGGTGCTCTGCTTTTATGTGGATGTGGAAGAGCAACAACAATTGTAAGGCTGGTCCTGCAAAGACTGTTTATTTTGCAATGCGAATAACAAAACAGAGTGCTCACTGCTTTAAATTCTGTTCTGGGAGAAAGCCCCCGGCAAAGTTAGTAGGACTGCATGAATCTTTCTGGCCCCAACAGTTTCAAATCATTGCAACTGATGCTTTAAGATGACTATAATATGAACTCTCTCTGAAGCCTCTGGGGGCAACTTACTTGCTCCAAAATTTCAGAACTGTGTGTGCTCATGTAACTCTGTGTGCCCACAGAGGTCATGGGTTTTTTTTCTGTTCTCTTGCACTACGATAAACATCTAGGCCATACAACCCATTTGATTTCTTTTAAACAACTCTTGCGGCACACCTTGTCTGAGGAGGAGCAGGGCTGTAGGAGACAGCTCAGAAAAGTAGGTTCGAGGCTGCAAACATACTGCTTGTGGTTGGGTGTCGTCCTGGAGCAAAACGAGAGGATTTGCAGCCTGGATGTTGCTTTAGCACATGGCGCGGGTAAGCAAGTAACCTGGAAAGAGAGTCCTAACTGCATCTGCCATGGTAGCTTCAGTCTGCAGCTGATGAAGAGAATGCTGCATGTCTTAGGTACACAGGGACAGTACAAGAGGACAACTGTTAGGGGACCTCTTTTGCCACGGACAGCTGAGGAGGCTTTCGTGCTACCCTAGATATTGCCTGCCAAGGCAAATCCCATGATTGGAGACCATTGCACATTTCAGGTCAGGAACATGTTCCATGGGGTCTTGGCAGTACCTTGAAATATTTCTGGGTGTCGCTGTAGCACGGCTTGCAAAAAGAGCCCGTTCCTCCATGCAAGGACAGCTCTTGTGTCTTCACTGATGCTCCCATCTTTCTCTGGCACCTTCCTCTTTCTTTTTCCTGCTCCCCTGTGGGATGCACGTCCCCTTGCCCCCCTCTACTCCATCAGCTCAGAAACTACTCGGCTGCTGGTGGGTTTGCTCCAGTTGTCACTCTCTTTCCAATGCAAGTGGCCTATTCTAGCAACTCTGCAGGGCTCACAGCGTGAACGGTGGTGATGGCAAAGGGTAAGTGACATCAGATACATACAGTCCTTGCTGCCTCATATTAAACTGTTGCACATATACCTGGGTGCTGGCATGTAACCAGGAGAGATGACATTTGGGCAAGATGACCCAGAGCAGGAAGGGCGCCCGGGCCAGGCCAACACGAAACAATTGGCGTGGGATAGTGGGAGGACTGCCAGCAGCAGAGCGGGCGGGAAGGCTCCTGTGTGAACCCGAAAGCAAACAAACTCGCTGCCAAGTAGCGCTGCTCCTGCTCCAAGGAGGATCACTTATTGCAGTTTGAATTATTAGCTCATTTGTTGTAGTAAAAGACTGTGTGGACGCAAGGCACTGTGAGGAGACCAAACTAAAATTACATCTGCGTGCAAAAAAAGGCCTGGGAGTATATTTGTATCCCTGCTTTGCTATGGGGCTGTTATTCAAAGCACAATATAAATCATTATGTAAAAATCAAAATACCTTTGGTCTCTGCAATGTACCTGACATCAAAGCACTAGTTCAGTAAGTTAAGCAGAACTGCTAATACTTGATGCTCAAGTAGATCTTCTATAGTATTTAATTTATACCAGTCTTAACATATGGGGCATTTGCTTTGGCAAATGAACTTGGCAATGCTTGGTGCTTTCCCAGCACACAACCATAGTACTGACTCAGTAAATCACTGAAACAAACTCAGTGGTTTGGGGGAGCCTTCCCTTCTTTCTCCTTTTGCTGCACCTTCCCAACTTAAAGAAAAAATTAAGTGGAATAATTCACTTTAAAACCTGGACATTTTTTTTCTGCGTCATCTGACCAATTTAAAGTAGCTATACAAATCACTAACCTAAAATCCTGCATTGTAGGGTAGGGAGTCTTTGTAACTAATGATAAGCAACCTTTGTACGTATGACTGGGGCTTGAGACTGTCCCCAAGTCATGGCCTTCTTGGAATCTGGGGCCTCTTTGGTTTTCTTTCAGGCTTGAAAAACACACACTGGGGACTCTAGCACATACACATAAATCTTGCCAGTTAAATATAGATTAATGGGAATCAGCAGGGAGTAAAAATACTTCACTTTTTATGGTAAACACCATAAAACATGGTAAATACTTAACTTCAGTTTTATAGCAAAAACTAAGTCCTGCCATCCCCACCCAGCACTCGGTTCCCTCTTTTTTAGGCATTTGGCTTTCTTTGCAGCTGAAGTATTATTCCCAGTAAGCAATATTCTTTCCCCATACTTCCCTAAGTATATGCGAAATAGTCATTTCATACACTCTAAGTGAAGTCCTACTCGGTGAGTTTTACTAACAGCTTCCCAACTAATAGTGTTTTGATGTCTCAATTTGTGTTCTTCGTTACAGAAGTCCAGTCTGATTTCTTAATCTTTGCAGAAATTGAAAGCTTTTTTTTTTTTGTAGGATTACGCCAGATGGTAAGAAAAAGGAACAAAAAAGGACATAAGGTAATTTTCTAGGTAGTCTAACGGGTCTATAAGTCAAGGCGGCATATGCTTGTAGTAGCTTAACTCCTAACAGTATAAATTTCTTGCGTCCACATAAAGTTGGGATCCTTAATACATATATCACCTTTGAAAATGCTGCTAAGGATTTAACAAAAATGCTTCTGGTCACTTAGGCCAAGTTAAAAGACTGTACTTGCAGCCCACCCACTGGGACACAAAAATGCACTGATTCAAACCTCTGTGCAGGTAACATGCGACTACAGAGGCGGAACTACTTGGATGATAACCTGAGCTGTGCTAGGAGAAAGAAAAACGAAGATAATGGAAAAGAAACAGCTATAATAACCATCTGCAAGCGCACATGGCCTCTACTTCAGCACCCATAAAACTTAAAAGGATAAAAGAAAAGGAAATTGCTTTCAAAATAGCAAAGACAATTTTATAAACATTTCTTCTTATCCTTTTATAGGGTGTTGGACTTGTTGCCCTGTTTCTGGTATTAGGAGTGCTGCGTGTATTAGCTTTTATTGTGAAGAAAGGTATATTCCAGGAAAGTCTTTCCTTCACTTTCCGTTCTACCCTGCATATGTCAGCCTATTAGTTTAAAAGTGTATTTTATTTTTTTCTTGAGCAGCCCTGTTGAAATGGTCCCTTGGCTTTTCAACCAGCCGAAGGGTGCCAGTAGTATTGTCCCGCATGTAAAAACAGCTTGCATTGCCTGGGCCCCGTTTCCTCCCATGCCATGGCTGTGAGCAGGGGTCTGTCCCCTGTTCTGAACAGCTGTGTGGCTGTACAAAGCAATGATCCCATTTGAAGTAAGTGAAGAAATCCAACGGTGACCACAGTGGCTTCCCTGGACGAGGCTTAGGTTTTGCCCTTTTGCAACCAGCATAGCTTTGGGCTATCAATAGCTTTATAGCTACTACAAATCCCTTAAGCGAGGGCATAGTTTGACTGTCCTTCCCCTGGAAAGTAATGCCAATTACACATCTGTGTCCCTCCTAAGGCTTGTTTCCCTCCCAAGGCTTGTTTCCCTCCCAGAGTGGTACTAAGGCTCTTTTCTTTTAATGGGACTGGATCACAAGCCCAAATCATGGTGCAGCCCCAACACAGTCCCGGGAGCAGCCAAGAGGCGCCGCAGCTGGGACCTGCTCAGGGAACCCCAAGGGCACTGCGGCACCTGCAGCAGTTTTAAACACGTGGAGTGAAAACCTGCTTTGCTGCCCAGTATGTATCTTCTTAAAGAAATTAATGGAGACAAAAGGAGAAATTTGCTGCAGCCCGAGTCATCTGTGCCTTTGAAACTCACCCTGCGTTTTGCAAACTTTTTAGTCATTTTAGAAGAGCTGCTCTGAATTAAAATCCTGAATGGCACCACTGTAAATTGTTTCAGTCCTAGGAAAAGAGAACAATGATGTGTACTTCACAACTTTCAACGGCAGATTTTTCTCTAGCCTTGACATAAGCCTTGCATAAATTCAGAGTTCACCAATTGTTATGGCTATATCAAGAACCTTATTAGTGATCATTAAAAGTAATCTTGCTTAGAAGGGGACTGCTATGTGCAAAGCCCATCTTTCCTATTTACTTTGTGACTATTAATATTTTTTTTAATGTTTATACATTAGTGCAAGGAATAGTGTTAGCATAATTCTAGTGTAAAATAAAACCAGCTGTATCCATTATAAGTGCATTACTGCCAGGAACTGTAAATATGTTTATGCCTGATAGCCTTTTGACTCAATAATATCCTGCTATCTCTGTTGGGCAGGCAAGTTTTTAAACCAAGAAAAGACAGGTTATGATTTTCATAACCAAACTGTGTTTCTTTTTGAAGTATGTTATCTAAATTCAAATTTTAAGAAGGTCATTAAAAAAATCTGCCTGTGATTTTAAAGGAGAACAATTGAAACGCCATCTTCGAAGTGGTGGCAAGAAGGTACCATGTGAACTAAGAACAAGTTGTTCCTCCCAGATACACACATACGCAGACAAACCCTGCCATATCATACCATACAAACAATTTTAATTGTGTAGTTACAGTCAATAACCACTCCTAGTCAGAACATTTCTGCATAAAGAAAATTGTGATACACTTATAAAAACAGCCAGCTGTAACAAAATAACTGGTGTTTTCATAGCAATAAACTCATAAAAAAGAAATACACCTTTATACAGAAAATTTATACAGCTGTAGCTTTAAAATTGATTGTAAACCAAAGGAAGACACATTGCAAACATCAATTATTTTCACATTAATTGCATAAGTTTCTAAGGTGATCTATTAGTTTTATTTACCTAAGCTTATTTGCATGATAGTAAAAATTGCATACAACAATAAGAGTGAAGCTTATAGTATGAATTGCTTGGATAACATAGAGCACTTTTTATAGGCAACTGTGTAAAGCACATTTTCTCTATTTAAAACTTTTAAGACACTTTGTTTTACTGCCCATCAAAATACATTTATAAATAGAAAAAAAAAATCAGTATGATAACAAGAGAAGCAATATTACATTTAACGGAAACTTCCAAAAAAATTAATTACAACATGATGCTGCAGGATCTACAAATAAATAATGAGGACTAAATTGTGTTTCACATTTTCTTTTTCATTTTCTTTAAAACCATGTAACAATGAGAATGGTAAAAAAAAAAAATACAGTGACCTTTATTTCCAAAAGAAAACAAATCTGAATTACGGCAGTGCCATATAATACAAGGCATTTGTTGGCATATGTTATCTTTAAACTGCATTCCACAGTCTATAGTTCTTTTGTAACATACAATAGAACAAGAGTAACAAACTCTTTTTATTTTATTTTTTTAAATAAATGTGAGTTTCCAAAGATCAAGTGTGGAGTGCTACAGTAATAATTAAAAAACAAGAACAAAACAGAAACAAAAAACAGTAAATCACAAAAGTTGTAATGCTTGTCTGAAGGCTCCAGAATCAAAATCACTGGTATCATGCTTATTGGGTACACTCACAGTGTATCCAGTGAACACAAATTAATATCAAACAATCCTCAACGCTTCATCTGTTGCTGCGAAGCAGTTTGTAAAACAGAGTAAAACATCTAGTGCAGTCTGCATTATCCTTTTTTCAACTTTTGTGCAAGTTTTGGAAGATTCATTGGCCAAACAATGAATAATAAAGGTTTTTGACAGAACGCAAGATGGAATTTTCATTTCATTAGTAAATACCAGTGGCACTGTTGAAAGAAAATAATACTTTTAGATCAGTCTTTCAATTCAGCATTAATTTCTGTGTTCCCTTCTACCGATAACTCTTCTTCTAGTTTAACTGAAAAAAGCGTGTTTGCATTTTTGTCTTGGATGCTGTCTTCTAAATCCTTGAGCAACTCTTCTTCCTTGTACTCCGCAACATCCACCTCCAAACCGGAATTGTCCTTCAGCTTCCCATGGTGCTTGAGATAGTATCGCTGGTTCTGAAAGAACTTGATAATGGTGTACTTGGGCAGGTCAAGCTGAGCGGAGAGAGTCTGGATTGCTTCTTCATCTGGATACAGGCCTACATCTTGTATGAAACTCTGTAGGATCCCTAGGGCTTCAACAGAAATCTTTGTTCGCGGTCGGGGTTTCTGACGATTTTCATCCTCAGATTCAGCTGGTGATGCTACTGTCGGTTGCCTTGGGGGTAGTCTGGGACCTGGTTGCTGTTGCTGTTGCTGCTGTTGCTGCTGCTGCTGCTGCTGCTGCAAGACAAAGCACAGCATTTTTTTTGTACATGCGTTCTTGCTCATATTTTGTGCTACCAAAAAATCGGGGGGGGGGGGGGGCGGGGCAGGGAATTTCAAAGCAATAAAAAAAGGCTTAGGAAGTTTAAAGAACAAAAATAATAAAAACGAAAAAGAAAAAACAAA
>JAVKLA010000073.1:5202338-5222403 GCA_034782735.1 Sagittarius serpentarius | reverse complement strand
TCGGGGGGGGGGGGGGGCGGGGCCCGGAATTGCAAAGGTAAAAACAAAGGCTTATTAAGTTTAAAGAAAAAAAAAAAAAAAAAGGAAAAATAAAAAACAAAGGAAAAAAAAAAGAAAAAAGCCCCATTATTGCTGAACCAGAATTAAAATATGAGTTAGTAACTCTCTGCATACCTCGCATGTGTCTGTACGTGTGTGAGCAGAGACAGGGGATAAAGGGATGGTGGGATACGGTCAGAGAGGTGGAAGGAACACTCTGGCTTTGTCTGACTGAAAGCGCCAATGACGTGACATCGGTGGGGTTTAGTTGACAAATTTTAATGAACATGCTCCATGAGTCAAGTGCAGACACGACAAAATGCTAAGTAGGTGGCATAGTATAGGATTAACTTGACCAGCTTAGCCAGAACTGTAGCAAGGGCAAAGTGAGAAAAGTGCCAGTTGAGGGCAAATGCACAGGAGCTCTGCCAGCAGCACCAGCTGCTGCCCACAAACAAGGGCTGGAAATCTCTAGCAATAGCTAGGCGAAGGGACCGGGGTGACCAGGGAGAAGGAGAGCATTGTAGCTAAGTGCGGAAACATCCCACTGCTGATCTGACCTTAGCACGCACTGAAGTCTTGTCAAACTTGCAAACGACACGACAGAATGCGTTAGCTGGAAGCGCCTAGCGTCACACTGTCAAACCCAGCCTCGGCAAGGACAAAGAGATCTGGAGGTAGGAAATCTGTATTTCCCCTTCTGGCCCTGACCTCTCTTGCCTGTGGTCTCGGAGAGGGTCTGTCTTGCCTGCGTTCAAGTATCCCAATGTATAAATAGGGAACAAACATATTTACCTGGTTCTGTGTTTGTGCTGGGGATTATTTAGTTAATATTTATAAAGCGCTAAGATGCAAAGCTCTAAATAAGTTGCACTATTATTATTAGAAGGGAACATGCTGCATTCCAAAAACTCAGGCAATAAAAATGAGCCAGTATGCACATCAGAAGAATAAGATGAAGCAAATCACGATGTAAATAATTAACAAGAGCTTAAAATGAAGTTTTGCAAGCATGGATTCAGAAACGTTCTTAAAAGGTGAGGCATTGAGCCCTAGGGACAGCAATGTTTTTCTCATCTACCACCGGAGTACAGTACACTGTAAGATCATGTTTAAAATCAAAAGTAAATTTATCAGCTACTGTTTTTGTTGACAATTCTTTTGCTTCACAGCACAGGAAGCACTGGTTAGTAAGGTATTTTGGATCAGCAAATTTCTTGTCATATGGTACAAACCACCAGTTATTATTAAAAAACAACAGCAGCAAAACAAGCAGTTGCTATCACTACATTTCATTTCCCTTTGCGAGTCTCCCCTCGACAATTTTTTTGTATGGCAGTAGTGGTTTCCAAGCTTCCAGTTGCAGCTCACTTGCAGACCCTAAGAAGCACAAAATACTGTACGAATAGTATAAACATCGGAGGAATTATGATTTTGTCCACTTTGCGGTGCCACTTGTGGCTGTGGAGACTTTGCATTGGTCTCCACACCCGGTTTAGAAGCCACTGCTTTAAGTGATCTTCTTTTTGTAAGGTCTGACACAAATGCTAGTGGAATTAGGGCTCTTGCCTCATCCCTATTCACATCCTTTCATGTTTTATGGTCTGTGAGCAGTCCCATTCAAGGCTTCAGTCCCAAAGAGATTCAAGACTACTCCCAGCACATTAAATTCTCACAAGACTGCAGACTTTGTATACACAGTTTGAGAACTTGTGTCTTAGCTACATGTTTATGCATCTACGACTATTACCATGTAGAAGACCGGAGAGAAAACTCAGGCCCAGTCTCCCAGTCCTTACTCTTACAAGTCATATTACGAGATTACAATGCAACTGCTTACGTGAATAATGTTTGCAAGATCAAACACACAACTTTTATCAACAAGGCAAGAAAATCTAAGTAAGTGGCACAGTGGTTGAATGTTTATACTGTGCATAAGCTTCTCCTTTTATCCCCTTAAGAAGCGATTTTATTAAAAACAATGTACATTTTCACACAAGTGCTGTTTTATTACTTAATATAGATCTTTTTCTCTCTTTTTGCTAAATCAAACAGCAAGTTTCCAGGCTTTCACAATTATTTTAGTACTTGATATCCTAAGGGATTGTCTTACTCGGTTTGCTTTATCTTTAATATACACTCGCGTTGTTTCTGGCTGCAAGATAACTCTATCCTTCCTAGCTTCGTAAATATTTTTCTGTATAGGTAATACAAATGATGCACTGGGTCTCAGCTGAGGCTGGGAAAGCATGGGGCAGCATCTGCCCTTTAAGAGGGAGCAGTGAAAAGGCTGGCCTCAGGTCTTTCAGGAGAAAGGATTAAAGAGTCCCCAGCTCATTGACAGCAGTCCGCGCTGCCGACCTAGGCTACGAGGTTTAGCAAAAGAGCCAGCCACGCTCCCGGTTGGCGGTGCCCGTGCGAGCACAGAGCGGGTGCAGCCCCCCGAGGAGGGGGCACTGCTGGGGCTGCCCCGGAGCGCAGGGCGGCTGCCTCCAAGCCCTGTGGCACGGATCCTGCATCCCCTCCTCTCTCTCCCTGACATCGTGCCCTTGTGCCAGCTCACCTGCGGAGCAGCACCCAGCCAAGGTCCAGCGGTCAGCAGGCCTGGTAAGAAAGCGCCTCTATGCTCTCCTTTCCCAAGGGTGGTGGGAGAGGGGCTCTGAAGGAAAAACAGACAAACATTGACTCACCCCAGCCTCGACTGGGGTTAAAGTGGGATGAGGAATCCCCTTCCCTTCGCTTCTACCCGGGCGAGCCGCCGCTGTTGCGGGTTCAAGCTTAGCTTTTGAACAGCAGCGCAACAAGGTCCTCCCGCTTTGCTGGTAAGGTGTTTTGACACCCGGTGCCAAACACCTCTGCCTTTCCGTCCTGACGCCTGTCTAGCCAGGGGCAGCCAGCACGGAGGCTTGCCCTGCCCGGCACGCAGCTGCCTCTGAGCCACCGCGTCCACGCACGGTTGCAAAAAACCACCGAACCGCAACAAAAACCACGGGTGGTCGCACGCTCTCCTTTGAACTCTGGTGGCGGACGGCGGCGCGCTCTTATCTCGTACCGGGAGACCTGCATTTAGCCTGGCCGGGAGGAAAGAAACACTAATTTCCTTTGCTCCGTTTAAAGCTTTATTTACTTAGCGCTCGGCGGGATTGGCCAAGGTAAACTAACCTGAATCTGTTCTGCTGGCACATGGATAATGTGGGAAGGCCTGTCACCATGGTGATGAACTGCATTGCTTTCTTGTTCATAAATGGCATCGCGTTCAGGCTGAGGAAGACTGAGGAACCTTCGGATCATGGAGAGATTCTCCCAGAGGGTCCTGTTCTCTGGTGAGGGATCTTCTTTCCAACGTAACAGCTCACAGAGCCACCCCTTGAAGATAACACCAGCAAAACATTAGTTTTTTTTTCCTCACTTCACGAGGGGCAAAACGAGGGCAAAACGTGCACTTTAGAGGCGCTGCATTCTCTCACACTCTCCCCCGGCAGGAAAGGGCTTTCACTGTACAGGCTGGGCTTAAAGCAAACACCGATACACGGAGAGGCTGCCGCGCTACTTCACAGACCCTCGCCAGCCGCCAGTGTTTTGGAAAGCACCTTCCCCTTGGTCCCGCACCACAGTGCTGCTCTTTGTTTGCTTAGAATCAAACTGGTTGATGAAGGCAGACTCCCTTACACGCTCCCCTCCGCAGGACGGGGGCTTCACTGACGCCAGTACGTTCTCTGTGCCGCCTATTTTCTTCTGTGCGAGGCTACAGCCAGCCGAGAGCATCCACACCGTGTTTCAGGAACCCGCAGCCTGTCTGCCGAGCAGTTTTTAAAATGCTGCTACTACTACTCAAAACAAGAAAGTACTTCAAATATCTGCCTTGACTGTAGGGCTGCCTAATGTAAATCATAGCGGTAGGGGAGCTCCTCAATGTCCTTCTAAAAGACAGGAATCCTTTGACTAGACGCAGTCAAGCAATACCTTCTTCCTATCTGCTACAACTAGAGGTGTTTCTGCAGGTTAACTCATTTCAAGTGACAGATGATTATCTGTTTCAGGATTTTTGTCATGGACCCAGAAAAAAAAGAGTCTCTCCGTTTTACGTACACTATTAGGGCTTGGGCGGGGGCGGGGGAGCAAGATATGCTCCAGCTTCTGATACGCCCTTTATACCATTTCCACATCACAGGACCGTAAGTTGCCCAAGAGCTTACCTACTCTAATTCAGGTGTGGGTCTGGGACACACACTAAGAAGTCGCCTACAGAATCCTCTGCAAGAACTGCAGCAGTTGCTGATTTGCTTCTGGACGAGACATACAAGTTAATCTTCAAAATTTAAGAACTGTTTTCTTACATCGTCTTAAAATTTAATTGAGGGTTTTTTTCTTAATTGTGCACTGGTAGTTTTAAAAGAAGAGTGCAAACACCCTAGCTAGCACTGTGTGCATCAGCAGCAATTTTTCTGTATATTAAAAAAATTTAGAAACAAAATATTACATGTATAAAACATGCATACTTCCTTTCTTTTAGCTTCAAGGATCTGTTTTCAAAACTAGGTCCATGCAATTTTATTTCTTAATGCTGTAGGAAAGATAACGCGACATTTTATTGAATCAACAAATAATATAAATGTACAGAAGCTTTTAGATCCTTTTTATATATACCGCTGGTCGAAAAATGGTTTATCCAGACTAGTTTACTACTAGATACAATAGATACATAGATACAATCTAGATACATGTTTTTGTGAAGACATGCATATCTTTAGCTAACAGTTAATAAATGCAGTGTAAAAATATTGCCACGACAGGAAGAGGTGAAAGTAAACAAATTATCTTAATGCATTCATATTGTATACGAAAATATTTAGTGAGGTGTGTATAAAAATTTGAAGTATGTTCTCTTGGATATAAGTGGAAAACTGAACAACTGACACAGGAGAAAATGCCCCCAAGAAACAGAAACAATCAAAATGACAAATGTTAGAGAGATGGTGGTAGCAGAGCTGAGAAAGCAAAAAATTTAAATGGGGCCAAAATCCGCTGGGTGCTTGCTAGGTGTGCTAGGGAGGGAGGGGAGCGGTGGCAGCAGAAGGGCCCCCCTGCACCCCGGGGATGGAGCACAGCGGGTGGGTGCCAGGTACTGCCCCAGGGTTTAGCAAGCTGACTGGGAAATGTGGCCAAGTGCCTTCGTATAGAGCAGATAACGTACAGCCTGTCCCAGCTGGAATCGTAGGGCATGTTTTTAAAACGGTAGCAAGGGTCTGTGGATTTCCCTCCCTGTCATAAGGCACCCCGGGATGTCTTAGCAAGTTAATTTCCCTGCCCCTAACAAAATCAACATGTTGCTCGCAGTTCTCTGCCCACCTTGCTTCCACGTGCCGGATTATGCTCAACAGCACTATTAGTTTTCTGCAGTAAGTTAAAAGAGGTGCGATCAGAAAGCACAGGTAGTCTGTTGGGGATGGAGGAGAGAAGACGATGAAGAGAAACAGATCTAGATCTTTTAATTGAAATGCAGATCTAAAATTTTCAATTAAAAAACCCCCAAAACCAAAAAAACCAAACAGCCTGCCTCGAAGCAGAAAAATTGTCCTTTGGTGGTCTGGAGTCTGCACTGCTTCACGCTAAAACTGTTGGTCCTTTTTCTAATAGTGGTGAAACAGAGAGCAGAGCTAACTGTCACGGCAGTTTGGCGAAAGTAAAAAAAAAAAAAGGACAGACAACCTGTCCCCTCCCGCGGCACCTCTCTAAGGTATACAGACACACTGGAAAAGAAATTGCACCACGCATTTAGAAGCTGCACATATTTTTTCTGGTGACCACACAAATCACAGATTTTTTTGGAAAAAAGACAGCAGAAACTCTTTTTAAATGTCCAGTCGTAAAAATAATTCCTAAGTAATCACATTTTATGCTGATTAAACTTATTTCACAACAGCTTTTGTTAACTAAGAAACTCCTTCTCCCCTTACTATCTTTTCTGTTTCTATATTTACTAGATCAGACCTTATTTTTATTAATTACTGATGGCTAACGTATTTCCAGTATTTTTCTATCAACTTTTGCACTGAAATAATACTTCTAATTCTTTATCTAAAAATGATTTGATGAATTGTAACCTGAAGCATGTCTCTGCTAGCCTTTCAGGGAAGCAGCAATTTTGAGATACTGAAATCAGCTGCTTCTGACACGGTACACAGAATAGGCTGCTATTCTACCAAAATGTCTCTTTTCCACTGGGTTCGTCACATTCTTAAAGAAGTAGCCATGCTCTGGTGAAATACATGATGGGCAGCATGGAAACAACCAACTGAAATATTAAAAAATTACAAGGATTTAAACAATTTTTTGGTCTTCATAGTTTATTCCTCAAAATAGTTATGAAAGTTGATCTCCAAATATTCTCAGAAGAGATAGTGAACAGGCAGTGACAGAGGCTTAGCGGTTTACTTTGTCAAGAGACTAAAAACTTTTTACGAATATACTTTCTTTTGGTTCAAAACAAAGAAACAAACCCACAAATATTTCATTTAGTTTCAGGTTCAGAATTCTGCATACAACAAAAACCTCATTCATAAAAGTCAGCTAAATGAGAATGTCGGAAATGTTTCTGTAAATCTAAGGAAAAGTAATCACACAGACTTTTCTAATGGTGCATTTTAAGTTCTGCAAAATTTGTAAGTTTTGTTTCCATTTGATCTAAAGAAGTATGAACTGCTGTAGTTAATGCAGTTGAATTTGTAAGCGAACGTAACAAGGCTGATTTTTCCCCTCTCACACTCATTTAAGTCTAGAGCAATTTCTCTCTAGTTCAAACAATTTATTCTGAAGGAGAGCTTGGGCCACTGGTTTTTATTTTTTGTCTTTATAGTCTTACAGGAAGTGGAAAGGACCACAAAATAATAAGGAAATATTTATAACTCAGATTAGATCACAACTGGTTTATACAGCATATATAGTACATTGTTAAAAAAACCAGCCCTAAAATAATTAAGCTGATATATCCATGCATCAAGGCAAACCCCCCAAAACTCTGCAATGACATTGGGAACAACTTTGATTTTAAAACAGAGTAAATTTGCCAGGCAACATTACACTGAATATAAAGAGAGTACAAAGCAAAATATAAACATTAGCCACATGTAAATATGTTTGGAGAACTTTCAGGATGTTACTACTTTTCAAACTGACAAAGTTTAATTTGACACCTTCTGTTCTAAAACCTTTGTTTCTATTCAAAATCACGCCTTTAGCTGCTATCAATCACTATGCTCTCCCTATTACTTAAAATACTGGCATGGGCCCTGGATAAGCTGAAAATGCCATGCAGATGAATTCTGAGATAATATGTTCAAACCTGTTATATACAACACAAATCCTGTAAAGTTATGTATTGTAAACCTACATTTATTGGGAACTAAAAGTCTTAAATCCATCTGCTACAAAGAAAATACTGTTATGCACTTTCAAGTAACCAAGTACCATCTGCAAAGGTCTTGCTACAGTAAGCAAGAAAATGGTGAAAAAAAAAAGATGCTAAACCTAAGATATTTAAAATAAATAAGAGTCTTCTGTCTGGTTTTCTGATAGGGATTTAGTAAAGAAACATAAGACATTAGAGGGAAAAAAAACTGTGAAAGCCGAACTGCCAAACTATTGCAGGAAAAGCGCAAAGAGGATAACTGCCAAACATTAGACTCTGCAAGACCCATGAGCATGCTTATTTTAAGGAAAGCATCTATGCATTTTATCTATGTATCCAAATGCTATTTCGTTCAGTCTGACCTGTGCTGTGTTTAAATAAAATCTTCTGCTCTTTCACATACAGTTTCTAACAAACTATCCTTGCATTCTGGTATCTTTCTTATGAAAAGGAAAAAAAAAAAAAAAAAGACAATTTAAATCTGCACTTAAGGTGTAAATACCAACCCCAACTAGATCAAAGAGGGAAGCATTACAATCATGGAGGATGTTCTCTGGGCAAAGCTTTCCAAATCAGCCACAAACACATCTAGTCTGGGAAGAAAGGGCTTCAAGCTGGAGCAACTGAACTCTTTTGTTTGGTGAATTTGTTATAGTCATAACAATTTGCCAAATGATGAATATTTCTTACAGAATAACTAACAGAGACTCCAACTTTTTTTAGAAGAGCTGTAATTTGAATCTAAGAAGGCAAAACATTTTAGAGTATCAATGCTAGGATATGAACAGTTTTTCTTTGGTACAGTATATCTAAGATTATTTTGTATCATTCTCTGGGGCATATAGTATAATAAAAATATATGGTGTTAAAAGATATCAGTCTAAATAGGGAGGTATTTGATACAAACATTTTAGCAGAAAGTGTGAATTGCATTTCAGCATCTACTGTGAACAAAGACTAAGTACATAATCCATTAAACAGTACTTTTAACTCAAAAAAATTGAGTATTGTAGACTAAACTAAAGTAGGCATTTTGAATGAGCACATTTTCAGCAACTAACTCTAAAGCTAGCAATTTATCATTCAGCAAATAATTTTCTACTTTTAAAAGAATCTGTAAGTGTTACTTATGCTAATGAAGACTGTTTTTAATCTGCCCACAAACATGCTAATAGAGGGCAATTTTTTTTTTATTTACAATGCTGAAGGCACTCCAGTTTATGGAACAGAGATATGAAATTACACTTGGTAAAATGGGCTCTTGATTGTCTAAGCAACCCAAATCCTTCACCTTTAACAAAAAAGCTTATAGACAAAACAAAGGAAAAGAACTCATGAACTAAACTTTAAATGTTGACTTTTTCCCCTTCAAAAGCCATCCAACTTGCTTTGCAAATCTCATTTTTTGTTTCACACGGCTGCGTTCATCACAGATATTTCCATTTCTTTTCAAAACAGAATCCATGTATAAAAGGGAAGAAAAAAGGCTGACATCACCACTGCAGTATATGCATATAGTTTTAGTCTTTAGAATTAAACTTGTAAGCTGCTCATTGTACAGAAAGGTTGCTTTTGGAAAAGTCATAATACTTTGAACAAGATACATAATGGTAGCAAAGGAGTACTGAAAGCATTTTAAATTATTTACTAGGTTAAAAGGGTGAAATGGTACTTTAAATACATCAAATTTCATCATCTGGGCCATTTTTTGGTGGCAAAGTGGTATTGATCTTTCCAAATGCTTAAAATTAACTATTTCCAGAAGGTCATTATTTGATTAAAGGCATTAAAGTTGAGGGCAAGAAATGATGCACTTTGTCTTCTTTCCCATTCAAATAATCATGTAATTTAATCAGAACTATCCTTTCATGTCCTGTAATAAAAATGTTTGTCTTAAGATATTGTTCTTTACCTAACATATTAACCTTTAAATGTTATGAAGTTCTTAAGAATAATCTCTGCTTAGAGAAGATTCTTCCATAATGCAATGAAAGGATCTCCAGCATTTAAATTGATAAGGCCAAATTTCCCCTACACATTGACTGGAAAACGCATTAAACCCTTCAACTGAGATTTCTCACAGCGTTCAACAGGATCGAAAATTCAGGGAGTTTTGAATCAGTAAGCTCATGCATATGGCATTGAGAAGCAAAATAAACAAATGTCACTTTAGCACAAACAAATAAGACAAATAAGTAACAACGGACGCTGCTTTAATTTATCTGGGAAATGCAGTTTGCATTACATTTGTGTTATCTGGAAAAATACAGCAGGGAACACCCACCGCATCGTAAGAACAGAGCATTTCATACAAAATTCATTTTCAGGTTCAGATTACTTAAATTTGACTTCTTTCTGGGTGAAATACCTGTGGTTTCAGACATGGGAACAAGCCTAGATGACGAAAGCAGTCCTTTTTAGGCTTAAATGTTCTTCTGGAATTTCCAGACTGCAGGAAAATTTATTCTGACTGCAGGTTTATCTTTCCTAAAATACATAAATTGTCCTGGTTATCTCCTGTGCAAAGCTGAGTAGACCTAAATGCTTCAACAGAGGAACTGAAGTCTATTAAAAGAAAGGCCACTGGATATTTTTATAAAATTTTAGGAAAACTAATAATCTTATTTGATACTGACCAGCATATTTGCTAGTGAAAATCTTTTCAGTTTAGCTTACATTTTCAAGTAATTTTAAGCACCGACTTCTGTGAGGCAGATGCTTTTTGAGTAATTTTTAAAACTGCTGTGAATGGTCAATACGTTGGGATTTCCTTATTTTTCTCACAAAACTGCATATCTTTAATTCAAAAAGCAAAAGCTGTTTTTCTGCCTGTTCCAGAAGATGAGCAGAGATACCAGAATATGAATGCCTCTTCTTGAGACGTGGCCTAAAGCGATAATAAATGTCCCCAGAAAGATGGTTGCCTTAGTATTTTATTTACACTAATCAGCCTTAAGTTTCAGGCTTTGCCTTTGAGCATTCCCCTAAATCAGAGAAAGTTTGAAACCTGAAGCTGTCCTTTATCTCCAGATATTTCTGGTTTATCTATTTTACTGGCTTTCATTACTAGAACATCGAAAGGGGAAGCCAGATGTGAATTTTAAGCAAATCTGGATCTGCCATCGTAATAGATGAGATTTAGCAAAACAAACAAACTGAAAACCCCGCAACCTCACAGGGCTTTTCAGAAGAAAGGTAAACTTCACGAGCAGGAAAAACTTCCTTTGAAGAATACTGAAACAGATCATGCCATTTCCTTAAACTTCTTATCCAACCTATTATTCAGCTACACCACCTGTCTGGATGTTACCTCCACCTCTGCTCTGGGTTGTGAAAAACAAACAGCTAGCAGTGGTACTGATAGTATTTCACCGCGATTTTTTGGTGATATTTTAGGGGAAAAGGATTCCTAATGTCTCTTCTTCCTTCTGCCTCTTCTCCTCTCTAGCTGCAGCACTTAAGTATTTCTATTCTTGTAAACATCCAAACAAATAAATCGGAAAAGGAAACTTGCTAAAGCAACCTCTAAAATGCAATGACAAGCAGCAAACAAGTCCAGAAACAAACTGACCTGGAGAGCTGTGGCCCTGCTCCCACAGTCTCGTCTGTCTTATTAGTCCTCTCCTTCGACGGGGAGCCGCGGTGAGCGGCTAAGAGCTGGTGCTACCAAAACACTTGTCAGATTAAGGTCCGAGGCTGTGGCAAAACTGGTGGGTGTATGAACACTTGAGACGTACCACCAGCTCACGGAGAGAAAAAACCTAAGCCATAACTCTGACTGAAAACATAAATATCATTGCTTTCTAGCTGAGTACAGAGGGAATGGAACAGTCCAAATGAAGGGCTTCTCCCAAGCTTGGTTTCTCTGCTCTCAGCCTCCTCCACCTTTCCTTTCCCTTGTTCCAATGTATCTTTTTCACAGTATTGCCTTCAATTGCCTAGCAATGATAGATAGGCACCAGCCCTAATCAAAAACATAATATGCATGCCTTTGAAAATCTTGCATAAAATGCAACTAAATTCGTATGGAAAAAGAAGGGAAAAAAAGTAATAGATGCAAAAAAACCCCCACAGTGGGTGAAGCTTTATCCTGCCTTCCTCTACTCCAGATTCTTCCTCTTTCACACACACGATTCAATTGGGATTGTAACTGCGAGATACGTGTGACAAAAATGGACTTGACACTAGCAAAAAAAATCTAAACAAGAAAAACCAACTGCTAATTATTAAATAAGTCAGTCTTAGCCCAGTACATTACTTTTTATAGTACAGACATATAAAATGGGTCAGTGGGTTTCACAGAGGGTGACTGGTAATATATGGCCCTTTATCTTTTAAGTAGAGACAAATACTGATTTCACTGCAATACCGATGCTTCCCTTGAAAGTAAATACAACCCTAAATCCAACCACGACCCTTAATAGCCCGTATTTATTTATTCATTCTTAAATATGCAATCAATTTTTGTATGGCAGCTATATCTGCAGTTTAGTTAGAGAAAAGTCTTTAATAGAAAGAGCCTGGCAATTTTAAAAATCTTTTTTACTACTATCAATTTACAAGTGAACAGCAAATGTTTATTTTTGTGTTGCTTCCAAAGATTTAACGTTTGCTTTGGGGGAAAGACCTCCAGTAAAAAGGCCATAGGGCCCAAGAGTCACTTCCGTTATTACTTAAACGTGTGTATATCATGTTGTTAGATTTATTTTTTTTAAAAAAAGGCTGTAATTTCCCAGAAGGAGTAATTTAAATCCGCGGCTTCTTGTCATATGCTTTTTCTTTCCAGAATTCATTTTGGATCCGGGGACGATCTACCACACACTGAGGAATCACAGGCTCACAGATATTTGGACTTCACTGTAAATTCAGTTCAGCTGACAAGATGTTCCAACAAGCAACATCATTCCAAAACATGCACAGCTCACATCCGTTCTCAGACATCCCTTCACATTTTTACGGCCTAGCTAAATGTTTTCATATAGGTTTGAATTAGACGTTTAAATATTCTAAGAACATTTCTTTTAACTTGTCTCTTGCAGTTCAGCTGGCTTCTGTAGCTCTCAGTTTCGCAGTGAAGAACGCTGAATGCTCTGATAATGCCGGGGGTGAGGGGAGTCTTCAGGAAGTTGAACAGAAACGTTTCCCTAACTTTCCTCCAGATTTTGTTAACCACAGAAACAGTCAGAAAATTAATAATGCCCATTACCTCAATGCAGTTTAAAAAAAAAAATCTTTAAAATCTACACCTGTGAAAAACAGACACCTTCCAGCAAATGAGAAGGGAGCAGCCTGAAGCATGTATCTCACCCATGGGAAAATAAAGGCAGCGAGACCCTTAGAAAGCTAAAGCACCCTTACTTGTAGCATGGTTGCTTGGGGCATAGACTTAAAAGAATAGGAAAGCTGGATCAAGAGGGAAGCTGGCGAGATGGGGTATCTCCCTCCTGGGTGGGAACCAACACAAGAGTGTTTTCAGGCAGTTTGCCGTCAGGATGGGGGCAAGAACAGCCACAAGGGAAAAGCTCCTAGGGAGAGCAGTGCTTAGTGTTAAGACTTTTCCTCACTGGCCAAGAAAAGTGCCAGCCAAGCTGAGCCCCAGCCGTATTTCCAGGCAGCAGCTTCGGCGGCAGCTTCTGCCCTTAAATCAGGTGCTGCATGGAGCCGGCACACTTCTGCCTGCCCTGACCCCTTCGTCCCATTCCCCAGGTGAAAAGGATCGATCCCTTTAGTTGCGACTCTCCTATTAAGTAACAGTAGCAAATGATTTCTCAAAGGTGAAGCAAACTGGCTGTCCCAAAGCAAAAATAAAAAGAATCTCATTTAAGCCCTTCATAGCTTTTTAAAAAAATAACTGGTTTTATAAAAACAGTGGAAAGTTCCTGTATCTGTAGAGTTTTCTCTTGCGTGTTACGTGTACTGGAGATGCTAAGCACCAGGCTCAGCAAAATACCCAGTCACCTAAGGAAACCCACAGACGTAACTAACTGATACGTGTGCAAATCTTGCTCAGTTGGGGTCCAAAACTTCAGGGAATTCTGTGAAGGACCACTCAGTCCAAACATCTTTACTTTACAAAGATCCTGAAAACTATTTTCATATGCTTCTCAAATGCCGACCTGAAGTAAGGGAACATGGCACTGCACAGGAATAAAAATGAGATGACCACTGAATAACAGTGTGTTTTTGGATAAAATTTGACAGATTTGGAATTAGATAAGTATTTGCAAACTGCAATTTTTCCCCACTTAGCTAGCTGCGTGCTTGCCCTAGCCTATTCATTGTATGTCAACAGTTTGGGATAATTGGTATCCAAAAATCTGAAGCTTGACTTAGAGGTTACATTTGAAGAAAATAAAAAAATGGACACAACGAGAAATTATTAGGAACAGTGACATTAAAAATTATCTGGAACAAAACATTGTCTCCTTTCTCACCTTGCACTTAGAAATCCCGTAACATTCTTTCAGGTGTCGTGTGTTTTGAATTCTCCAGTTTAACATCAAGGGAGAACACACACATCTATTACTTCTTACTCTTTCCTTTGCCCAACAACCCTTCACCTGAATTGTAATCGGTCACTCCTTTAACAAACCGCTTCTCGGACCGTTACTGTTTATTTCTGTTTGCATAAGATGCCTTAATTCTTTCCAGTAACGCGTTTAGCAGCTCTCATTTTTTCAGGAGGAATTTTACCCTGTCATTTCCTGTTTAGTTACGGGTTGAGCTCGCTTTTGTTTTCTGCGCTGTTTACTTGGTACCCCGCTTCCCCCACTGCCGGGAACCACGGGCTGCTCTCTAACTACTCAGCCTCCTCCTCGGCTTTGGCACTACAGCTTTGTTTTCATTTTCGTACGTCATTAACTCTCGTACAGCTCGCTCAGACTTCCCCCCCACCACCACCACCTCTTTTTAATAGTGCTTTAGTTTCTTCATGTTAAAACACCGACACACTGAATCTTCAAAAGCCTCTCAAATCAGTGATGTGCCCACAGCAGGCACAAGCAACCTGAGAAATCAAGAACACGGCCCTTTTCCCAGCTAAATCCGTGTCGCCACGTGGGGAAAGGAATGATGTTTCACCCACGAAGCCGGCGGCACTGGCGACCAGCCCTCGGCTCCCCACCCCGCAGCGAAGGCCAAGGGCACGGGGTGCCCACGCCGTGCCCCACGCCCAAGGGCATACCTGTGCAAAGTGACTGCTGGGGGTGGTGGTGGGGGGGATGTACCTGGGGTGGGACTCTGGCACGCAGGGGACAGCGGCAGGACGGGAGGAAGAGGCAGATGGAGCGAGAGCGGATGGTGAGGGTGCATACGGGAGAGGAACGGGGTGGGAAAAAGCCGCAGGAGGGCTAAGAGGAGAGCTGTAACGAGAGGAATTAGTGAAGGTGGCGAGAGGAAAACAAAACAGAAGGTGAGGATACAGAAAGCGGGAAGAGAGATTAAGAAAATCCATCCTGCCAGAAACAGCACCTCTTGTCAGGCAGACAGCAGGTGCTGCCTGGGGAAGAGCTGATTCATGCATCTGGAGTGTAGGAACTGAAACACCTCTACCTAAGAAAGAAAAACTAAAAATAAAAGACTCTAAGGAGGTGGGAGAGGGTGCCATGCTTTTTTCCTTTTGGCAATCCAGTGCCTCCCGACTGCACAACAGTTTTCAAACAGCTTTGTGAAGAAACAAGAGTCGGATTTCCAGACCCTTGCAAGAATCCTGACGGTTCATTCCAGCATTCCCTCTTCCAATGCGAGCCCTTCCTGCCCTCCTCCAGACTCATTTTTGAGACTTCTACAGCCATAGCACCTCCAGGGCTTCGGCTGCACCTCCAGGGCGAGATTTCCCCTTGGTTCGGGGTCTGCACGGACGGACGGACGCCGGGGAGTCAGTAAGGGAGGTCGGGACGCTGACGGCACGCCTACCGCGACCTACTCCAGCTCAGCTCTGGGGGACTAGTAACGTGGTCAGTACCTGCTGGCCAAGTGGTAAGAGCGTGAGGTTTTAACCCTCCCTGCAGCAGTCGGGGGGGCTATCTACCTAGCCACATTTTCTGCTACAAACTGTGCCGGCAGTGGCTTTCAAAAACTATCCTGCTCACCTTCTTCTGACTGACTTTGAACACGCAGTCTTAGCTCCACGTCTCCGGCCCTTTTGATATTGGCATTGCATCACAAATCACTGGCAAAAGATAAAACAATCTCTTGCTACAGCTACTTTTTTTTTTAAACCTCCCCTGGAAGATTTGATGAATTTCTATCAGATGCACTGCACCACTCCTCTCGCCTGACAATACCTGCAACAGCTTTTGGGGAATCTGCTCAGTTGCATTCTGCACACTTACATTTTTTTTTTTCCCTTGCTGTAAGAATTGTTTTAGAAACTTGTAATTAAAACTTCCTATCAAAATTTCGTTAATTTTTTCTCTGTGTAGGAAAAGTAGCCAACAGTGATCTACTAAAGAACAGATAATTTAAAAAAAAAACGAAAACCTTACTAAGTATTGAAGGCTGTTTAATTAGGCCAAGCTGAACAATTTAACTGAAAAAATGGATTTGTAAGAAAAGCAAAACGACCTACAACATTTAGTTTCCAAAAAACTAACGATAATCTGTTTTCATAAGAAATACTGGAATGTTTTAATTTTAAAAAAAAATCAAATTTCCATTTGCCAAAATTTCTAGACACTTTGAGGATTCTTTTTTAAAAAGAATCTTTTCCCCGAAGGGAGAGGTAGACGGAAGAGTTTGCAAGGAGAAAAACTCTGGCAGAAAATTTCATTTCTGCTAAATTTAGGTAGCAGTGAAGACTACATTTTTTCGTTAGAAGCTCTTCTTAAAGCGAGGTGTTTGCTGGCATGTTATTTTGAAAAACAGCACAGTAGGATGACTTCTTTAATAAGTGGGCATAAAACCCAGAGATTAGAAAATCTCAGAGTGAGAGACAAAACCTCCGTGCAGTATCTGACTGCTTTCCCAAAGCAAGGAAGGTTTTTAATAAAGGTCATGGAGAAACAATCTCCAAAGACGGCAGTGTCTCTTTCCCTCTATACGTTTACTCTTTTCTTTCACTCCTTTACAGTGAAAGGCAGACCTTAACACGCGCACACACACATGCACACACAAAAGGAAACAACAACCAAAGAGGAGGGGGAAAAAAAAAAAAAGCCTGAAATTTTAGTTACACCACATGTGGTTTTCATTTGTGAAAAATGAACAAGCTGTTTGTGGTTAAACTGTCTAATCTGCTGTTATCAATCTAGCGCTGCATTCAAGATTTACAGGATACATCAGCTTCTGTGCCACATTAGCTGTAAAAGGGAGAGGGGGTGGGAGGAAAAAGGAGGAGGAGAGAGTTTATCCTGAGGAATAATATTTCCAATGCAGCCACACTCACACTACATCTGGTTGTGCTGGTAGCGGCAGTTAAATTGAAATATTTCACAGCGTGTGTCAGAAACATGCAGAATGGTAATTATGACAGATCTGATTAAGCCTGAGTGCCACTAGCTCCCTGGCCAGCTCCGGTTGTGCAGGTGTGACCTTGTGCGTGCCTGCGTGTGTAAATAAAATTAATTACAAGCGAGAGGGCGAAGGCTTCGGTGACATCACAAAGCGGAGAAACTCCCAAGGGGGAGACCTAATGGAATATTTTCCCTCAGTCTAATAATACAGTTCATATTGACTTGAGGTAATTAGTGGGATCATTAAAGCAGTTTTCCCGGCGTATTTGGCTGCCTGATCAGATTAGTGAAAATGTTCTTCAGAACAAGCCCTGTGTGGTCTGCCAGAGAAGGAGGAAATAAAAAGCAACAAAGCATATTTTGGAATGATAAGCAGAGCTGGACTTTTTGCAGAGCATTTTGCAGGGCTGGTCTCAGGAGCCTGGGCGCCCGACTCTCCTGACCGATTCAATCTTTCATCCCAGGCGCACGTGCTCCCGCTGCACGTCATCTAAGACTTTTTAATTTTTGTTTCTCTAGCCTTCAAAGCTACGTCATCTCTATCCCTCGCTGCTTTAAAAAAAAAAAAAAAATCAGATAAAAGCCTTGTGGAAGTGCTAGCCCTAGAAAAACTGCATGAAGATAACCGGGGGAAGGAAGAAGAATAAATATGTGATCAGCAACCCTCCACCTCTCCCCAAAAAGCTAACAGAAGACTGAAGGCACAGGTTTGAGAATTAGAAACGTTTTCGCTTCCTAATGAGCTTACCCCAGCAAAAAAAAAAAAAAAAGGAAAAAAAAAGAAAAAAGTTTAACTATGATATAAAGTCTTCCACGGTAACAGAACACAGAGCCCTAATCAAGAAATGGACCATTTGTTTAAAAACAGTCTATTGAGCATGCTCTACCTTGCAAATGGAATATGCCAAGCTCTGTCACAGATGGCAAGCTTTGACAGTTCCCATCCGTAGCGTCGATACTCGACAGTTCAGCACAAGATCAGTGACATTCTGTCTCATTAGAGCCACGCTAATTATCACAGCTAGTTTCAGGGGAAACCATGTGTTGCAATGGTCAATTTGAAGGAGTCTGTGCATCAACAAACTGGTAATAAGGATCAGACACCTTATTATATGACAGCATGCTGCCTATGATCTGATTTACTGAATCAGAGGTACTGAGGCAACACTGAAGCCTGATGGGTTATGGAATCGCGTGTACACAATGCGGATCTGAAATATGCTTTAAAAATGAAAGGGAGCTATATAGAAACGATACAAATAAAAATTTTAAAATGGTGAAGTTATAATGAGGACTTTTTTCATTTGTGATTAAGACATGCAGAGATCTTCAAGATCTTGTCAGCCAGTTTTATCTTTAATCAAATAATATAAGATAAATAATTCAAAACGAAAACTGTAAAATTATGGATTATGCTAAATTATAATTCATTCCATACTCTGATTTTTCAGTTTCAATAACATGTACCAAACATTCCTTATGTTGCGCCGTCTTGCTGTTTTAACAGAATTTTATATTTTGTAAAGGGCTTTCTCTACTTGGCTGTCTTCTTTCATTTGTACATTTAATGACTTAAACTTGTACTTCTCCGAGCTTCTCCCACACATCCCTTCCACCAGACAAAAATCATCCAACCAAGAACCCCCCTCCCTTTGCCGTTTCTGGCCACCGGCGGGGCCGCATCCTGCCAGGCGCTCAGCGGTCCCAGCCCCAGCCCCCGCCCAGGGATGCGCTGCAGGCCGAGGCCGTGAGAGCGTCAAGCACGAACTCCCGACCAAGGCAGGGCAGGTGTGCACCGCGTCCCTCCAGGGAAGCCCTCCTTGGGGCTCAAATACACAGCGGTTCCTGAAGCCGCTACCAGCTCTTTAACCGGCCTCCACGCGGACTGTGAGCCGCGCCTGAACAGCTCGCGCTGCCCCCCGCCTGGCTGGGAACCTCCCCCCGGAGCCGGCTTGACCCCACGCGTAAGGCATGCTCAGGAAGCACACGTTTTCATCGGTGTGTCAACAAACCCAGCCTTCGCCTTTTGTGTGGAAAGGGCGGCCTGGCCCCGGGCAGCTGTTTGAGGAGGTCAGTATAATCGCCTTACAGCTGCGTATTTTCCATTCCGTACCTTTCTCTCTGGCTTGAACTATTTCAGGTCTTAATGCTTTTTCTTTCCCTCTATGCAGATTTCCGTGGGCAATTGCACACTGATATGAACCACCTCGGAGATTTTAAGGCGGCTTCTCGTCAGTGCATCTTTGTTGATTCAAGAAGTTGATGTCTACTTTTTACTAGCGGGAACCCAAGACTCGCTGAAGTCAACCCACTACACCAAGGTCATACCAATAATGCGGGATACGGCCAAGATCAATGCCAGTCCTTCTCCATGTCTACCCAGATCGAGCGATGAGCGAGGTTAACTGAACTCAGGTTTTCCTCCTCCCTTTCTGGGAAAGAATTTTAAAAAATTTCCTAAGGAAATTTCCTGAGGCTTTAACCTTTATTTCTGCAAAGAGATGTCGTAAAAGAAATTAAGACACAGGGCAGAGGAAGGACCTGGAGCACTCTAAGCCTACATTTTGTTCCCGCAATAGAAACCCAAAAATCTCCTTCTCTCCGACCCGGGCGGGACAGAACACACTATGACTCTGCAACACGGTATTTTGCGAAAGAAACAAATCAGCCCTATCTGCCAAGTTTCACAGTCTCACTGAACGACATGCCGCTTTACGGGGCAATTCTTGATCGCGCGCAGAAGCCCGTCTTGCTTTCTCAGTTCACACTCTTCCTCTCCCATCCCTGCTGACACTCGATCCTGTCCCGACTCTTGCTGCTCATGGCACCTCTTCAACTGCCAGAGCAAGCACCCCCGGGTAGCAGAGGGGAGAGGAAAATAAATTTAAAAAACCAAATAATAAAAAAAAAGAAAATAGAGGCTGTTGTGTGGTGTACTTCTGCAGCTAATGTTTTCTAACTACTGTATCTCGCCTTCCCACGAGGGTGAGGGGTTTGTTTCCAGGTGGACCTGTGAGACAATGGCAGACCTCGGAGCGCGTTTCGTTTCCACCTCGCGTCTCCCTGCGCTGTATCCCTCCCCGCTCCACAGAGAATCCATTGTACGCCAAGGGGGGTCGGGGGTGGGGGGGGGGGGAAGAACGTTTTTCAGCCCAGATTTAAACCC
>JAVKLA010000073.1:5147647-5202238 GCA_034782735.1 Sagittarius serpentarius | reverse complement strand
GGGAAGAAGGTTTTTAAGCCAAGATTTAAAACCAGGAAGTGACTCAGCTGCTCGGAGGGAGACAAAGGCAGGAGAGGACTTGACAGAGACGCGGGGTGATGGGGCGAAGGACCCGAGCCCCCTCCTGCCCCCCAGGCTGGACCCCGCCGGGGCAGCCTGAGGTGCAGCGCCCTGAGGAAACAGCTTTGGAAACAAATTTCAAGACATCCCCCCCCCCGCCCCTTAAAGCCACATTGTTACCAGAGGGTTACTCTTGGTGATAAAAAGGTTTCTTTTCCCCTCGCTGGAAAACAGTTGAATGGATTGTTCTATATCTGCAGTAATGGCATGTTACATCTTTGTGCCAGATCCACAATACCGTGCTTGTTCAGTGTGGGAAGCTGTTTAAAAATGACTTTCCTATTAGAGTATATAGCTTAGTTTCTAGATGGAAAAAGCCAGATCAAAGATATAGCATTTATAAAACTGCTGGTTAAAAAGATAAAAGTGAGATAACAGACATCAATTTTTCACTATAAATCTCTGGGTTTACTACAACATTAAAATTTCCAGTAAAAGCAGGGTTTTATATACCTGAACTCTAATGGCCTATTCTGAAAATATTTATGTCAGGAAAAGCATGGTATTTGCATGCCAAAAGCAATTTTAGTGCCAATGTTTAGCGTTCCCTTCCCATTTAACTCCTTCCCATCTACTCACGAGTGTCAGACGCTCTGCCTAACGCCTACCCGGCGCACCTCCCCACACAGCCTTCCGGAGGAGGACGCCCCGGGTGCATACTACGGCAAAAAGTCAAACACGTCTAATAAAATACCACTGCACAAAATACTTCCCCGATGGCTTAGGACGGAGTCCCTAGCATGGTCTGAACCACTGATTTTACCTCCATGCCTCGCACGTGAAACTGCTTATTTCCAAGGGACTAACTGCCTAACCAAAGTGAAAGGCGGGGACAGAAGGACAGGAAATTGGGCAACACAATGCAACAGCTCAGAAGTAACGGGTCAAAACTCCCCGTCATTAGATGAGGTTTCTGGAGGTATGGGTAGTACTCCGTTAGTTTTATTCTAAAATTAGTATCGGAGCATGATTCTGTGAGAGCCAAGTGTCTTGCCTTCAACACACAGGCATTTTTATTTGGTGAGAAGGGAGGGCGTTCAGCACCCACCTGGCCATACACAGCAATTGGCAGGATTGACGCTGCAGAAAAGTATCGATTTTTCCTATTTATTCTGCTGTTATTTAGGTATAATAATCTAGGCTAACGGCCTTACTCAGTAGTGCATGGGACTCTCAGAGTACAGAAGCTGATATTATTTCAGTTTTTGCAACCTGCAATTTCCTAAATTTAAGAAAGCTTTAGCTGATTTTCAGCAAAGTTTTGTTTTCTTCCCTGTTTCGCACCAGCACGTGCAGGCCACAGCTTTTCAGGATATGCCGTTAACATAAATGTAACTTCTTAAAACACAGCAAACATACAGAAAACACTACACGTCTCTGCTTGCCTCATCTCTTGGGGCTCTTACATTTGGGGTCTTTTTGTTTGTTTGTTTGCCTGTTTTTATGGAATAAAATTAGATTTCAGCATCTGTCACCATCAAGAAAAAAACTCATCCCTGGCTCCCACATGAAAACATTGTAACCAATGCACAGTTACTGAACCATGATGCCTTAATGATCATTACACAAATCAACTTTTTTTTTGTTTGAAATAACGAAATTAAGAATGTGCTTTCATAATTACTTGAATCAGACTGTCAGTTTATAAATTTAATAGAAACCCAATATGATTAAATTGTAAAAGTAACGTATACCACACCGATTTATATATGTGTGGATTCTTTTCATTTTGACTTATTCAGGTGTGCTGATTAAATTTTAGTAAACGATATTGTTAGTATTGCTGATCTGCCACTAAAAACCCACAACCTGGGAGCAGACACAAAGCACTTGGTAAACCTTTCTGTCTTCTTTTTGCATGCATTTTTCCAAAGCTCTCTTTTCAACGTAATCTAACAAAAAAAAATACTTACGCCTATCAGGCAGACAACTTGCAATAAAAATGTAAGATTTTAAATACTGACATTAGGTGTTTGCCAATTACACTTCTAAAACTCCCCAAAGACATGATGTATTCAAGCAATTTGATTTATAGTATCTCCCTTAGCTCCTCAGTATAACCATAGTAGCTTCTAAAGTATGTATTTTGAATTTAACAGAATTTGAATTCATTCTGCAGATAATGTATCGATCCTTAAAAACACAGAAACTTTAAAAATATACAGAATGCATACATTCCTGTACAGGAAAAGAACTCAACATTTGAAGGAATCTTCCAGCTAAGTCCCCAAACTCGTTCAAACCCACGTGCCAGATAGTCCCTTTTCTTTGGGAAAGCCAACAAGCGGCCAGCGAAGTGCACCATGAAACTAAAAGTACGCAAAACATCACTCACCGAAGCCAGAGCACGACCTCACCCAGTATCACTGCAATCTCTTCCTGCTCCCATCACCCCTTCCTTGCCCTGCGCTATGACCCCTGCCGCACCGCGCCCCTGTAGCCAGCTGGTTTGTCCAGGCCCATATGCGTTCCTCCGCCAATCAGGTAACTCTTGGCAAAGGCACTAACTAACACAGGGCAAGGGAAGATGCTTGGGTTTTACCTCGGCGCTACCTAAATAGAAGCTTCTGTAGCGCATCATTTAATAGCTCTTCTGTACAAAGTGCTCTAGTCAGCAGAACATGATCTGCGGTCTCCTGGCTCAGGCAAGCCCAGCCACCTTGCAGATGCTGGCTGCTTAGACACCCAATCTAACGTTGACCCAAATCAGTTCCTTAAAAAAAAATTAAATAAAAAGGCCCTCCAGCAAACAACTGTCTTTGTCCACTGGCAGAGCTGGTTTACGTCATGTACTGTTTCATACCCTAACTCCGGACTACGCTCAGGCGTTAATCACGTTTTTATATCCAAAATAAGATAAGAGCGGCTATGTTCAATTTTAGTGATTTTAAAACCAAAACTGTTAACCAACGCATCATTTTCTAATATGTGTCCTCCAGACTTTTCACTATAACTGGAAGTGATTATCCCAGGATTTCCAGCGCCGAGCAGGAAACCAATATCCCGAAGTTAAAAAAAAAAACACAACAGTGGACCTCTCTCAAGAGAGGTTCTCTTAAAGAATATGTTTGAACAATCCCCTTTTTTTCTGCAAGGGAGGCTTCTTTGCCACAGGAAATATTTCTCTGCACTGCTGATAAGTTCCAATGCGGAATTTTTTACTATACAGGTATCTCCTTTAATATGCATGGCTTTGCTACATATTTAAAGCTTACTAATTGGCTGACTAGTAGTCAACTGTTAGAGAAGACCCAACACATCCAGTTTACCTAAGAGATTACTTCTGTGAAGCAGCTTTCTACTACAAATGGCACTTCAGCTAACTACAGACCTGAAAGCTTGCTTAACACATAAATTAACATTGCATTGCTTAAACTGGGGAGAAAAATAACCTCTGAGAATACAGGTATAATCTCCACCATAAAAGGGAAAAGAACTACGTGTTTGGTGTTGTTTGTTTTCTATACTTGGTAACAAAATTTGTACAAGAATCTAAATTTTATACCAATACTCCAAAAGAACTGCACTGCATGCTCTGGAAGCTTTTGTGCTTCCCTTTGATTACCTGTTCCTTTTAAAGTCAGCATTGGAAGAGCGGTCCCATCTAGAAATTTTAAGGCTACTCACTTAAATAAACATACTATCACACAAATCAGATCAGATCAAAATTACATGGACCAACAGACTGGTTTCATACCTTAGTTTTGCGGAGAACTGCAATGGAAAGGGGAAGGTGTAGAAAACGGACAGTTCTCTAACCCCAAGTCTTGACATGTAAATAAAGACATCTGAGGAGCACACAGGTTGGAAGCTGCTGTAACATTCTATCATAATTAGAAACATTTCAAGAGCCCTGTAATTTCCAATCAAAATTACAGTAATTTCCGATATACAAGCCATGATTCATGACAGAATTTTTACATTCCATGGGAGATTATAGTGGCCTGATGTATGACACACTGAGTACAGCACTAACATAAACAATTCAGTTTAATGTTTAAACAGCACTTGGTGTTTAGAATCCCACAATAAAAGAAACATATTATTGTAGAAATTATCACTTTGACAGTGATTGAAGGGTAGGCAGGCATGTGGCCTATAAAGCTATAATTTTTACAGTCCACAGCTTGAGTTTAATCATTTTGATATAACATTTCCAAAATATCCCTTAAAATGCTCCTTACAGCATATAACTTAAGAGGCAACATCCTTTCTGTACAATGAAACGGAGGAAACTCCAATATGTGAACAACACAGGAGTCAAAAGTTAAAGACAGTTAAAAAGAAAACCAGCACTAAAATGCTGACGGCCCAAGAAACACTGGTCTAACTGATCATTACCAGCTTTCCCTGGAAGATGCTGTATTTTTATGTGAAGCAGTTTTAGAAAAGTAAAGGAACAGTGACTAAGTGGACTTAACATTTATTCTAACGTGAAAATTCAACATTGCAAGTGCTGGTGCCTTTACCATTTCCTTCAAGTGTCGGTATAACCGTGGTTCTAGTCTTTCCCATTTTTCTCTATGTTTTTCCTTTACTTACTTCTTGCGTACATTCTCACTTAAATCCATGCTTTTGCATACGCTGGTGATCTTTCTCAGAAGACGTGTCACTTATGGTAATCACACCCAACAAGTGCTTGCTGATTTCCCTCTCTTGCCACTAAACTTGACAGAAGTTCTTCAGTTGAAGAAAACAGAATAGGAAACCACACAACGGAGGCTTAAAACTGAATATGCAATATATATGTATGCACACACGCAGGTAACCAAGCAGCTATCGTATTCCACAAAGATCAGACATGTTTTCTCAGGTGTAACTTGTCTAACCGTAATTTGTTGGTTTTTTTCTTCGGTTTTGATGTGGACAGTGCTGCCCCACCTCCCGTGCACGGCCTCGCCAGTGGGACTAAATATTTTTGCAAAATACAGAACCCCAGCGCTCCTCGTTAAAGCGCCTGTAATCGCAAAACACCAAAGCCTCGAGGAGAATTCGGCAGCAACGCACAGAGCTGGCCCACAGCTTCTGCCACGTCCACGCCAGCTAAGAACGGGCGAACCCGGTGCCTTCTGAGCCGCGCAAGACCCACGGGCGCGCAGCGAAGGCACCTCGCTGGCGGGGAAGAGGGAGGGATGCGTCTCGGGAAGCCGCTTCTCGGCCCTGCCTGGTCAAGGGTAACCAGAGGTTACCTTTGGACTCGGCAAGGAGCTCCCAGTTGTGGTACTGGGCCGGTGGGCTAACCCAGCCGCTCGCTGTAACTCACACGGAAACAGATCAAAACCGGGGGGAGGGGAAATAATCACACGGGACCGGGAGGCCACTGCGCCCTGGGAACTTTACCTGGCTTTTGGTTGCCGCAACCTTTGCAAACAGTGCTTGAGACACCTTAGCTCTCTTCATTTCCTGCTGAATCTCATCGTAAATGGAAGCATTAATGTTCATGGAATTATTTTCTGTTTTTCCATTCCTCTCTGTAGCAATAGTAGCAGTTTTGACCTAGAAAATATATTTTATGAGACATTTTTCATTATGAAAAAGTTATTTTCCTCTCTTTCCCTCCCCAAGTAGTTCCCCTTTCCATTTTATTCCTTTTATTCAATCTTGCTCTGATATTCTTTCAGCTTTTCAGAGACTTATCATTATAAGTTATCCGTGGTTCAGACAACTGGGAAACAAGAAAATTCTGCATATTGTAACAGGTAAGTGCATCTGAAATATGAGTTATCATTAACTGACCACTGTGAATTTCAATGTCATAAAACAAATTAGGTGGAAACCTGTCAAACAGTGTTGTAGAGACTTGTGAATCCTTACATGATTTCTTTGTCCCACGCAAATTAAGTCAAAATTGTAACTGTGGCATAAAGCAATCTCTAATGAAATAAAAACCTGACAGATATATCTTGATTCATGCCTTATGTCCAGTACACTCAAATGCATGCTAATGTAGAAAAGTTGTGCCTTTAGATTTAACTTCCTAAAATATTATCAGTTTAATTCTTAAGCTGTTTTTAAGAAAGCAATAATTTAGCATAATGCGTATTTTAACCACTCATGAAAACAAGATAGGGTTTTCTTAAAACTATTAATTATAGTTGTATTTCACTTACATACATAAAATAATTATTCTTCTTGCAGTCCACATTAAAAAAAAACCACATGAAAACAAGACAGAATGATTACACTACCACCTCTATGCTGCATCTGCAGCATTCAGGAAAACAACAAAAAAATACATCAGTAGTGACATGATGTGCAGAAGACTATCCTTTCCTTCATTCTTTGGAAGTGATGGAAGTGATGTTTCAACACCAAGAATCATCCCACCAAGGTAACAGAGCAGTTTCTGCAATATCAGTTGAGAGGTACAAAAAATCAGCAGGTACTCAGCTTATCCTACAATATTCTCAATAGTTAAGGATAATGTCTTTGTTTAGCAGCTACTCTTGCAATGCTTGCCCAAGATTAGTGGACCTAATGGAGCACTAATCCTAAAGTGGACCCTCCGGACCAGGAAAGACTGGATTTCTGCCCAGAACCCACAAGGTGATGATGCAAAATCAAACCTTTAGATTTTGATTCAAACCTACTGGTTCACACCGAGGTTGTTGAGAGCCGAATTAATTCAGCCATTCAGAAGTTACACGTCTAGTCTGTTAGTCACTCAGGCTACCTCTAAATCTAATGGACAGAGCTTCGCACTTCCAGAGGGTGATTCAGCCTACTCTTAAGTATGTGCCTAAAACCACACTTTCACTATCAGTTTAATCCAGTGCAAGTCAGCATCTTCCTGTGCTCTAAAGTCCCTTGAGGTTCAAAGGGAAATCCGACAACATAATCCACCTTCTAGTATCACTCTCTATGAGCTTTCATATGTCTCAGGTCTCACGATATGAGAGTCAAAGGGTTTAGGTGAGAGACGTACTCAGGCAAATCATCAGCCCATTTTTTCCTAGAAATGTAATGCTCAATTTGCATTAGATATCCTCCACAGTGCTTCTAAAATAAAATAATCTAGCCCAGAAACTGGGAGCGCACGCCACTTTTGCTGAGCCTGATTTGTCTACCAGGCATTTCAGGAGCTGTGCTAACACATGCCCGTTAGCTGCAAGGGGCGAAACCCCAGCAAGAACGAGGCATCCACACACACTTCCCCCTGTCTCCTTCAGGCAGGCATTAGCGCTTTCTGGTGTCTGAAAACAAGAGCCCTAAATGAAAAGGGAAATGAAGAAAAATCCCAGAATGTGGCATACAGTTTATCACGTGATTTGCTTTCGTATGAAAACAACCAGTACTTTGCAGCCGTGACATGGAGAGTGAAGCATTTCCTTTTCTGCAGTGTGACATTTTACAGGCGTCACTGCAGTAGAGGATGGCCAAGCCTGGGCCAGCGGCTGCTCAGAAACATTTAAGGCAGCGGGCAGTGTGAGGAGCAGCACCATGAACCCCTCTTCTTCCCACCGCAGAGCAGGAAAATGCGTGCCTCACACTGGGCAAATCAGCATGGGGCAAGCAAGAGCAGGTGCATCTCCTGAACACCACACAGTGAAATCATTTGAAAATTACAAAATCAGTGGTAATTTTACAACATTTAAATGAAAAGGACTCGCTGAAAGATAACTGACAACCAATGGGGATGTTAAGGACACAACTGGAGACAGCCTTCTCCGCTTGCATGTAAAAATCAGGCTAAGCTAAATTAGAAAATGAAAAAGTGATGGCTTTGTCAACGCACCTTCTTGGACATGGGGTTTAAATTTTGGCAAATTTATTTCAGTGCTTCCCAAAGAAATATTTCTAACTTGTAACTAATCTTTGAGGGTCCCAAAGGGAAGATGAAAAGACGAAGGTATTCAGCTAGCATGCACAGGTCCACGGTATCTTTTGGGAAGGTAACACTTTGGTTTTGTGATCCTGATCGCAATGTCTCTCTTCTATAAGCACACCACCTTTTTGATTGCTACTCAGCTTCAAAAGACAGCTCCACATTGTAGCAGTACTTCATAGACCACTGAACTGAGCTGTGAACTCTCAGATCATCAAAAAACCAAGACTCACACACCACGTTGGAGACATAATTTAAACTGTGCATCTTGGTCCACACTTTTCAATGCCCAATTTAACAGGGATATGCATTTAATCCAGGGGAATTACTGAAAATCCTCATTCTGGTTGGCAAATCACATCTATCTTTATACAGGTACAACAAACTCAACAGCATCTAATATGTCACTGAAGTTAAAACAAACAAACAAACAAAAGAACTCCTACTGCCTTCTGTTGATATTGAATTAGGAAGTGAACAACACTAATATCTGCATCAAAAAGCCATATTAGCCCAAAGAGCTTCAAGAGAATAAAAGTCTTAAAGTTATAAAATAATGGGTTTGGGCATTATAAAGAGTTGTTGGTCACAGCCATACCCTCTCCCTCTCCCAATTTATATCATTGGCCAGGTATAAAAATTCTTCCCCCACCTCTTAATAATTTCTCTTCAAAGATCAAGTATAGACTGTGGCTGGACTAGATGGACCATTGGTCTGCTCTGGTCTGATGAATTCCATGCAATAATGCTAATTAACCTCTTGGAGAATATCCATACATAAAACTGTTCCATAATTTATACACAGCAAGCATCTAGGCTGTTGTGTTGAATTTAGAATTGAGATCAAGACAGAGGCTGTTTGAAGCTGGGTTGAAAAAACACCCTCCTCCTCAAAAAACCCAACAGAAAACAAAAAAGACCCCGATGGTGTAACTTCAGGACTTGGGAGAGGAGGTGGAAAAAGTATTCATTTTGGAGAGGAAAAAAATCTAACAAAACATAACATAATCTCTCATCTCATCCATACTTAAGCACAACCTCCCACCCCACCCACTCTTACAGCCACGTTTTCTGTTAAGGAAAGAAACCATAGATCAGCTAAATTTTTTTGACAGTAACCAAATTTTGCAAACACTAACAGAACAGGGGAGCATTATTTTACAAATGTAACACACTGAGAATCAGAAATTCATTTGGCCATCTTCCTATCACCAATTTAGTCTTTTAAAAATACTTGAAAAAAAATAACATATCCATCCCCTCCTGGCCTGCCCAGATATATCTTCTCATCAAATAAGACTGATTACAGTAGCAAGAAGTTCTGGATTAGTTCAATTTTCCTAATCAAGGGACAGGTTGTTATAGAAGGAATAACCAATCTGAGGAGGTTTTCATAAACATGGAAGCTCATTTCCTCCCCATCGAAACTGAAACAAAAAAAGTCTTTTATAAAACATTCTCATAAGTACTGTTTTAGCTCGGGAATAAAAATCTTCTTTAATCCTGGTTTAGCTTTTAATATTACATCGTACATTAAAATTCATAAAGTAGTTCATTCCAGGCAAAACAAACTACTTTTCAGTTCTGCTCTGCAAATAGCACAGGAGGTACAATAAATGCTGTTGCTTTCAGAACAGCTTTTATCAGGACATGGTTTACTACTCCATTATTACAGTGGCGCCTGGAAGTGCAGTTAGAGTTAAGCGTCAAGGTTTCCATTAACTCTCCTCCATGGTGGTTTTTGGTGGGGGTGGGGGTGGTGAGGGTTGCATTCATTATTTTGTTCATTTTTACTTTCATTAAAATGCAACTTGGCACAAAGACTATCAACCTAAATCTCAAATTTTGCAGACGTAAAAATAAAAATTTTGCTGGTGGTGACGTAAGGTGTGTGCGTGTGTTTGAACTCCAGGGCCCCACCATCAGGTTTCACGGGAGCTGCTTTTATCCAGAGTTCCTTGCAACAGAGGCTCACTGGCCCTCAAACACCAGCAAAGCAGTGTCCTCCTCAAGAGCAGTCTTTCAAGAGTGACATCCTATCTCTAGGATCCAAGCTGAAATTGCTTTAGCATGAAGGCATTGTAATTGATCTGTAGTCAGAGGGAGGCCGGGATTATATTTATGAAAATGAGGATTTTTGTCAGTCGAGTACCCAGAACCACGACTCATGCAAGTTTTGTTAATACTTCTTAAAACATTGCCTTGTTAAAATTATATTCTGCTCTTGACATTACATGTACTCTGTTTTTACACAGGATGATGATGGGCCCCAAGAGTTAGCACAAATTTTCTTTGGGGAATATGGGTGGCAAGAAGGATTTCTTCCTCAGCTCTGCTGAAACAGGAATTTCTTGTCCTGAGAAGGAAGCATTCATAACTGCGGGACGGCTAACAAGTGTTAACCAGAATATTTTGGAAAAGAAAATCTGTGACTTGGTCACCTGTCTCCATCCTCCCCCCAAGCTGTACCAAGGAGGAGGGAGTCCTCTTCCCCCCATACCCCGAACTGCCCCGACGAGAGGGAGAGCCCATCCCTAGCACCTCCCTGGGGAACTCCACCCACCCGGAACATAGCTCCACACGCAGCGCCCGCTGAAGCATCCCCACATCCTCTCGTTCGCACACAACCTGTAATAGACTTATCCTTTGAACTTGACTTAGGGATACCCAGAAAGGACCTCTGTGGGCTGATCTGCAAGATGAAGGTGTTGAAGAGGGGAAAAAAAAATAACAAAAGAAACAGAACAAGAAAGGACCTTTTTTTCTTCCTTCTGAGCTGGAGAGGTTAAACTATGTCTCCATGCAGTACCTACCTGATGGAGATGCTAATATTTATAAACTCCACTGCCCCAGGAAAGAGCCTGACAGACAGGCTTCTGCCCCAGGAGGTGGCAAGATGAACAATGTCTGAGGGAAAAATTCTTGTGTACGCCGTCTCCTCACGCTCAGTCCGCCAGTGTGGAAGATAGTAGCAGACTTTTATAACTTGACCAGCTTAGAGGGCTATACACGTATCCCAAAAGCTCATGCATTAGAGGCTAACAATTTCAATTAAAAAAAAAAAAAAGTAAGATTTTGCTTTTTTGTTTAAGTCGGAGAGAAAGGGAGAAGTAAGGGGGACAAAGAGCTTCTTAAAGGATTTCAAAAAAGAATTGGAAACAATCCAGATACATTAGCTCAAGTAGCAACTAGTAAGAATGCTGTAAAAATGAGATAAATTCAACACAGTTCCTTCTAACTCGTGCACCAGGGTTTATGCTTGCTGAGTTCCTGCTATCCTATCAGACCTCCAAGGTCACACGTTCTGTTTTTGCATGCAACAGTATTCAAAATTCACACAGAACAAGCTCAGCTGCTAAATGGTTAAGTCTGCTCTACTGTCTGGCCACCAGTTGGCAACACAAAAATGCAAAATAGATCCTTTTCAGGATGTTTATTTTCACATCCTTCTGAAACTGATAACTTGCAATTGCAAAATAAACCTTCATGTGTGGCACATTAGCTCCCATTTTTCATGGTTTCATAGTTTAATTTGTTTCAAACGTTACACTGGTCTAAAGATTTAATATTAAGTATGTTGGCTCTTCCGTAAATTCTGTTGTCAGGATAAACGGTCTCTTTTGTCTTTCAATAGTTATCCAAGAAGCTCACAGCTAAGCTAGAAAAATATTATGCTGTGTTCCTGTATAGTGGACTTTAAATAATTGCTTATAATACATTAAGTAGTAAGGATGCTAGTAGTTTTATTTCCTTAGTATCAAATATTCAATAAATTATAGACATTTGGGGGGGGTATCAGAGAAGCAGTTTGCATTAATAATTTTGCAGTATCCTGACTATAATTTATTTCTGCTACAATTTGTGAAGTTATACTTGCCAGTGCAACAACTAGAACAATTTCATTATTATTTCTAGCATTAAGTATGGTAGTTACGTTACCAACTCGAATATTTCAATTTTCAAACTTTGGGCTCTGAACACTTAGTAGCAGGTGGCAAGTGCTACACATGTTCGTAGATGGGTAATTCTGGCAACATGTAAAAAGGTTGCACAGAATCTCAACTCGGAGGTTTCTACATCCTCAGTCCATCCACTAGGTAAACGGCATGTTTTGCTGAATGACAGGGAACAATATAACAACTAGAAAAATAACTGTTTTATTCTGTAGACCTCAGGTATTAGTCTACAAGGTTTCCTTGTTAACCTGTTTTCCTTTTGAAAAGGATCGAACCAAACCTGTATGCTGTTTTCACTTTGAACTGTTGCAATTAGGTTAACTATACTCCTGACTCCCACTAAAAAAAATGAAATGTAATTACGAACAAGAGCACAGTAGAGACAGATAGATTCCCCCACCTCCAGCCCCTAAATTTGGACTTACAGTATGCTTTGTCAGTTAAGAAAACTCCTAAGTCTCTCTTTCTTTCTGGCTGCAAGGGATTTATACAGTTCAAAGTGTGAATTAAAACCAATACAAGGACTACCTCTGACTTGACATCCTTCTGGAAGGTCCTGTAATTAACTCTGTTCTTTAGCTGTGAAATTGCCCAAGACCACTTGAGACAGAGCGAGACATTACCTTGGCATAAAGAGGTAAGTTAAGAAGGAGGGTTAGCCTTTGCTCTGAAATACCTGGGCTGTGGGAGCAGGTACAGATATTAAAACAAACTCAAATGTTATTTTAAACACTGTTATCTATATTTAACTATTTCCCACTAAAGCATTACTATGTAAATAGATTCTCACTCCTTATCTTGAAGAGTATCTATAGTGGATTTCACAGACTAAACTCAGTTAATGACAACAAAACTAGAGTATTAGTACAGTCTGTTCTTTCTGCTAAAAATTTTTTCTCGTGAAAAGTACTGCAGCAGGTCAGTGTGATCTTCTCTCCTCCCTTTTCCTACAATCTTGTTATTCATTACTTTAGTGTGGTCCTTAGTAGCCATTAGCTGCAGGAAAATTAGAATAATAATCTCGAGGAATTTATAGTATTCAGAATGGGTATGGAATATAGTCACAGGCACAAGCCTAAGCCTGGTTAGCAAAAAACTGCTCTGTGTTTCTATACTCAACCGCCACAAAATTCCCACAATCCTAGAGCCTTGCTTTGTATAGCAAGTCTGGACTGTGTATACAGCGTGATTCCCACATATCTGCAGATCAGTTTGTTTTGTCCTTGCACAGGTACAACCTTGAGCCACAGCAACGCAGAGTATTTCAGAAAAGATTCAGTTTTTTGGAGTGTTTCATTCACAACTGCATTTCTTCCTTGTGGAAATCCTATGCATTCCCATGGCTCACACTTGTATTTCTCATGTACCCTAAACCCAGCATCAGCTCCCTTCATAGACATAAGGACTACACCATTGAATTTCTCGATCCCACTCTACCAAACTTTATAATTTTGGGAGAATTAAACCAATAGTTCCACTAGATTTTACAGAAATCAACAGGAGTCTAATTTGAACAAATACTAAATGAAGCTTTAATGAACGTATCCAAATCTTTCAGACTCATGGATATAGCAAGTCTGTTATGTTATCCAGCTGTCAGTAGCTCGACCTGGTGAAAGTGTGCCCAGCATTTTGGGATAGAGTCTTCTTTCCCCCATTCCTTTAGTTTTACCTGTTCATTTTCTGGAAGAGAATTTTTAAGGCGACACGATGTACTCGTACTTCTGCTTTCATTCCCACTCAGTTTAGTGGTCCAAATCCTTCAAAACCCCTATTTGAACCTCTAACATTAAAAACAACACCTGAGAATTATAGGAAAAAAAGACAGCTAAAAGCCAGCATCTTCCAGGCCCAGTAAAGCTTGTATGTCAGTAAAATGAGCAAAAAACTCTGTAGGGGCCATAATGGATAGAATTCCTCTTAAAACTGGAAAATAGGCAGTAATAAACTGCTACTATCATCCACTGTATTTCTTAAATTTAATTTGTGATATGCACTGCAAATAACGATTCTACAAGCATTTAAAAAACGCAACAGCAAAAGCTTTCTTCTTTTTAAGAAAGGTATCACCCAGCAGGACAGTGAGAAAACACAACGAGCAAATCTCAGAGACAGAGAGAGCGGTTTACTTGTGGAGGCCGGCTAGGCGGTGTGCTTATGAGAGGCGCGGGGCCCATTGCAGAGGCTGCGTTCAAGCTCCTTTCCCTTTCGTCCTGGTAAATTCGATCTCGTTCAGCTTCTGGCAGCTGCAAGAAGTTCTGCATAGCCCGAAGGTTCACCAGTAAGGACTGCGAGGCAGTCTTGGGATCCTCTTCCTTTCGGAGGATTTCTGAGAGCAAGCCCTGTAGGGAGGAAAGGAAAAAAAAGACGCTGGAGAGTTAGCCTAGGTGAGCACCTGTAAGACCGTGCTCTGCAAAGCCACTGCTTATCTGTCCTCTTTCTTCTTTCCCCTGGGCTGGGAACGAGAGCAGCAAATGCACTATTCACTCCACATAGGAATATGTTAACGGCATTTTAGGTAGCAGAGAAGAGAGCCTCAGTTGCACCCTTAATTTTATTAAGCATCTGGTTTACATACAACATAAACTGAATCTACCTAATAGGTCTCCCTCCTTCTACTGGCTTAACTTGCCATGAAATCTTTCACAGTCGACAATCACAAGATGTTAAGAATAAGCGAAACAGAGACAGTCCAAAGGCATGACACTGGGGTGTTCTCAGGCTTCCCAGACAAAACGCATAGCCAACCTAAAAAATGGCTCCCCACACTTCTAGCAACTTAAACAGCTCTTTGAAAAGAAGTGGTATTTCACAACTAATCTGAGACAATAAACTCGCAACGTTCCTGAAGTACTGCTTAACTGACTCAGGTCCATATTTTTTACAAGTCAATATTTTGTTTTGAGAGTTGAATACTGGAGTTTAACAACAAGTGGGGAAACTCGCTGTTGGATGCTCCCTCTCCTTCACCTTCCTCCTCCCACTGTCCCCCTCTCCTCACCAGGACAACCCTAATCCTCACCCAGCCCATCGCCTGGGCTATTTATTTGAGCACCTGCTGTTGCAGGTCCCATTTCCTAAGCCCGTTTACCATTGCGGTCCTCTGACCACTTTCAGAGTCCAGCAACCATAGGTAAAAGCGAGCGCGGGGCGTCGAGAAGGAAACGGCATACAGGGCGCCCGCAGGAGCGAGCCAGAGACGGGCTGACTGCAGACGACAGCATGCCGCCCGCGGCGTGTACAGACCACACCAGGTTTCCTGTGTAATCACTTCATCTCGGTTCTCAGCAATGGAGCAGGCCTGGCGGTCTGGGACACCTAATTACGCTAAAAGATGAAATATTTATGAACCTGTGAGCGCAACTACAACTTTAATGTCAACAAGTTCTTGAAATCTCCCCCCTGCCAAATTCTCCTTTTAAATATGTCAGGCATACAAAATGCTCTGCTGTCTTGAGGTAACAAGGTGATGGTAAGAAAACCAACTTTTGCAAAAGCAAATGCGAACTTTTTAGAGTAAATGCTGTTGCTATGCTGGGACAAGGAGAGAGGTGGTATGAGAGGCTTTTATTCCTAGAGTAACAAGGGAACACAGACGTGATTTTAAAGAAGTAATACAACCCAATGTTTCTTCTCCTGAAGAACTGTTACAAGTTACTTGGGATAACGGAGGGGTGAATGGAGGGAGGAAGGCGGGCAACAAAAAAAGCTAAAACTAACTAAGAGAGACAATCCTGACTGAAGATAACCATTCCTAAGGGAGTGCAACAGAACTCTACGGCTTACGGCCTCAGCATCAGCCTCCTCTGTAGGGAAGTCTGATGCTCAGAGCACCTATGGAAGTTGTCACCTCTCTCAAAGGTAAAAAAGGTATCAGGCAAAAGCCTCTTACGAAGGTGCTGCTGCAAAGCCACTGCTCTCAGGCAGCTGGGCTTAGGCAGGGTCAGAGCCCACCCAGTGCGGCTTTGAGCTCTGCATTTCCCCCGTCACCCCTCCGTCTCTCAGGGGCGATGAGGACAGAGGTGCTGGCCACTACGCTGGGGCCAGTGTGGTCCTCATGGCCCTGTCTGTGCCTGCAGACATAAGAGGGAAATGGGATGGAAAACACGAACAGTCTTTCTAGCACCAAGCATGAAAAATAATTTGGAGGAGGATGAAAAAAAAAAAATAATCCTGGGGGATACTTTCTTACCACTATTCTTCATCCCTCCTTTTTTCTGGCATCCAGGCAGAAACTATGCAGAAGGTAAATAAATGAGTTACAGACAGAAGTAGCATTTGGGCGGAGTATAAGTTTTAAAATTTTTTCTTAATGATTAATCTAATAATAAATTCACTTACTAGCAAATATGGAAATTAAATTCTTGTCTACCACTTTTTTCTACTCCTAAGTACTCAAACCCACAGTTACTATTGTTTCTCAGTGGTAGAGTTACATGACCCATCCACCAAGGGAGGCAAAAAATGATTTTGTGCCACCGGAGACGAGACAAAGCTGTCTGCAGAGCACAGGATGTATGATGGAGGTGTAAACACATGTGATTTCTGCCTGCTACTGTGAAGAAAACAACTGCACCAGGATTAAAAAGAAGAAAGGAAAACTGAACTCAAGTGGACTGATCACTGGCAGGAGAGGAGGCTCCTTACTAACAGCCAGCCTACTGTCAGCCGCAGGAAATGTCCTTGAAAAATACTTTAGCCCGTAATAGAAAATATTTGCTCCTGTAAGCCTTTGCCACATAGTGGGCAGCTAAAAGAAAGCAGAAAAGGATGGTTTTCTTGTATAACTTTTCCCCCTTCAGTGAAATAAGTAAATAAAGAAAACTGGGGTTTGTATTTTTCCTGTGTTTGTCAGTATAACTATTGCGGCAGGACACCTCTTGGTGATTAGAAATGTCATTAAGTATTCATTGCCCTCTCCTTCCCCCATCACTGGCACGACTCTTTGCAGGAGCTGGGAGCAGAGCAGAGGACACAGATGCAGCCAGAGCAGGGGAGATGAGAGAGTGGGGAGAAGGCAAGGAGGAGGTGTTTGCTTCTAGGAGCTTTGAACCTAAAGGTCAGAATATGTGAGGAAATAACAGGAAAAATAAGGTGTAGTACCAGGTGCAGGCAAAGTCTTACAATACAGTTTGCCTGCTTCAAATATTACTTCATTGCTACTATTCAATTTTCTGAGCACAAAACTTCAGCTAAAGATCGTTAGACAAGATGTAAAATGGGCAAATCCTAGAAAGAAAACATCAGCTCTCACATCCTGCCCCATGCTGATATGCAGAGATTTACCGTTCGTTTTCCCAGGCTTAAACTGGTTTGCCAAGATAGAAGTCTCAGTGTGATCTCCTGATACTATACTTCAGGTTGCATAAAAGCTAAATGCTGTTTTGCATAGAGATTATAAACACTGTTGGGCTCAGAGTCCTCCTCACTGTTCCTCCCTTGTATTCTTTTCGCACTGGAAATGTATTTTCTTAAAATGTTACCAGGTCCCATTGAAAAAAAGAAAGTTTACATGTCATCACAAGTATAATTCATTACTAATTGCACAAAAATGTTCAATAAATATTACCAGCTAATTATGAATTCTTTAAAAATGGAGATAAACGAAACTGTCTGCCAATATGAACAAAACCACTGTCTGGCCCCCAGTTTGTCTCCTCTTTGAACGTAATCACTGATTCAAATAGATTTTATCAGCCTGATAGAACTTCAAAGCTCCCAGAAGAAAAATGCAATTTGCCCAAACCTCCCCAAAACATGCAGAACATCCCTGAACGCTATCCCCCTCTGTTGCAGGGCGCTCCCATCCCATGTCCAGGTGGAAGATTATTCGCAAGCTCCACCCACAAGCCTGGATCCCTGCCAAGTAAGTTATAAGCAGACACATTTATCTACGTCGCTTAGGAGCAAGAGGAGAGCTGTCATGATAGTGTAATAGCACCTTTTTACCTTTTATTCAATAGTGATATGGGTAGTGTGCTTTTTCTTAAATTACACTACGAAGAATTATATGAATACAGTGGCAATTTCTGTTATAGTTAAGCAGGCAAATTTCTCTCTACCACATAATTTACAGAACTCAAATTCAATAAAACATTACATGATGGTCCATTACTGTTATCAATTTTGAATAATCCATCTTCATTTTTCATTTTACTGGAAAATAAAGTGTGCCAAAGACAAAGTGGAAGAAAAAAAAAGTGCCTGAGAAGGCGGTTTCTGTAAACTTAGATTTTGTTTTAAAATTACACAGAGCCGTTTACTGCATCCAAGTGTTCTCCCTCGAAATAGCAATTGCCCAGAATTAGCATGAGCACAGTCCTAAATACACAGAAGCTTTCGCATATGAGAAAAGGCATTATACATGAACAAAAGGCAACGTATCTTGGCAGCTAATATTTTAAACAAGCATGGGGGTGAAGTAGAAAGGAGGGGGAGAGAGGAGGTATCTGGCAGAAACGCTGAGAAGTTCTCAAAACCCTTGAGATGAAAAACTGTCACTGGTGGGAAGAAGAAAAATTACAATAGAGATGGCAAAAGCAGCAGAAAGCACTCCCCCTCCTTTCGCGAAGATGGAGCCGAGAGGTCACCTCTGTACAGCAGCACCCAAGTTCATGCAGCAAACGTTACGTGTACGCAAACAGAGACAGGCAGCCCCGAGTCACAGTTCCAACCACAGCCACGACTAACACAATTCCTTGCTCGTGCAGTACGTACATGTCACCCTGCCATGCACCTGGTTAAGCGAGTCAAATGTCAGACTTGCTTGTGGGAACCCAAGCTTTCCGTTTCCTGACTCATGTTTACATTTACAAATGCATGACAGAAATGGTAGAGGAGTTTGTTTATTTGTTTAGGGCTCCGAAGGTGGTTCAGCTGAACAAACGCCGCCGATGCTCCGCTCCAGCTCTCTCAAGAAGAAGAAAACAGAGTAGAGCGCCTCCCAGTTTAACTGCAGATTTGCAGGGGCAGGCTGAGCCCCTCTGCTGATGGAAGGCTCGGGCAGAGGCTGGCGTGGGGCACCGCGCTTTGGGGGGCTGTCCCGATGCATCGGAGCCGTCACCCGGCGGCTGCTCCGTGCCACCCAGGCCAGTGAGCTGATCGCAAATGACACTTTCTGACCAGGAAAGCGCAGGAAAAGACTGAACTCGCTCTTTCAAGAGAGCGGAGGTGTCTGCACAGTGCACTGACATCAGCTGGAAAAAAATACCATGTTTATTAATTCTGTCAAACGGCAACTGAAACATAAGCAGCTCAATTTACCAAAAGTACCCTAGCCAACAGAGAGACTAGCAGACACATTTGGTAGCCATGCTTGAGGTGAAACTCGGATGTGCTAGCACAAATCCTGACTCAACAAACTTTTCCGTGGTGCACTACAAAGAGGTGCTAACAGGATTCCATCTGTTTCTTTGCAGCCAGCGAGCTGGAATCAAAACTGCTGAAGGACAAATAACACTTCAGACCCCATTGCGCTCCGAAGCCTTCCTAGAAGGACTACTGCAAAATTTCTCATGGGAAGAGGTGCTCCACCCTCCGAGGCCACTTCTGCTCCCTACAACAATTGTTCTGCCGTGCCTGTATAGATGTTCATTTTCATCCAAGTTATAGCTTTCCGGACTCCTCCTTTGATTAAACTTTGCAAGGCACATTCCTGAGAACTACACATTTTCGAAACTACCATTTTGAAGTTAAGGGTAGGGGGGAAGCTATCCAAGAAGATATTAAGGACACCCTTCCAATTTTGTGAGGTGTGGCTGAGGGTTTTTTTCCTGTCTTATAAATAGATAATTAAAAAAAAAGACACCCTGATTTTCAGAAGTAATTTTACCAAATCCTTTCCTTTGAGCTGGGAAGAGGTAGAATTATTTCTAGTCAACATTTTTGCCCCCAAATCAAAAATTCTTGAAAATTAGGGCCAAGTGTTGAATTACCACACTAAGCCAGTAGAACCCACCCTTCCCGCTCAAAATCACCACCAAGTTCTGTATTCATATTGTAGAGCACAAGTCTGTAAACAAGAGGTGCCAACATCTTCAGCCAATTCCACCAAAGTCCACTTTTATTGCCAAAACATTAAGCTAAATTACTCTTAATTTGTAGTTCACTTCCTTCCTTAACTTTTAAGCAGAAGGCAAATCTCTCCCCTCATCTGAGACCGCATCTCGACATCAGGGTAATTTTGCGCAGAACTCCTAAGCGATTGCAGCGAGATCTTCTGCGTTTAGAAACTGATGGCATGATATGGTCCCTGGACACGGCTCAAATATGCTTATGACAGTTTCAAAAATGTCAGTGGTAAGCCTGAGTTAGCTTTCTATCTCAGAAAACAGTAGATGAATTTAAACAAGCATTTTCACTTGCTCTAGCCAAAAAAAGAAAAAAAAAAAGGACAAAAGATATTACATCAATATTAGAAAATAACTTCTAAACAGCATCAGTATTAAAGTGCTGCCCTAATTTTTCTTAAATGTGGTGTATCCCTAAATAAGCTGTGATGAAGTCTGAAGTACAGCAAGCAGAACAACTTTAAATGTTTTCATATAAGAATCACAGGTATCTCTACCTAAGTTTATACTTGGACATTAGCTATTACTGTGGGTAAAATTAACAATTTTCAGTTTTGCAAACGTGATATGTGCCTACAACAAACTCCTCTAGATTTCAGTGGGGTTTTGCTTCACATGAAAAGTATGCCGAGATACTTTTTGGCAACACTGAGGCTAATACTGTCTATGCTCCTAGTATTTTTCCTTTCTGTTCCCTACGTTTGCCACAATAACGTAACAAATACTGCAAAATCTTACATAGCTAACTGCAAATACTAATTTGATTAGCTGACACAGTTTGTAGGATATAGGGATACTACCTTGTGTTCTTTCAAGTTGACTTGGCTGAAAATTGCCCAAATATATTACATATATATTTCATATCTCTTCATGGGATTTGTTTTCAACGTTCATTTTGGGGTTTCCTCCCAGTTTTGGGTCACTTTGAACACATTTTACTAAGCTGGTTAACCACAACATCTGTGGAAGAATTGAACTTTAAATAAATATTTAATAACATTAGTAGAAGGGAAAATATATAGTCATCAGGAATCAGTATTTGCAATAGAAATCTGTTTCTACAGTTGCGTTCACCACATCTCAAAAGCATCTTCTCATACTGTGTCATACAAATTCCATGTCCAGTCAGAACCAATCATCCTTGTATTTTAGGTAACAAATACTGTGCGTGCACAGGTGATAGACCAAAAGCTGTATGCAAAACTAGCTGACAAGCACTGAACAAATGACTTTGGAGGGGGAAGAAAGTTGAGAGAAAACAAGCTGCTTTTAGGCAAGTCGGAGAAAGAAAGAAATATATAATAAACTATTTATTTTCTGAATTATTTGCGTGGCTTTTTGTCCAGGTAAGATGGCAGCTGCAAACCATTGTAACTTGAATCTACTATTATTACTTCAATACTTCATAGTATCACTAGCTAAAATATTAGACTTTTGTTTAATACAATGTTTAGGTCACCTATTTGGAAATAAAACAACTGACACTGCTTGGACCTAACTTATGTAACTAATCCTTGCATGAGTTCATGTATCCCATGAAATCTGGTATGAAAGACCCATATCTTGAAAACCTTCTCTGCTGTTAAGAGGAAAGACACACACACACAGAGCTCTACAGAGAATTCACACCGTGACTCTACTTTCTTTTAGCTAAAGGAGGATGTAAAAATTTTTAAGGCAATAATAATTCAGAACAATTAAGAATGACATGCTGATTCAAACCTGGTACCAGTGCATTTGAAACAGAATTTTTATTCTCTAAGCTAAGCAGGGAGAAACACCAACATTTCAAGGGAAGCCCAAATTATGATTTTTTTACTGCATTCTACAGGGGACAAATACTTGTTCCTTAAGTTTGAAAATCTGGAATCCAAAGCAAATTTACCTACATCTTTTTAAATATTTTCTATTTTAAAGATTCCTATTTTATTTTCTGTGAAAACATACTTCTAAAATTCCAAGATCTTATTATTTGCATTGGATATACTGACATTTCTTCCATAATTTCTGCTTGATTAAATTCCATGCAACATGGCATTAAGTTAAATTCATAGAGCAGAATAAATTATAACAGGGTTAGCTTCTAAAACAGGTGTAAAAAATAACACATTTTAGTGTTACTTATCAGCTTTGCTAGGGCTAGCTTTTTCTGCATTGAAGAGCTGAAGTATATGTTCTGACGTGGACATCAGCAATCTCAGCAGCTACTGTTTTTGCAACAAACTGCAAAAATACATGAAAAGAGTAGATGATCTAAAAATAAAGCTTTTTTTTTTTAATCTTTTCAGAAGCCTGAAAAGATGTTATTAAGACTTTCACTGGAAAACAGTAAAAATAAATGCAAACAAGAATAAAAGACCATCTCCAGTACACCTGCGAAAGAAGACAGGTTGTTCAGTGCATGCATGTGGTCAGTACAGGTATAACTTTGCAACACAAAAGGCAATCTTTGGGTGACTTTGTGAATGGTTCTGCATAAAGCTGTTCATTTCCTTTCCAGGGAAGATTCAGTTTTCATAAACTATCACAACTGGAGAAGAACCAAGGTGTCTGTAAGAACAGCAGGTATTTCCACAAACCAATCCCTGAGGATTTCTGTATTGTATCAACACGGACACTGGTCCTGCAAGGAAGCGTGGTTCCTTCACAGGACCTAAGTGATAAGGCAGAAATGAGGAGAGAGACTTAAATGGTGATAATTACTAAACAGAGAGAGAAAGAAGGGACGCTTAGATTTAAAAAAAAGAAGAAAAAAGATGACTGACCTGAGTTCGGTTAAAAGCCACACGTGCAAATACTGCCTGTGAGATTCCTGCTCGTTTCAGTTCATCACGGACCCACTGGTAGATTTCGGAAGACACCTCTGTGTTTGTTGAGACCTGCTGCTCCAACGGCTTGTTCATGGATCTACTGACAGGAGGAGGGTGGTTCAAGTACTGTTGGTTTAAGGACTGCTGGGCTAGAAGTCTGTTCACTGCATACTGCTGGTTCAGCAACTGGGCCATTACCAGCTGCTGATTTACCAGCTGAGGGCTAATGGGAGTAGATACAAGTCCAGGGTGCAGGTTTGGAAGCGGGGTCCGAACTGATGGTTGACTACCATGAGAAAGCTGAACAGGCGATGGAGGCTGTTCGGCTGTGTTCCCTGGGACCGGCTGCTGACCGAAGTTGACGTGGTTGGCACCTTGCTGGGATAGTTCAGAAAGGCTATCCATCTCAACTATGGTGGAAAAGAAACATTGAAAAAGCCAACATAAGACTGGAAACCACAAACTTCACGCTCCTCGCAAGACGTGCTAATAAAATTAAACAAATATAAAATGGTGCATTCAGGTTCAAGCTTACTGTACTCTCCAGCCTAGATCAGCCAGCCTATAACACCACTGTTGCGGCTATTTGCCTTCAAAATTTACCTACAAATAACGGTACAGTGAATATTAAAAAAAAAAAAAATCCAACAAACTTCCCATCATCATCACTGGGCGCTTGGAGGTACCAGCAGAACATCAGAGGCAAAACCACGTGCTGGAAACCACGTATGGCAAAGGAGTAACTTCCTGAGAGTTTTGCAAAGACGCAACGCAACCGAACTGGGAGCGAGCGGCTGCAGAGCCCATCCCGCAGCGATGGATGCAGGGGACTTCAGACAAGGCAGTAAAAGCAATTAGAGAGGGGGCAAAGGCGAGAGATGGGAAACCACTCCCTGCGCTGCAGAAGGTGCAGGTGAAATGGTAAGTGCATCTGCGCAAAGGGTAAGGAGGTCTGTTAGGGGAAAGCACACCCTGACGGGAGAGAAAGAAGCCCCCGGTGACTGGTTTTCTTCCTCCCGCGGCATCCCCGCCATGACATCTGCAGTTCCCAGCCACTAGAAATCTGTAACAAGCAGGGTGGGGTGCAGACCTCCCCATGCTCTGCTAATTTCTAGATGCCGCATCAATTGTATGGGACTGCTAGGAACTAGTATAATTTATGTAAATTACACAGATGGGCTGCTTTATCTTGCAACCATGTATGCATGGTTTTTTTCAGTGACTTGCAACATGGTTGAATTTTTTTTCTTACATTAACTCATCTGCCTTGACACACCCTCCTTTTTAATTAACAACACAGTTTTTTAAACTACAAGAGTTCTTCCAGCTCGCCTCTTGTGCAAGATAAGACAATATAAAATAACTCCAGGCTGAAGTAAAGGAGTCTCCTTTTTATCAGTGTATGCCACTTTTTCATTTTAAACAACCTTAGTTCTAGAGCTTTAGCAACGCTGGTCTGGAAATAGCCTTAAGAAAATATGCTTTATTTAAACCCCAAAACTCCAGTATCTTCACAAAAGTGTGGTAGGAATTTTTTTCTTATACTAGTAAAGCAGTGTCTGAGCTTTTCATAGTAGTTATGATCTTCACTAACAGTCATTCAGTGCAAGACCACCCTTGCCTCCACAGGGATGAGAGCTGGAAGGAGAAACCGGCACCTGGATTCCCACACGCAGCCCTGCCTTCCCCCTCTGTCCCACCACGGGCAGAAATTTAAAAAACAAAAAGCAAGCCGGTTGTTCTGCAGAGAGGTCTGGTGTCCACAGCCTGGATCAGTCCCCCAGCAGAGCACCCGCTGCTCCTCCTCCGTGTGGCTGGGGGGGCAGTCCCCCCAGCGTTAGGTTATGCAGGAACACGCGCGCGCGCACACACACACGTATGTTTCTCATGCACTGGCTTCACTGTCCCCGAACGAATGGATGGTGAACCTGTCTTGGTAGGTCACGTTAGGAAAATTTTGCAGGGGTTGCCCCATGCAGGAGCGCTGCTGCAACGGAGGCGGGAGAGGCTGTTGCTGCAGAGAGGTCACCCTCCCATGCAGGCACTCCGCTGCCTCGCACACGGACCACCCGAAACCAAGTGAAGTCTTACCACCGACCTCGGTGGTCCCAGAAGGGTTTGGTGTTGCAGGGAAGGTACAAAGTAGATAAAGGAAAGAAGCTGCCTTTTTTCACTCGCGGAAAGTAGAGATCAACCCAAGCGGGCCATTCACTTGGAATAGTAATTCAAGCAATTATCACCAAAGTGATGCATTGTCTTCATTACAGCCTTAAGCTATAAAAGGCAAGGAACTCGTTTTGGTAGATGAATGATTTTGCTTCAAATACTGAAAGCTAAGTCAAGCTCAAAATCCAAACCAAACTGAGGTCCCATTTCTTCATTCTGTTGAAAACTACATAGACATTTTCTGACATAAAGTGTTCAAAATTATGTTAACAGGTTTAAGAAATAGTTTTAAAAAGGGACAATACAGAGAGATATAAGGTATTACAGAATTAGTATGTCCCACTGATGGATTTTTTTTCTCCAGTGATTTACTTGTGCTTACTACAACAAGTAAACAATTGTCACAACAACTATTTGTTAAAATGAATTGAAATTAGGGTCCCAAAGTTAAGGAAAGATATGAATTCGTAAAATTATAGAATTCTTGTTGGAAGGCAGTGATAGTTATAGAAGCCTGTTTCTTTAAATGTACATTAGCCAGAGCGAGAAAAAAATACATACATTAAGAAAATCAGTCCATCGCGTTCCAGGAACAGGTTTTTTGAACAATTACTCTGGGCGGTAGATCTCTAGATTTACAGAATGACAGCTTTACATCTCTGGCAACCCAAGTCAGTTTGGCTGTTTCAATAGCAAATATTTATTTAAATGAATTCTTTCATTATATATGTACTTTCTACATCTACTCATCAAAAGCATCCTAAACTTATCGTGAAGGGACCTGGCTTCTTTATGACTGTGACAGACCTCAACATGACACATAATGGTATGTATCCACCATCACGGCATTTTTTATTTTTTTTTTTTTTTGCTTACCCATCATATCTTTTGCCTTCTTGAAATGTTTATACCACCTTCCAAATTCCTGACATTTTGCTGCTGAGACATTTGCATAGTAAGTGCTGTTCACAATGGAAGAAATCATACTCTGTGTGAAAAGGGGAGAAGAAAAAAAAAATCTGTAATACAGAGCAGTACAAGTCAAAGCACAAATTACTTCAATTGTTGAAACCATTATATTTTTAGAGTTTGAGAACCATACTGCATTTTTAATCCTATCGTCCAAAACCTTTTAAAAAACTCATTAATTGAGCATAAAACCAAACCAAGGTATATTGTAAATGGGAGCAAAAAAAAGCAGATGTACTAAGGGAAGAACAAAGTTATCGACCAAGAACCATCAGACAAGGGGATGTGCTCTGGATGGAAGATGTTAATCTTGAAAGTGCATTTTGTTCGTACTATTTCTGCTTTTAAATTTGATTGACCCTCCACATACCCACACAAGTTTACAGGCATACAAATCCTACGCTGACTCCAAAAATGCAAGCAATGCCCAAAGTCACCCATGCCCATTTCCTTTGTGCCACTTATCACAGGGCAGACGCCAGAAGATTGCAGGATGAAAGTTTATCTGAATGACCTATTAGTGTGATAAAATAAGAGGGTAGCACAAAATACGTATGTAACAACCCAAACCAAACACAGACTTGCTTTTCCTAAACAGGGTATTTTAAGTGATTTGCAGAAACAGGCTTATGAAAAGCTCTTACTGTCATGTCTAATTCTGTAACTGAGTATTAGCTGAAAAAGAGACCAAAGGATGATAGAGACAATTTTTTCTCAAAGGTTCTCAAGGTATCAGATAGCTACAGTGAGAAATTTACCTTCTGCTCAGTTTTGACCAATTTTAAAATAGTGGAATTTACAATGCATAAAACTTTCAGTTCCAGTATATTCTTCTACAAAATCAATTAAGACTAAGCCTTGCAAAATGAAATAATGCTCCAACTTGAAAATTATTCTCAGTATACGATGTACGAACAACAAAATTAGCAAATGTCATTTCAATAGACTGAACTTTGCCACCCTTCAGACGTCTATGTGGAAAGCAGTTACTTTTAGCTTAACTACAGGAATTGTCCAGCGTATTGAGAAAACAATGACAGTCAAGAAGATGAAGCCCTGATTATTATGTTTCTTCGGTATTCAGCATGTAACATTTAGCTATATCTGTACTGTCATAAAATCGATGTTCAGCATCAACCCTTTGTTACACAAACTGCAATAACCACTGGAAGAAAGAGTTCGGAGTAAAAATGCAATAAATATTACCGTAAGTCTTCTTTTATAAGGCTAGTTCAGCTTCTGAGTAAAAGTATCTTGATTATTGATCTTAGTGAAGTTCATTATAACCATTTTCTAATGTATTACTCAGTAACAAGCTATTTGTAGAGGCTCAGAACTGCTAGAGTGAGGCCAAATGTGGATACCCTTTACTCGCCAGGCAGCTATTTTAATGTTTCTCTGAATCACCAAAATTCTTACCATTCCTTGATATTAATCTAGCATTTCTGAAATTAGCTAGAAGCCTTTTGTCAGTGGTATAAAAGGAGAATGAAATCTTAATAGACTACTGCAACTCTAGCCTGAATGACCTGAACCAAGCTCAGCTGAACCCAATTTCAATTTCCAATATAATAGCAGTATCATTAATGTCTAATACTTACAAAATTATTGTTTAAGCTCTTTTACAGATTAAACCATTTTAAACATGGGCACATGATATTAAAGGCATGATTTAAAAAGTCCTTTGGATCTGAACTGGTAAATTATATGAATGCACAGTTACTGTACATGCAAAACCTGCAGATCTGCATGTGCAAAATAGGAACTGCACGTGTAATGGGCCACCATCCCATATTAGCTTCAGCATATTTTGCAGATATCATTTAGACTTCAAGGTGGTTTTCTCTCATTTTACTTTGTAACTTTCAGATGTCTGCTCCTGCCCAAATAACTTTAGTGAGTATGAAAACATGTAACTTAATAATAATTTTATTAAGTTACCTATTATTGATGAAGATGTTTATCTAGGATTTCCTAGTCCTCCCTTCCATGTCATTTTAAAAAGAAGATATGCTAGTGACATGGGAGTTTGTGACATCCCCTGCTTCTTCAGGAATAAATTTAATGCAGTTACTTTATTTTACAACCAAATAGGGGACTGGTCTGTTTAAATAACACTGCTAGGAATTTTAGCTTCTTTGACACAATGTGAATTTCAGGCTCTGATGGCTAATATTGGGATTTTACTCCAGCTCTTCAAAGTAGATAAGAAAAACCCTACAGACATTATCAACACATTTTTAAATGAAAATTATCCTGCTTTTTCTTTGAGAACACTTCATGCAAACATTCAAGTGATATTACCTACGCTAAGAATCCTCATCAGGAGGAATCAATGATTTATTTACTAATTCACTGAAGGCAAAATTTTACAAGCCAGATAAAATATTACTACCTTGTTAACTCAGAAAATAACTTGACAACATTGAATTTCATTGTTTCTATGCTTTATTTATTGTCATCAAACCTGCAGTCACGTCAGTGCAGAGAGATGCGCTTTGCTAGAGAAATTCCTATATAATTCCTATTCCTGTAGAATTCCTATATGTTTTAATGGCAATCTACATATACAAATGCCCACTACACTTAGGGTCTAAAGCTGAAGATGAACCCTATGCGTTAGTGGTCTTCAGAGATCCATGATCTAGACTGGAGGTATATCGAAGTTTTTCTTATTTCCTGGATCATTGCATGTGAGGAGCTCCCCACATCTGAGCTTATACTTATCAATAATCAAAATGAAAATGATTGTATTTGAAGCACATCATATTCAGGTACTACTGCACATAGGCATTCCTTATTTGTAAGGCACAGAGGCAGATGCTTTCCATGTACAAGGATGATGAATACATCATACAAATATTCAAATGCATCACATCCATCACTCAGCTCGATTTCTTTTTCACATCGCAAAGAAAATTGATAGAACGCAAAAACTGGTCACGGATCTGTGGTCTTAACCTATTTCCTAGAAGTTTATCCTTGAAAGTAAGTTGCGAGACTTCAAGATCCCAAATTTCCATCTTTCCCCTCTCTCCATCCTGCCCCCTGCACCCCCCCCCAACCACATCACTTGCAGTCCTGTTCTGAGAATCAGGAGATCTCATCTGAAATGATGCCACCTTCACAGAAATCCCACTATTCTGGAATAATACCATCTGCTGCAGCCCAAGTGCTCTTTTTTTAGCCAAATAAGTTAATTATAATTAGGCATCCAACAACTGTGTGGAGGTAGGGGTAGAATTTGTTCTGAAGTTCAGCTGAGGTTCACCCAGCGTAGTTTGAACCAAATCCTGTTCTCTCACCAAGATTAAATACCAGAGGTTTGAAAACCAGACACCATCATTTCTCAAAGAAGTTGGGGAACTCCCTGGGGAAATATCTTAAATCTCAGCCAGGACTCTTTTCATAAGCCCGTCAAACAAAACCCGATAAAATGGTAGCATCAGACACCTTTCGTATTGTGCCAGAATCTAATGCAAGGTGCATCCTGCAAGACACGGGAAGGACCGGAGCCTTTCGTGCCGGCTGGTCGCTGCAGCCACCGCTGCAGGTACGGTACTACAAGGGAGGCATTTCTGAGTCATTGCCTCTAACACTGCTCTCCAACCAGGTGAAGTATTGTTCGAACATCGCTAAAAGTATACTGTTGTCCTTTTTGCAAAACAACAAAAACAATGTTAATCAGGTTAATTCAATCATCTAAACCAAAACTGTTCATGCTTTTCTGCCAAATCAACCAACCACAGCAAAATCTGTTATCAGTGATTGCTCAGCTTCCAGTCAAAAAAGCTTTTAACCCCCACAGTCCCAAAACTTCCCCTAAATAACCTTAAAATTATTTTTATATGGGCAGAATGAGGTTGTTTTCATGCCTCATGAAGGGGTAGTTGGGCTGCAGTATTTACACAGAACAAATACACACTAACAGACTTAGCAGAGAGTAACAGACACAGTAGCTTCCTAAAACAACTCGGCTGAATTAGGTGTCGGGGATTCCTTTGAAAATGAAACATTTCCCTCAAAAGGGGCATTGTAACCAAAACTTATTTAGGCCTTCCAGGTTGTTTAACTAGGGGAAAAAAAAACCACCACAAAACCCTGAGCTTTTTTGCAACTCATTCATCGGTGTTTAAAGCTTCAAGCCTGCTCAGTGGAAGGGGCAAGGGCTGCAACAACTTATTTACACAATTATCTAAATACGATTAAACAGCTGATGGACAAATATTAAACTGGAAAATGTATAGTCATTTCAGCTTAATGTAATCCTCTTTCTGTAAACACCCAAGATGATTTTTTTTCAACCAGAACAGTCCTGACATCTCATAAGCCTAAGGGTGAATAGCAAGAGATTGTTTTTGATAGTTATAAATATTCAAAAGACATGCAGACCATCTGCTTTCATAATACAGGTAAAGCAAGACTGAAATGGTGACTGCTGTATAAAAATGGTTCTTTTAACAAAGTCTTCCTCTCCTCGAAAACTATAAAGACAGATGTCAAAAACTGTTTACACAGGGTAATCAGGAGCGTGCAAAATGTAATATTCCTTTTACACACAGTGCTTGCTAAAGAGATTTTTTTTTTCTTTTTCTTCCCATCTGTGTGTTGCAACACATTTCTACAAGTTAAAAACATTTTTTCAAACAGAGATCTCATGAATACCCAAAAACATGCTATCTGGTTTCTGAATGCTAATTAATTTCAACTAAGGAATCTGATTTTTTTTCTGTAGGAAGGAATGCATGCTTTTGAAATGGAGTACTTCAACAATAACAGACACTGAAAACAGAACACCCCACAAGTTTAATTTTGCACTAGTTCGACACTGGCTATTTTCACAACTGTTTTACATTCAAACCCGCATCTGCTAAATCTGGCTATGAGACAGACAGCAACTATTCTCCCGCTTTTCAAATGAGATTTTATTTATGTTTTACTATTTATCAAGTTTTTCAGTATAAAGCCTTGTATCAACATAATGGTTTTGTCAAGTGGTAAGTAGAAGACACCTCATCTTCCAAGCAGAATATGAACAGTGCTGCCCATAAACCCTACAGTCAATTTTCAGAGCTGAAACACTAATCTTGACAGTAACCTTTTAATGTATTATATTAATGGCACAGAGGCGTTAAGCACCTTTTTTATAATTCTCAATAAAATGAACATTTACTGAACAATCTGTCAAACTACTGGCTCCATTTTTTAAAGCCAAACTTTTAAGGCTCTATTCTATTTTCTTTTCCATAAATCCTCCACTTTACATCCCTAGACACCAGCAGGGTAGCATGTTCCAATGCTGCAGTCCTAACATGCCTTTTTTAAAAAAAAAAAAAGGAAAGAAAAAGAGAAAAGCTACAAGCCTTTGTCCCTAGACCTAGTCTGAATAGTGATAAAGTTGCAGCACAGAACAGAACTTAAAGATTTGGGGGGCGGGGGGAGGATCTTTTCATAAAGGACAGAGGAACTTTGTTTCCCCGATCCGAGCCACTATCAGTGGCTTTTGTCTGCGTGGAAATCACAAGCATCAGTTTTAATACAAGCCGAACTCTTAGGAGTGCTTATTTCTCAGGAGGCTCTACGTTAACATTTTTCAAATGAGAAGGGGACATTCAAGCCCCAACCGGATAACACAAGATTATCCCCAAATCAAAAGACTTTAGCCTGCCTCAGCCTACGCCAGCCCATGTACTGCAAAAAACCAACCAGGGCAAAATGCTGTTCTTAGCGTTCTGGTATGGCAGAGAATTATCATCTGCCACTCCGAATAAAAGCAGACCAAATACATCCAGCCATTAGTTGTTTTTTGGACAAGGAATAATGAAATGACACTTGAATTGCGTGTGAAGAATTATGTTAAATTCCTTGGTCCGTTACTTTGAACTATAGAGAGTAATGCAATGGAATTTCTTGTCATATGCCCTATAAACATGTAGGGTAAGGGAAAAACCCCAGATGGACAGAGAAGAAAAAAACTTTTGTTTGTGCCTTTGGCATTGCACTTGGATGGCTATCTGACCTCCATACTGTTGCCAGGGTCAGGAGAAGTAAGGATCTGCATGGCAAATGCTGGTCATATAAGTTAAAACTGCCTAAAGGCAGATTTAAAATGATGGCACAAGCTTTTCTTCCAATACATGAGCATGTCTTTCCTCCTTTCTCCTATCCTTGTAAAGCCTAAACTATCTCCTCCTCCTTTTCTGCCTTATGTTGTCTGTATGTATTATAAATGTACATATTAACGTAAACATAAAGCTACACTGAATGTAATGAGGGAAAATGTAAAACAAAAAGAAACCCAATCATATATACGTACATATATACATACATATATACATATATTTTTTTATATATAGAAATATACCCACACACGAGAAGATTTTGCAAATCAGAAATGAGGATTCAGCATCTGAAGGAACTGATCCTTGCACTATTTTTACCATTTTGTAATGTAAATTCCCAGTTGCTGCATGACAGAGCAGCATTCTCCCAATGTTTTCCGAGCATCTCCCACTGACGGATATAAATAAAGCTCAAACAAAAAGCTGCTTCCCAAGATACTAGTCTTATATCTACAAAGGTTAAAAGCTTAGAAGAGAGACAGATAGGTAGGTGGGAAACGTTAATTCAGATTCGAAGAACTTCCTAAGTGCTTTACAAGCTTTATGGCATAGTGCCTTAGACTTTAAAAAAAGAAAGAAAAAGAAGTGACAACCTCAACCTATAAAAGATAAGGAGACATAACACAGTTTTGTCTTCATTGTCAGATGTCCAACATGAATCTTTTTAAGAATCCTGATTTTTATTGCACACCATTTGTAAATGGCAGGTACTTAGTAGTAAAAGTCCTGGCTAAACCCTTCCTAAAATCAACCTGGATAAAATATAAAATGCAAAATAATCAGTATTTAGTAAGTTAATTCTTGGTTTCCTTCATGGAATGAAAATGGTCCTGTATTTTGAGGGGTGAATTATTACATCCTAAGGTATTTATTCTGCAAGTGCCTTTGCCCGAAGAGCTACGAAACCTGAAAGCTTCATGGGTAGGGAAAGCACTATCCCTTTTAGCCAGCAATCTGCTCGAAAAAGCTGTTATGAAATAACTAGATTGCTTTAAACTGCTCTTTTAGCTTGAATTGGGAATGCACATTTTCAAAGGCTCTCCGCACTGCTCCTACTTCGGTGCCCATCACAAAGCTATCTCGGGGCATACAGGCAGCATTTCTGCTGGGTGAAGCCAAACCCAGAAGCCATGCTCCAACTGTGGCTGGATTTCAAGCCCACAGGACCAGAGCTAAGCTACTCCAGGGTAAGTTCCATCCCTCCTTCCCAGTCCCGTAACGTGGAGAGAGGGTCCTCAGCCCCTCCCCAGGCTGCTGCTGTTCCTACGCTAGGCAATGCACTACGTGAAGCCTGCGTGCCTACGCTCACCTCTTCTCCTCGGGACGCAAGGAACGGGACTAGAGGAAGCTGGAGCCCAGGAGGACAATCCAGATCATGTGCAATGGATGTGGACAGGGCAAACCAGCGTTTCTTGTACAGGAATGAAGGCTGGGCTAGGTGGGGCCTTGGGTACCTCACAGACTGATCTGGTGAAAATCCAGACTAAGGGACACCTTCAGCCCTCCTCTCAGATGGATTGCTTTTATTTCCAACCACTCCATTCCAGCCAGGTCAGAGTGCTTCTGACTTACTTCCTGTCTGGAAATGCTATCGTAATGCAAATGGTTTGTGTGATAGGGAACATTTTACATCTATTAATGCGTTAAATTCAGCTTTGGGCACATAAAACTTTTCCACAAAAATGAAGTATATACATTCTCCTGATAGAGATGCTGGTAATTGTTCTATCTTCAACCAGCTGCTACGGTTGTTTTCACTACAGTTTTTGTAAAAGGCTCTTCAAAATCGCTTAGCATTATCCACCACGTTAAGGAAGATCTCCTTGCTGGGAAACAGGACATGATTTTCAGCAAGTCTCTTCTCGGATTCCATTGTTCTGCTAGGCAAAGCATCAGATGTCTGGCACGAAGTCGAGCCCTAAGGCACAATGTCCAGACAAGAAGTCATCACACTCAGTAGCACTAACAGTTGTCTTGCTGAATTTCTTTTGGTGTTTAGGATAAGCCTTTCTTTGATCTCTTTTCCTTTTTCTACACAAGTTTTTGCAGATTTTTAAAGCCAAAAGGGACCATTTTGAGCATCTATTTGGACTCTATGTAAAAAGAGACCCTAGAAGTTCATCTAGCAGTTTCTGAATTCAGCCAAGTTACCTGTGGCTGAGCTACAGCAAACATCGGATATTGATCTGAAGACTTCTGCTGCTGGATCTTTCACCATATCCCATGGTAATCTCCTTCACTAGATATGTACCCTTTTTTTTTTTTTTTATTCAAATGTATGACTAGCTTTTAGTTTAAACTTCATTGATTTCCGCTCCTAGTCAGTGCATCTCTCATGCTTCTGATTGCTTGCTTAAATACCCCTCTAGTGCCAAATGTAACATCCCCTGCCTATCCTTTGTTTAAATGGTTAAGTGTCAGATTTATTGTTTCAGGCCATGTGCCTCTTTATGAGCCACCTGTACATCTGATTATTCTTAATCATACAGACCCGCATTCTATGAGGATATTCATGCTGCTAAAAGCACATGAACAAACTACTTTCTGCCCTGAGAAAAATGTAAAAATTTGTCAGGAGAAAAATGAGTTCTAGTATGAAATTTGGTATGGATTCTTAACTTCTTCTGAGTAAAATCATGAGGGTGACATTTTAAGCAGCTATGTTAGCCAAGAAACTAGTTTCGCCTCTGTGTTGCTGCCTTTCACTGACAAGAGTTTGTGAAAAGTATAGATGCTCTGAAGAATTGATAAAAAGATGCAAGATTCACTGAAGGTATCTCGAAAGAGAAATGTCGCAGCTAGCTTTCCATATGTGGAATACGCACATACACTTTGAGGGTCTATTTATTCAAAAATTTTTCTTAGTTACCCCTTATATTAAAATACATAAAAAAATGTAGCTAGATTAGGTTTAGCACACAAAGGTCTTCCTTACAAAAAGTGCAGAATAAGGAACACAGCTTTAAGAGCTTGGGGACATACCAGCTGGCAACTAAGTGTACTTTGGTGCGATTTTATTGTGATACATATATATATGTGTATATATACACACAACCCCCCACAGTTCTGAGAGAGGCTGGATATACTGATTCAAATACAAACACAACAGGTAAACTTAGGGAGCTGAAATCTCCTCTCCATCTCTAGAAAGGCCATTGACACTAATGTCCTCCGCCTGTGCCTCAGTTTTTCATCATCACGAAACCCATCCTTCTCCATGACAGTTTACTAAAAAGTATCAAATCCCTTAAAGCTGGCACAGCCAGGCACAGGTTATCCTTCCACGCAGTCTCCCCCGCCTCTTCTGGTGCAAACTTAGGGAAGAACTGAAAGAACTGCAACTCTCAGGGTAGGAAATCTTAGTACTTAAAAAATAAAATAAAAATAATTAAGAGACAGGTGTATATGAGGAGAACCTCTCATCTGTTCCCACCCCAGGGGAACAGAGCTTCTCCCTTTTGAGCAGTTTATTCCATGGCTTGGAGTGAGGCAGGTCTGAGGTTGCTAGTGTCCTGAAAAAAACTGTCCTCTGATCACTGCTGCAAGGCACCGAGGGAATCTGATACTATTTGTGCTGCTCTTAGAGAAGTGACCAAGGAAACAGAGACAAAGCTCACCCTCACCTTATTTTCCTACCATATTGCTTGGAAATGAAAAGGAAGAACCTATTATTAATTAAAAAAGAAAAAAAAAAAAGTGGGGGGAGGGAGCAAGCTTTGAGAGTTTTGCTCAGAGTCTGAGAAACGCACCTCTCTTCTAAGTTATGATTAGAGCGAAAACATGCAATGAGTCTGGTCTGACAAGGCGAGAGTTCCTCGTCTCTCAGCACTGCCTCTCAATAAGAGGGTCCTGCTTTGCCTTCATTCCTGTCAGGTAAAGAATTCAAGTAGTTTTCTCCCGACATGTCTTTATGCCTACACCCCTGCGTCCCCTAACCCAGACGTACCTCAGCTTTAAATCTGCTGACAGTGATGCTACCGCACCTACAGAATTCGCTCAGCTTTTGGGTAGGTTTTATAACCACGCTGCTCTCTGTGCCTCCCACCACTGCTAGTAATAACTGAACCAGTCAGGGAAGGTCTCTGCAAACCAGTCGCAGCAGTGATTAAGATGTAGACATACATATCTCCTCGCCCTTTAAATAGAGGGCTTAATTGGCGATGTGGATAGCAGCTTCCTAATGGACAGAAATTAAACTCCATTTAATTCCTGAGCAGACACTTCCAATGCACAAGGTTTACCACACATTTGGAGCAGGGAGGGAGGGGGGAAGGAAGGAGCCGCACGCACAACTCTATCTACCTCTGACAATCACCGAGGAAAAGCAACATGAGGACCAGAATGGCATAAGTGTGGCAGGTGTGAATTGACCTGCACTGGCAAAGCTGCGAGCTGGGAAACTTGCAAATCACATGATTGTGCAATACTTGGCTCCAGTCAGTGCTATCATGTTCTTTATAAAAAAAAAAAAAAAAACAAAAAAAAAAACCTTAAAGACATGTACATCAAGTTAAGGGATTAACTGTCAAGTGACATTACTGAAACAGAGACAATATATTTCTTTATTGTTAATGAAATTCAGTTAAAAGTGAAGGAAGTGATAAAGAAAGTACTGTTTTGTAATGTATTTTACATAAGAACGTAATATAGAAAGGGAAGTGCAATTAAATCTTAATGTGGACTTTTTTATTTTTAGTTTATCATCTGGTTTACATTTTGAGCCCCTTTGCAGCAGTAAATTATGCTGGCATTTCTTAGGGAATAACTGCCATGTTAATTTAGTTTAATAAAATAACTGACAGAAAAGGGGGAAAAGAAGCAAGAGACAGTACCCCCCCCTCACGCACTCCTTATCTTTAGCTAAGTATTCAAATGCTTTCTATATGAATTGTCCGTGGTCCAACTCCAGCACCATGTAATAATACAATACATTACAACACAGTACAATACAATCTTGGGTTTCTGTAGCGCCCTTCATGCAAGCATCCCAGGGTGCTTTACAATCATTATGAGTTAAAATTAAAACTGAAGCACACACAATTCCTAATAGAATCATTTTAAAAATGCTAAACAGAACAAATAACTTTTAAGTCTAGATTTAAAAGTCCCAACAGCCAGAGCTTTCCTTACTTCAATTGGCAATGAGTTCCAAAGCTAGGGAGCAAAGCGACTAAAGGCTCTCTCATGTTATGTTAAAGGATCTCTCATGTTGTTTATACTTGTGCAGTACTCTACAGCCAACAATTTACCAATAAGAAGAAAAAAAAGACTTATTTGCAATCTTGCTTTAAAGAACACTGGAGGAGTGGTGTGTTAACCCTCTAATAAAGTTATGGAAAAAAAAAAAAAGAATAAATCAGGGTTCATGCTCAGCCATGACTGTATTAAGAAGTATGCGAGAAACATGAATGAATGAATGCAGAATTTTGTAGTAGTGCATTATTTGACTGCCTCTTAACCCACTAAATACAAAAAGAAAAAACCCAAACATATATACAAAGAAGAACATCACCACAAATATTTAAAATGCGAGTTACTCTAAATACCATTCTCAGGACCACTGAGTGAAAACAGAAGTTCAGTAGGGCTCAGTTCTACAACACGTGCACATTTTAGAAGGAAAACGTATCAGAAGAAAATGTGCTGAGTTCCTTTTTTTATTCTGTCACTTCCCTAAAACTTGAAGTCCACACCATGCAGATAATTGTTCACATGACACAGTTCTCAGAATTGCTGAGACACAATCCCAAGTGTTCAGCACACAAAGTGGGGAGCACAGTCCCAAAAACGTTATTCTCTTAAAAAGCATGAATTTTGTACTCTGTTCACAGAAGAGAGCCTGGCAGAAGACAGCTGCTTATATCTCCATACAGCTGACTTTAGGAATGCATTAAAAAAAAAAAAAAAAAAAAAAAGAGAGAGAGAGAAATCAATACTAGCACCATCCCTCTGTTGGACTCTCCTCCACTTTTTCAGAAGCAGAAACACAAGACCTCATGACAGCACAGATACTAAGGGACACGCTGACACCTTACAGAGTCCTCTAAAAGTCTGAAACTTCATTTATTTGAGAAACAAGGTACGTTCCCCTCCATAACAGTTTTGAAAGGGACTTTGACATCCTCATTACAGTTAATTCTAATGAAGAAGCAGAAAAAAATAGCTATATATTTTCTCCTTTAATAGGGCACTGCCCAGATAAAACAGTTGTAGATAGACTGACATAACTTTAACACTGAAAGTGTTTCAATGCATCTAAAGAACATAATAAATCAGTGATCAAAAGATCAAGCACTTGAAAGGTTGAGTATCCTGCAAGTGTCCTCACACAGCTCTACCAACGTGCGTATTTCATCTTCCCCATCCCGTCAGCAATAGGCTCTGTACTGCCCATTCTATCTGGATGGCTAAAAAACATGGGCACAAATTTTAATAGTTAATTGAAAATGCTTTAAAAATCCAGATACCACGTCAGCTTGAAGAGACATCAGAGTGAATACTCTTGAGCAACTGAGGGGTGGGTTGAACGGCCCTGCCTGCCAAAACCTGAGCCCAGGCCCTCAAGGATTTATTCCCTGAAATAATTAATGACATCTTTAAAATCTAAAGTACAGTAACTTCTAAAGTAGAAAAAGGAGCTGCATTCCTTACTCAGGTTATTAATTACTGGGGGAGGGGAGGAAGAGGAGAGAAGGAGAGAAGAGAATCACAAGCAACAAAGAAATACAAGGACTTGATCTCAGGTCTAGGCAGGTAAAATTGAAAGGGGAGGGCAAAAAGCACCTTTCAGTTTTGTAAAGCTCATAAAAAGTATGTATTTTGGCAACTCTTAATAGCTCATTCTTTGGTTATTTATAGGTCTGGAAATTTTAAATTTCAGCAAATGCAACTTTTTTGGGTTGGGATTTTGGAGGGGGGGAGTCAGGACAGCAGCAAGGAAATGTGAGAGGATTTCTATTACGCCGCTTATTTGCTATGATGGCCAGGTGCCTTCAGATCAGGTGAACTGAGAAACACTGATGTTCCGAGCAAGCTTTCTGCCTGGCGACTCTGCTAGATCATACAAAGTCTGCACAATGCCTGTGTAAAACAGCATGCAAATTCAGGGCAGGATATCTGATCAAAAAGGAAAGTATATGATCTATATTGTGCCCATGTCAGATGCAGACAATCGTTCACTACAGCATGGAAGTTTGATCAAAATGCAGTCCGGATAGCTATATTTATCACAAGTACAAAACTATTCAGACTTCCTATCATACCAGCACTTGTTCTGTGTGCTCATACGTTTCACAGAATGCAAGTGTATATCCCTCTAACTGAAAAAATGCCATTCCCTCATCATCAAGACCAAAATTATGCAAAAGACATTGCAGGAGTGGGGGTGTGGGGGTCTGCACAAATATCTTCAAAACATTCTAAAATAATAATGCACTGTCTGTAAATGACTATGTCCGTAAGTATCACACCACTGGATATATTCCATGGAAATATTGCATGTCCCCTACAAAATATTTTAAAAAATAATAAACCATGAGATTTGAGATTCTACTATACATCAGGCCTGAAATTCTCATCTATAATGCACTGACTATTGGTTGTCCTGAAAGTCAGGCTAGATACAGTTTCAAAGGATGAGCAAAGAACAAAACAAAACAAAAACAACAACAACAAAAAAAGACCTTCACATTTCAGGATACTATGGGGGAAGAGAAAGAATACCTTGCTTCAGAAGTGCTTTTGCACTGGTTTGATAAAGTGCCTGTTTGTGAATACTAATAGCAATCATTTAGAAAATCTTCTTGTAGAAAAAAAATCAGGGGAGATAATACCAGTAGAAAAGTCAATGTCATTTGATCACTGCCATATTTTCAAAGCAGTGCCCAGATACTAATTAATCTCTAGAATCTCTTCGTTTGGTAGGTGACTTGTTATCTTCCTTTCATGGAAAAGGTTACAGGAACTCAAGATAAGGGGTACATCTAAATGTTCAAAAGCACACAGTGAGTTTGTTCCAGAATTATCAAAAGGAATTTCCAGCCTTTTCTCAGGCCAATATCCCATGTTCCTCTCCTCCCCCTCATAAAAGCTTATCTAACTATAGATAAACACACACATGGGGGGGGGGGGGAATGAGGGAAGAGAGAGAGAATAATTAAATAGGGACAAAAAAAAAAACCAAAACCAACCCTTATAATATTAGTATAAATATGGTCTGTAGTATTTCAGTTATTTTAACTGTGGAAGTAATAAAAGACTTCTGCACTAAAACCCAAAACAGAGCAAAACTGTGAAAGTGAAGTACAAAAATGCTAGGACTAAGGCTGAGTATAGAGATGGAAGGACTAACATTAAATAAATAAATGCAACAGGCCTGCCTGCCTGATCACTTTAGAGCAGCTCCCAACAGACTGAGGTAGAGTAGAGCTCCCGTGCAAGTGGCTGGAAATAAGAATTGATGGTAGAGCAATTTCTTTACAACCCTTTGGAGACTAAGAGCCAAAACAGAAGGGAAATGAGATCTAGGCCACTCGCGAAAGGCACCAATTTAATGGAATGCACAAGATGGCCCAAAATTGAGCCCTAGATAAAATTCCAAGTTGCCTTCCCCATCAAAAAAGGTCTGGAGAGGAAGCAGAAATTAAACGAGCCGTGCGTATCAAACGCGAAAACTCTTTCACCCGGCATCTGCGTATGCTGCTAATCTCTAGCAATAAAATCTGCAAACCCGAGGTAAAGCATGAAAATACACACTGCGGCGCATAATTCAGAACAGGCTTGGCTTTTCTCTGCAAAATTTGCAGTGTCCTTTTACCTTGCCTGCTTGATAACAAAAATTTGAGACTAAGCCTCTGGACAATTGCATGGCAATTCAGAGCCATGCATTTGCTCTGTTCTGTCCCAAGCACTCCAAGTCATGTCAATGGGGATTCCCCGTGATGTGGGCTCGTATACAGAGTGATAAACCTGGCCTTTGAGGGTGGCCACAGCGGTCGCAGAGTGAGACAATTACAGTGGCTTCAAAAGAGACCAGGTATTCAACTCTCCTAATGAGAGCAAGAGTCACAGTGCTATTTTACCGAGGAAGGCATGAAGAGTTCATACCTGTATGGCCCAAGGTTTTAGTTGGACAAGAAAGCAAATGGCCAAAAAAAACCAAAAAACAAAAAAAACAAAAAAAAAACCCCAAAACCACCAGAACCCCCCTCCCCCAAAAAAAACCAAAAAGAAAACCCACTCAAGTAGATGATGCTGTTAAGTTTTCAAGGCTCTATACTTAAGACAAACTCTCAGTTTCTTTGCTCACATATTTTCAAGCTATTAAATATGTCTGCACTATAAAAATAGTTTGCTTGGGGATTTTTGCAGTACACGGAATATCAGTATTCTGAATAAATATAAGTAATTTTTTTAGTACACAAAATGCAAGATTAATTAAGAAAATACACTTAATTCTAAGTGAGGATGATGGTTCTCAGTTTTCCGTGCTTAGATGGGTTTTCGGAGATGGCACGCATTGAGCACAGAAACTTAAATGCTTTACAACAAATCCTTCCATACCTACACAAAATAGAGTACTGCTAATGACAGTGACAGAAAACGGTAACTACTCTCGTTTCCACTTTGAGTCATTTTTCTGTGGTTAATAAATTATATCCATAACAGTGTTAATAAGTTATGGTACAGTGTCACTGCATTAGTTTGCATTTGTGATGAAGCACTTCACGTGGCGCTACCTATGCCCGTGGAAATACCTAACAGGAGAGCCACTCCTCTGCTCTCAGAAGAATCTCCCATGCTGGCGTTTTGATGGACCCTCTATGGAAACATTGCCTCCCGGCCTCTGCCTTGCTCCTACTTCTCACCTTTGTTGCAGCAGCACACCACTGCAGGGCAATTCACAAACTTTAATACGTTTAATAAAACACAGACACTCTTAAATCAGTGTCCCTTCCATAGGAGCGATATACAATGAGTTACTAGACAGGCAAATACGGGAAGCATTCAGATCAATTTAGCCATGTGAAAAGGACACCGTCAGATGAACATGTCCTCCGTCAGGCTCCTGGAGGGAAATGGGAAGATTTAGAATGACTGATGGGCTCTTGATCAACCACTGCAACAGCTTGTTTTTCCAAAGGTTAAGAATAAATAAATGTATTTTAAGCTTAATGTGATTAGGTCTTTAAAGAAAAGTAGAAGCTATCTAAATTCTTGCAACCCAACTACCACAGTGCTGGTGAAGACAGAGATGTTAAAAGCATGCTTATTACTTTTGTCAACAGAAAGAAGCTCACGGCTTTAAGTATATTCTTTTACAAATAAAGAAGTGCAAAACAGTAAACAAACAGCCCCAAATCAGAGTTCTGTAGTCCGGGGTTTTGGTCATCTCAAGCACTAACTTCAAGAGCTGTTATTAGGCAAGAAGCTTTTTGTCCATTAAAATTATTATATAAAAATTCAGCATAGTTTATAAACAACTTTTTAAAAGAGTGTAATTATTGAATTGTCTCCACTACCATGATACTACCTCTAGTGAAGTATCCCTTTTAAAAACTTTTTTTCTGCTTTATCATTGCATCATCTCCATATATACAGAAGCTGCTATGTGAAACACAGTGTCCAAATAGAAATCAAATATTCCATCTCAATAGAATTTACTTGCTTTCCATCGGTATCAAGTAAAAACTAGCACTATTAGGTTAAAATGGAGAAAAATCTCAAGTTATCTGCAGCCTCCATAAGCCAGCAGTGCAAAAGCTCACATGCTTTTATAGTAGGTACGTACAAGATAACTTTGCAGACATATTACTGGAATGCTTTGCAACCAGTGAAGATAATTTTTATTATTTCCACTTCAAAACTTCTTATATTGGAGGCACAGCACTGAAAACAATCTAACCATGGGGGAAAAAAAGTGATGGGAAAACAGCCTGCTAATATATCTGCTGGAAAGACAGAGAAAGAGAGTAGTCCTCTATAGATTAACTGAAGTCTTTCGGAGACAAAGACTCCAATAATCTGAGCAAGAGAAATAAAATCCCCATAAAAATACCTTGGCTTCCTTAACTTCCTTTTTCCCCTCCCTACCACAACTAGCATCATTTATTTGTATACTGAATATGTCTCCACTGTGCCACAACAAAATACATTTTAAAATTTAAAAGGTAAAAATAAATATGATGTTCCTACCACAGCATCATTGGACACAGTACTGCGTAGAAAAATAAGTTGCGCCTTCACAGTAATTTGATAAAAGAATGGCAAAAAAGAACAATACAACTAAGGCTTGAGGAAAGCATCAGTTCAGTATTTAGCAATGCATAAACTGAGGTTTCGGTTTTGTTTAGGTATATTTTGATTAGAACTAATAAATGACTGATTTTCCTTTGGTTGTTTGCAACAACAACACATCATCCAAAGAGCTTTATTCTTTATTCCCTTCTCATATAGCATGCCAAAGACTGTCTCATTTTATGAATTAGCATTTAAAACTACTGTAGGTTATCTAACAAGCATTCAGATTCAATAGTACTTTTGACAGCAGTAAGTAAAGAGCCTTTTAACATCTTGAACGCATGTGCTTGAAAAAAGTAGTTGCATCAAAGCAGTTCAAAGACTGAAGACAAAAAACAGTTAAAATCCAGTTTTCTGTGAGACAATTTTAGTGTGGTGTAAACAACCTTTCACGACTCCCCATGGGAAATGTTGTAAGACTATATTCAAAATGAATCAGGCATATTTATAAAGATCATGAAGTGGTCAAATGAATTTGCATTTTTGGCAGATTCGCTCCACAGATACTACTTGCTACAGTCTGTAGATATCTCAAATCTCACATCAGCGTTGCCTATAGTGCTTTATTATTTATTACATGTTATGCTAAGTACCTGTGAAAGGGGACATTCCTTGGCCAATGAACTCTGGTTCATATCCTTCAGTAAGTCCTTCAGAGCATTTCTTACTGTTGTGTGAGACCATTGTTCAGGAGGCAAGTCTTCTAGTTTAGGGCAACTATTTGAAACACAGATTAGAAAAGGGATTATTACAAGATTGCATCCTGCTGCAGAACATTCCTTTAAGACAGACAGATTTCATTTCGCGCATCAAGCAGATGCATCTGGAGATTGCTCTCGGTCTCCTGATTGTTCCGATTAGTTAATTACTTTATACAACACATCTGCTGTATTGATGCATGAATTATACATCAGCTGCATGTGGCGACTATTTTTTCATGTTACTTCTACCTTCCTGCTCTGATGCGCTTGGTAAAACAATTTAAGGTGTAATGCTTTCTCACGACTGATCATGAAAAGCATTAATATATTAACTGCTTTTTTGTCTTTTTTTTGTTACCGTGAAATTTAAGAACCTAGACAGCAACAATAAGTGTGAGCAAGTCATTCTTTTACAAAATGCACACAGATGGTATTGTTCATGATATGCAAAGATATTTTTCTCTTAAGTAAACTTTATGTAAAATGCCTTCTTGTAATGCATCATTTAATTGACTAAAATGCAATATAGTTTTAATGAGATATCCAAAGAAAAATCCATGTATCAGAGCTATAAAAGTTTTCTGCAATAGTATACTGTAAGTTAAAGAAGAATTAGAGTAACTAAAAATGAATTTAGATAAGCCTTTGTACTTTGAGCACACAGCACAGTGGGAATTAAGTACAAGCAATATTAACAGTAAGAGCAGACAAGTAACAGTTCACGTCCCAGAACCGGTATGCAACTTACCTGTGTAACTGGATTTTCAGTGTGACCACATGATACACGTCTTGCAGCATGTCTGCTACTGTAGCATCAGGGGCATCTGTCACATAGGAGAGTGGAACTGGATTCCACTTCCCAACCTGGATAAGCCCTGCGGGAGTTTTATTTTTTTGATGGGAGGGGGAGTGGGCAAGAAGGGCAGGAAAAATTGAAAAAAGTAATTTACCTGTTAATTCCTGGGGGCAAAAGAAGTATCTGATTTTAACAACATCACCACCTTTGTTTCTAGCCTCTTAAATCTGGCAAAACAAAAGAACACACACCCCCCAAAAAACCCCCACCCACACACCACCAAGGATATGCTTTATCTATATTATGAAATTATACAAATGTGTTACAGTAGAGCTTTTTTTAATATGCGTAGAAGAATATTTTCCTAAGTTCCCATGAATTCAATAGGACATGATATAATAGTTAACATTCCTCTTAATAAATTAGAAAGGATTTTGCAATGCAAGGACTGAGTAAAAAAAAAAAAAAAAATACTTTGCAGTCTATAAAACCATCAGGAACAAAATAAAAGAAACAGAGCTGGATATTCAGTCATAAATGCAAGTTGACTCTCAACAGTCCATCTGCTCAAATATGCTTTACACTTCCTTGTGGATCCTCAGTGGAGCAGATTATTAAGGTCAATAAGCATACTAATGATTCAGTTGAAGTCTTTTTTTTCTTTAAACAACAAAAAAAATTACCTCGACATTCCCCACGAACAAAATGTGCACTAACTAAACAAAAATACATTAAGAAAAAAAAAATACAGAGACAGAATCTGCAAGAAGTTTAAGAAGTAAAACCTGCCTCGCATTCCTGAAAGAAATCCTGCCCCTCCCCCAAGACCCCACAAACAAACATAATTCATCATACAATTTTGTAATCTTATTTACCTTTTGCTTGGGCAGCAGAGCTGTGAGAATATCCAAGTGACAGCAATGCCATTTCAATCAGTTGGTTGAAAAGCATATCCTTCCTCACCAACACAAATTCTGCATGCTCCTCCTTAGAATCATACTCAATGGCATTTTCATAATGTTCCACTACACAGAAAACTGGAAGCATACTTCCTATTAAAAAAAATAAATTTAACATATTAAACTTGAGTTATAGTAGAGTAGGTGGGTCTATACAGCGTTATGTAAATAAAACCTGTACAAACAGGCAGAGGAGGCATCAAGAATCATCACAAATACTTGATAAACATATTTCCCGAGTCTTTTCCCCTCACCCTCCCCAAAAAAGAGAAAGTTCTACAAAACATAGATCTCTCTGAAAAGCAGAAATGCAAATTTATCTCGCTTGATAGGATACAGATTAAAGAATTACCTCCTATAGAAATAACAAGGTTGACTGAAGAGAAGTTGATTCTCTCTGTCCTGCCTGATTTGTTGTGAGTAGCAGGCAGCATGAGAACCTAAATACATACTGCAGATGTCTTCACTGTAAGCCATTTTAGTACCAGCTACATAATTTGTTCGTTAACATTAAAACTTTCTTAGTCCTGCCAAAAATATTTAATTGCCTTCAACATCAACAACAAATCACCTTGTGTGTTATACGTTCGCTCCGAGAAGAGTACACAAGGAAACAAGGCAAAAGTTAACACTAATTCGTGCTTCATTCACTGAGTGCACTTGAGCACTACTTTCACTCACATCTTCAAGAAACAAATCGTGATTTCAATGCCATTTTAAGAAGTGTACCTGGAGTTCGGGCTTTTTTTTTTTGTTGTTGCCTCCTGCACTTTACGTTCCACATTTCTGGTATTCATTGCTATTTTGGTATGCCTGAAAGTAATTACTAATTTCCAGTTTTGTAGCATCATACGACAAACCGTTCCCTACTCTGCACAGAATATTAAGCAAATAACCTTTTTCCTTTCCTATTGCCTTTTTTTTTTTTAGATTTTTTTCCTCCGTTTTGACAACAGACAGAGAAGTAACAAATGACCCAAGCTGTTTTAGGGACAAAGTCTCTTCCAGCAATCAGATTCCCAGACTTTGTGAAAATCCCCCCTGGCCTCCCAGACGAACACGGATGACACGATGACCTTGGACCTGCAGTTGCAGGCCCCTGTCCCACTGTCTCCAGCAGCGTGGGTTAGGATCTCTTAATGACAGAAAGCAAAAGGGTTAAAAGCAGATGTACAGAACTGTCTTATGGCAGCCTGCCAGAGGGGTATCATCTTTAGCATAAATGATGACAAGGGTTATTTTAACAGGGCACCCAGGAACTCCAATTAGTCCTACAATGTTAATGCCTCTATAACCACTGCCCTCTAGACTTACGGAAACCTCCTAACGTGCGAAGGTGCACCATACATGCTGTGGTCTAAAAAGACGATTTACTCTTGACAATAGATAAAATGCTTTAAGACTGCATCTGTTGATTTGTGCTCTAACATACAGCAAGAAATCACGATAAAAAAGATACCTCTTAAGCACGTATGTTTAAACTACATCTGTTCACCAGAGAGTCAATCCCTGGCAAACAAACCCCTTCAGGCTCGCTTGGAAAAGCTCACAAACTCACTCCAGTTTGCCCAATAGGCTCAGCATGAAAGACAAGACTAAAAGCTTGCCAATATTTATGTAGTGCAGGAAAGAGCGTTTTGCGTTTTTTTCTTTGGTTTTTTTTTTTTTTTTGTCTTGTTTTTTTAAATCTAAGTGAGACTGGTCAGGAAGGGAGAGAAGACCAAAGCAAAAGCAGTACATGCAAATTGGTGATTTCTTCACCGGTTTTAATTAAGCTGTGGAGAGCTTTCTAAAAAACACACACACGCTTCATCTGCAAAAGGTGGTGGTGGTGGTGGTTTCTTTTTTTTTCCCCTCCCAGGCTCTCACAATTGATGTTTGACCTACTACCGTCTGACTCAGAGTAAGGGCTCAAAATGCTTAAGTAGTTTCACCATTAATACCTGAAGATAGAAGGTAAACAAAGCTTCATTTTAACAAACAGTGCAGATACATTCAAAACCAGCTAAAGCGTATTTGTTTTTCCCCTTATCAGTTCCTACAAATTAAGCTATGATGAGACACAAAGTAGCAATGCACAGGTACTTCGCCGCATATCAGCACACTTTTTGCCAGGTACAGGGTCTCCTGGGTTGCAGTGTTCTGGAAAATGCGGTACGTTAAACACAGGAAAACCTCCTGGCCAAATTTTGATGTACAGCGTAGATTATTAGAGGTGGATCCTGGTAGTGCGACACAGGTATCGTCTGACTACAAATCAAGCCACTAAATCTTTTAGCAAACTGTCACTAGTGTCCTTCTGTTAATGTGAAAAATGTTACACAGGGAGAGCACAATCTCAGCTGGCTGATCACTTCTGCTAGTACTTGGCAAGACCTCCAAGTGCAGCAACTTCATAACCTTCTAGCATTAAAGGGGAGAGCATTGGTCAGTGCTCACTGCTAAAAATACAGCATGATTTAAACCTGAAGGCAGTGTTAGAGCTTTTGCTGAAGGTTTACGAGTCTGTGTAAACAGCACGTCTGCCATAAGGAGCAGTGAAGTCTGTAGAATCCTTGTCTAAAACTGTCCTGGCATTAAAGTTTGCTGTGCAAATATCACATAATACCAGAGACAGCTGAAATCTCCTATTTAGGAATTTATGGAACTTATATGTTTGGAGGCGTCAGAAAGTCCTTTTTATATAGCCCCACTGCTTCACTGTACAATATTAATGCACTCTGCTTGAAAAGCCGTAATAAATTATATTTTTAATGCTCTTACCCTGGCTTTCTTAAGATGCATACATTCTTGGCAAACAATCAATAAATAGGGTAATCATGAGCAGAGGCCAAAGAATTTGCTGAAGTGCTGTTTTTCCATTTTTAATAGATAAAGATCTAACAATACGGACTGCTGTGTCTGTTCATTTCAGGATCAATATATTCTTTGTTTTCGCCAAACCGAGGAAAAAATAAATGATTGTACGATAAATGTTATGCATCAGACACAATGAAATTCCTCTGCCTTCTAACTTTGTACGTTTAATAGTCTTGGTTGCATTTTGCCCTTTGCTTAGCAAATGCAAGACAAATCTGGATTACAAACATACACCAGTTATACTAAGAAAAGTAGAGGCTGTTTTAAAACAAATGCCGAATTACATGCAGCATATTTTGATTTAAATTAGCAAGCCTGCAGGACATGGTCAAAAAGACTTACACATTTTGATAAGCAAAATTTATGGATTATTGTCCATTAAAAGTATTTTCAATGCAAACAAAAGCCATCCATATACAAACATCAATGATTCTAAATGTGCCTTTTCCTTGTGTAAATGTCTAATTACAGCAAACCAGCCACTGAAAAATATGATACCCAAGTTGTTCATTGTTCAATAATGAATTGTACTTAAGAAAATAAACTGCGAAGATTGACATCATAAATGACTTTTCCAATGTGATACCTAAAGATTTACACTCTCTCCTTTAAACCAACCTGCAACTGTTATGGAAATACTGCTGCCCTTCCAACCTTGGACCATCATTAAGAGGGAAGGCGAGAATTTGTTTTGGGGGTTCGGTATTTACTCTTACATATTTTTGCATTTCTTAGCCCAACACTTACTAAAAGAATTAATGCATTATATCACTTCAATTTCAATGTAGGAATTTGCTTTTATCAGGGCAGCTAGCCTTTACCTTAAAAAAAAAAAAAAAAAAAAAAATCAGACTCCACCCTGTAAAGCAAGATGCTCCACCCAAGCATGAAGCTTACATTTCCCAAATGTGATTTATATCAGAGTTGGGAATATATAATATTTTAGAATGGAGATTTAATCCTGAAATATAAATGAAGTAGAGTCTGGAAAAGTATGCTTTCCCCCAAAAATATTATAAATCATATTTCTCTAATGCAGAATTATCAAAAGTGTTACCTTTTCTAATATTAGTTTTCATCAGGTGTCCAGAGTGTTTTAAAGGCACTCCTTGCATTTTAGTTCCTGTACTTCCAAGTCTTCCTCTTCCTAATGGGCTCCCATTCTGTTCCAAGCGCGCAATTTTGGCTGGTGGACCCTTCGGATCGCTTACATTGTTAGACATTTCTGAATGTTCTTTCCCCTGAGTTGCCTCGTTCAAATGATCCATACTCAGTCCCGCCTCTAAAGATCACCTGCCATGATTCAAAAAAAAAAAAAATATATGTTGTACACGTGTGCGCATATGTATACGTACACAGCCTGCACATGTACAGAGAGAGATATATATGTATCATAAGCTCATAAAGAAGAATAAATAACTATTTTAACTGGAAAGAAGATGCCTTTTTTAAAAGAAATAAACTTAACTCTCCAAAAATGACCTCATACCCCACTTTACAGAAAGATCGCATCATAATCTGATGGAATTATTTTTTAAAAGCCAATGAGAGTACCCCTTTAAAAAAAATCTTCAGAGATAACTCTACTAAATCTGAGAGAGACTCATATGAAAGATGATGATTGTCAAGTGATGTGCTCCAACACAGCTATTGTTACAAATCTCACAGAAAGGTTTGTTATTAATCCCCGGTGGTTTTATTGTGTTAAGAAAGAGACAGGGAAAGAAAAAGATTCTAGTGAAACATTTCTCGATCTGCTTGATTAAAAACATGGATGCACAACAATAGAGAGACTGTTAAAACTTTAGTTGAAGGAGCAACAGATTCATTAGAGATGAAGAATACTGTCCGTTTACAATTCCTCCCCCCCTTAAAAATAAAAGTTAGAATTTAACATTTAACTTCGGAAACCAGTAGTAGGAGATGGTTGCTTTTGAGTTTCCTAACCAATATTATACAAAGAGTTTATCAACTTTTGCAAAGTTCAAAATATGCATATGAAATTTTTCAGATGTTAAGCTTTAAGTGTTAAATGGAGTAGTTTAATGAATCAAGAAAAATAACTGAGAAGGTAGCATGACACAAAACACAATGCTGGAAAAAACACAATTTCTACGGTACTTTTGAAGTCTTTAAATATTAAAAAAAAAAAACCAAACCCTGGTTGATGCTAAGTTATGTGCTGGCACAGCTATTTGAAACCAAAAAACAGAAGTAATTTCAATAGCAAGGTATATGTTAGCATGCTTGTATTTCCCTTTTTATAAACTTTTGAAACCTCCATCCATGAATAGTAATTCCAGTTAAATCACTAAAAATCTCCCAAGCCTAGAACATAATGGAGTAGAGTTTCGAGGATTTTTGTCACTCATCAGAATCTGTTTTGCCAACTATACTAAAAAAAAAAAAAAAAAATCAGTTGCTGAGAACGGAGATATCTTTCTGGTTATGATTTCGTTCATCAATACTGTTGTGATTGTTAGGTATTTTACCCGACCTTTCTCTGACTGGGAAAGGTGCGACTACACTGACAATTATGTTATGTATATAATATAATCACTAAGGAGAGGTGACTAGACATTAATTTATGAACCAGTATTTACATTAGCAAGTACAAATACTAATACTGGGGAAGTCATACTTAGAAAGACTGGTGTGAATCTGATAATTGCTACTTTCTTTCAGTTGCCTAGTAATTCAATACATTTTTTGCACATTTCATAGCAAAGCTATCAAAGCCTAAACATCTTGGGATTTTTTTTATATACTTCTATGTCATTGGTATATATGCCAATGACAATTCTGTAAACTATTTTTTCTTCTTGCTTGAACACCATGCTGCTTTTCCCCGATATGGTGAAGAAAGAGGCAATATATTAATCCGAACATTTACAAGCAACCTCAAGAATGCCACTGAATAGCTGAAGTTCAGAAAATCGTTTTTTTTTCCTTATGCTGTAAGGTGACAGGCAAAGGTTTACCATTCATCTTGATCCCATCTGTTTTAGGTCGTGTGTCTCATTAACAGTAAACGTGCCTATTTTAGCCACTTTTCAAAAAGATTTTTTTTTTTTTTTTACTGTGTTAACTGCAGCCTAAGCAAAGAATTACAGACTCAAACGGTTAACATCTTCCGATGTTTCTGACGATGCTAACATACTATAGGGCTCCTTTTCTGAGACTGGTCTCTCTCAAGAATAAGAGGATTAACAAAAAGGAAAAAAAAAGGGGGGGGGGGGGAAGAGTAGAACAAAATAAAAAAAAAGCCTCGAACAAGAAAATCCTTGTCACTTTTGGCAACTTCAGAAGTACTCTAAGGCACCGAGGTTCTTTGCTACAAAAAGTATCTAGTCATCATGAGTCAGAATCGCACTACATCATGTACAGTGAATAAAAGTGATAGATCGCAGTTTAGTTAATAGACCGACTACAACCAAAACACCAAATGGGTCATTTTCACTTGGCCTGAGAATACCCACCCATCGGCATCCTTTCACCGCTTAGTCATCTTGTAAAAAGCTTTATGTTACAAAGCAAAATTACATGCACATAAAACACCTAATTTACTCATTTAAACTCCATGCCCAAGGCTAAAGTTCACTGAAACCTCAGTTTGGAATAGTGATGAGCAACAACCAGCGTGGCCTGCCCAGGGAGAGGGTTGCAGGGAAGAACTATCATCTCCGCCGGTTCCAGGCCAAGAGTTTCCCCGGGTTTCGCATTTAGGCATCTTTCACAACTACAAGTTTTCATCACCGGCATGGAGAGAAGAGCACAATTTCAAGGCACAGTTTCCCAGAGACAGCGTACACGTACGGGCACACCGCGCAATTTCTGAATGAGAGTCGGTGCGGTATCTCCTTTTGTCGCGATGTAACGCCGCCGGTATTATATTATTTCTTCCTCTCCTCCTGAATCAGCCCCCTCCCCATGCCTTTCCCCTCCTCTTCCCTCCCTCCCCCATAAAAACCCATAATCACATTTGAGAGAGGCTCCGCACTTATCCGTTCCATATGGCTCTCACAATCCAGGCCAAGCTTTCCCTGTGACCTTTTAAAGAGACAAAGAAGCAAAGTACTTATCTAGAAACAGAAACACTGCAGTTTTCTGAGTGAAATTAGCAAAACCGACCCGAAACTCACCACTTCAAAACTTGACAGCATATAAATAACAAAAACAAAGGAGGTTTCCTTTGCAGCCCGAGCTCTTGAAGAGGAAGAAGTTCAAGACTGATGTTTTCTAGGTCCCCCCCTTTTTGGAGGGGGGGAGAGGGGGGGACAGCAGACCTGAGGACTACTTCCCCTAATATTCTCTTATTTTTTTCTTTTTTTTCTTGTTGCTATTTTCCTCTAGGCGGGGAGGGGCAAAAATAAATAGCGAGAAACAGAGTAGCCATGAGCAAAAATGGCAATGGACAAAAAATACAGATTAAATATCTTTCGAGAGAGCCAGTTTTCGAGGTTTAGCAACGGAAGGAGCTGAAGATCAAATTGATCAGACAAGTGTAACGCTCAAAACGAGGAATTCACAATAATAATTTAAAAAAAAAGTAGCAGGTTTAAATTGAGGTGGAGGGTGACTTAAGTCTAGCTATCCTTTCAAAAATAAAACCAATGCGTACAAGAGCAAGTGAGAAAGGTTGTTATCAGGGGAAAAAAAAAAGCAAAGCAAAAAAAAAGGCAGCTTTTCTATCTAGTGTGAAGAGCAGAAAGTCTACTTCTAGGTTGTCACTTACACTATTATTCTCCAATAGGCACCCAGAGGAGCAGCACACACAGAAGGAGCCCGCTCCCCTCCCCCTCCGCAAAAATACACACCGTAACAGCCCCCAAACTTTCTGCGGAAACCTCAGCCCCAGAGATCGCTACTGGAGATTAAAAAAAAAAAAGTGTAGAGAAAATTGCAGGAAAAGGCACTAAAATGCCACTTTTAATCTCGCCTTTGCGGTCCGGGGAGGGGAAAGAAGAAGGAGGGGAAAAAAAAAAAAAAAAAAAAAAAAAGCCAGAGAGCTGTCTCCTCTCATTTACCGGGGGCTGTTGTGCAAGTGAGGGGGGAGAGAGGGAGCGAGAGAGGAGGGGAGAGAGAAAAAGAACAGAGGGGAGGAAGGAAACACACACAAGGCACACCACCACCACTACAAAAAGTGACGAGGTTTCACTCCCTCCGAGTCCAAAACCGGGAGAAATTAGAATTTAATCCCCCCCAACCCTATTTAAAAAAAAAAGAAAAAAAGAAAAAAAGAAAAAAAACCAACAAAAACCTGGTTCTGCTTCTGCAAAGGGGAAAAAAAAAAAAAAAAGATAAATCTGGGAACTCCGAGAAGAGTTACTCGCAAGAAGGGGTAAAAAATATAAAATAGAAAGGTTGCAAAAAAGCCAACAACAACAAAAACCAGGCCAGCAAAAAAAGCCAATAATAATTGAAAAATAATAATAATGCTAGGCTTTGTTTTTTTGTCTCTCTTTTTTTTTTTTTTTTTAATTCTCGTTTCCCCTGGCTGGCTGAGTACGGTTGTTATTTAGGCCGGTTTGGTGGTTGTTGCTGGATGTTACATGGCTATATGTATGTATGTATGTATGTATGTCTGTCTGTGTGTGTGTGTGTGTGTGTATGTATGTATGTGTGAGTGTGTATCCCCGGACGGAGCCGCCGTGCTCTGCTCTCCCCCCCAACCCCCCCCTCCCCCTCCTCCTCCTCTTCCTCCTCCTCTCTCTCTCCCTCTCTCTCTGTTTCTGTCCCCATTAAATTATTAGTTGACTCATCACTACTCCTCCTCCTGCTGCTGCTGCCGCCGCCGTCCCCTGCTCAGAGCCTCCTCTCCTCCTCTCCGCTACCGCTCGCTGCCGCTGCTGCCGCTGCCGCTGCTTCTTCTTCCTCCTCCTCATTTTAATACAAAATAACACCGAGGCCACAGGCTTTTTTTTTTTTTTTTTTTTTTTTT
>JAVKLA010000073.1:5112232-5146249 GCA_034782735.1 Sagittarius serpentarius | reverse complement strand
GTCTTCTACACCTGCCCCCGCGGCCGGTGCCCGCCCCCCGGCGCTACGCCCGGGGCCCCATCGGCGGCCCCTTTCGGGCAGCCAGCGCCCCACGGCCACCGGCGACCGGAGGCAGAACCTCCGCCACCGGGCTGGCCGCCTCCGCGGGACGGGGACGCCCGGGGTGAGGGCAGGCAGCCCCCGGGGGTCGCCGCCGCCGCCCGGCAGCGCCGCGGCCCCGTGGGAGCTGCTGGGTCCCGCCGCGCATCAGCCCCGGTTGTGTCGCCCGGTGTGTCACCTGGCGCCACGTGCTCCTCGGTGAGGCTGTTTGGGAATTGCCTTTATTCGTGTAACTTCTCCTTGGGGAGGGACTTGTTCTCTCTCCTTTTGTTTTTAAGGTCTCCTCTCCGATCTTCGCTGATGGAGGATTTGGAAGTGGAGTTCCTGGAAAGTGAACCTGGCAAGGAGCGCGGGTTTCCCTGAAAGCTGAGGCTGCTCCCTGTTCCCTAGGAGCCTGAGAAGAGAGGGGACCCTGGATGCCAGCCCAATCTCCGGTTTTTATTTGCCTTGACTTTGAGGCAGATTTCCTCTTTCGGCTCCGGGGACTGACAGGTACAACTCCTGCAGGCACCTTTGCATGTCTCAGAAACGAGACCGCGACCACGAAGTTGATACGTCAGTGCTTTTCGTAGTTAACCGGTGGTACGCCCTTCTATTAATTGCTATTAGAAAGTGCAGCCTTGTAGCACAGTTACTGAATAATCATTAATCCGTGGAAGATACACAAGCCCAAAGGTTAATAATAAGAGTAACAATTAATAATATTGACCTTGCCAGTGGGGAGACTATTTTTGTCATGGTTATTAAAAGGCACTCCTATTTATACTGTGTACAGTGGTGTAAATTTGGACCCAGTGTGATGAGTACCAAATTACTGCGGCAGCACCAGAAATTAATTTACCCCGTTATCTCCATGTTGTCAGGCCTCTGACTTTTTCTCCCTGTAAAATGTATCATCCACTGCTCTCTCACTTTAAAGAGAAATGCTAAGTCTTTAATCAGTTCTGACATTTCCACTAGAAAATAACATCGAGCTCTCTTACACAGCTAAAAATCTATTTGCCTGCAGCTGATCTGTTGTAGGGCTTTGGACCCTGTTCGTTTCTCAGAGAGGACTTAGCTTTTTATGGTCTTTAGGTACCACGGGATAATAAACAGAAAGTCAGTACAAAGGGGACATTCTCACTTAGTAGGTCCAACTATCCCCTCCCTGGAGCTGCCTCCTCGCGCAGCTACTCGGGCCGACTGACCGGCTGACTAACCTTCTTCCTTCTGTTGTCGGAGGCCCATCTCCTTTGTTTGTATCACACTCTTCTGACTGGCTGGTCAGTAAGTCCTAATAATAATCGTGTTTCATGTCTCAGAAATCTAATAATCAAGTTACTCATTCTTATAAATTACAGCTAAGCTATTTGGGTTAGTCGCGTTATCCCCACTTTAAAGGCAGGGAAACTGAAACAGGAAAATTAACACATTTGCCTGAGGCCACACATGGATTTAAGAGTAGATCCAGGACTGGAACTGAATTTAGACCAAGCTCCCTTTTAAAGGTCCTCAAGAGCACTGTGGAAAATGCTTCTTTAAAAAAGAAATGTGATGTAAACATTCTTTTTCCTCAATTTTGTGTATTAGTCAAAATACACACACTTTTTTTTTAGATCGCATTTCCTCTTCTAAAGATAAGATTTAACCAGCTTTTTAAAAAGTGTGGTGATACCTTTCAACTACATAGGGCAGTTTACTTTGGAAAGAAGAAACATCTAATGTGAGACTGTGAGCAGTAATGGGAACAGAATTGCTTGTTATTAGGTTACTGTAAACGGTGTTTGCTGGATGTCACAGTGTAGTTACAGGCCAACAAAATACAATGAGAAGCCCAGCATTAGTATAGATAAGGCGGTATTGCTTACCTAGTGTGCATCGGTTTTCACCATAATGCTCCTTCAGTGCTTTCAGTATCAAAATACTTAGCATGGGTCTAAACATTGAAAAACATACGGGACAACTCTATACTCTGTTTGAGAGTTATGGTTTGTATCATCATGCAGTGAGTTTTACCAAGTTGTGTCATTCATGTCAATGAAGCACGGCATACATTGCCTGCCCTTTAGCTGTGGCATGTCATCAAAGCTGTATTATGGTATGACTGAGCGCAGATGGCATGCCTAAAAAGCAGGTGTACAATACAACTTTCCTATGACTGACACGTAGATATTTCCTCTTCCTCAGTGTCCACCCCTAGATGTTTGCTTGCTCAACCTTCTACAGGAGCTACAGAAAGTCCTGCTCATCCTGCTCATCCCTGATGGCTGGAATAGTGCAGTCAAAACCCTATACAGAACAAGTGTTCACATATATTCGTATGTATTTATGCTGACAGCTCCATTCTGAGCTTTTTTAAGAGTCCTGATTTGAGGGAAGTGGGTGCAGATCTCATTCAAATAATCATTCTCCAATACCATTACATTAGCTGCCAAAAATGAAAGTGGCATATGAATCACAGTAAGCCACTTACGAATTTGTGGATTTACAGCCTGCCAAGGAACACCAGAAATCCACACGATTTCAAAGTCCCATGAGTTTTAGGGACTTCGAACAACGTGTAAAAGTACATTTATCCAAAGACCCATTGGTCATCATTGATGACCCGTCCTATAAGGACTACAGACATAACCAGTTCAAGTGAAGGACAATATTAACTGAAAATATTTCTGTTCAAATCTTTCAAGTGAGGTAGTGAAAGTGGTGAATCTGCTAACTGAAACTATGTCAGAGGCCCTTCCTGAGGTGCCCCTTACTGAAGAGCTACTGTGACATAATGATGTGGGAATATGCTTTTGTGTGAGGAGAGCTATCGGATTCTTCTGGGAAATAGCACAGATGCTTTCCAGTTCCTTTCAGACATGTAAATATCTTTATGTTTAGACATGAGTAGAGAGGGGTGGGAAGTGAAGCAGAGCGACGAGTGGAGTGGGGTTAAAAGCATCCACATAGATCCAGGAACCAAATAAATACATGTGAGGTTTTTTTTCTGTATTTGATGTTAGCTGGGGCTTGAAACGAAATGTTCATTATTAAGAGGAAACGCTGCATGAATATATGCGTACCTGCGAGTTATGTTGACCCATGGTTGATAGAGAAGGCCATCTTCTGCCTGAAATTACAGATGATCAACCGAACTCTCAGTAATGCTCAGATACTTACGTTGTTCCCAAGTAATACGTACCTTATCAAGTATGGTTTATTTCCAGCTTGTGGTATATGGCCAATGCTGTAACAGTGAAAAACACTACATGCCACTTAGCACTTCTTACGATTGCTTGCTTTCTTCATGGTTTGCTTTAAGCTCAGCACTTCAGAAACTGAAAATAACGTTTGAGTCTTTTTTTCCCTCTTAACATATAAAAACAGCAGCGTAAGTTTTGTCATCTACTTGTATGTTAGTACTTGTGAAACATAGCGAAAAAAACCCTGCTTACTTGCATGGTCTACACATAGCTATCTCAGCAGCTTGATGAAATGTTAAGACTTGGTTTGAGTAACTGTGTTCCAACCGGTATTAGCATTATCTTTTGTAGATGAAAATGGCAGTGAACAAATACAACCATGCTGGAGTGGCCTTCTGTGCATATTTTAAACGCAAGTGGCCATTAGCAGCTGTACCATAACCTTGTCTGATGTTTCATCTCACTAGTGGCTCGGTGGAAGACACTCAGATGACTTTTTCTGAATGTGGCTGCTGCTTTCAGTGTATTTCTGCAGTCTTTTGATTATTTTACTCTGCCGGTTAGACACCAGTCTTCTGAGCTGAGGCCTATGCCACCTCACTACCTGAATGCCTCTCTTGAAAATTTGTTCACTGAAATGGGCATCATGTCAATAATAACAACTTCGTCTGTCCCTCTCCAGACTGGCTTAAGTTTCCTTCAGTCATTCGTTGAAGGTTCACGTTTCCAGGCCCTGATGCTACATGGACCTCAGTCCATTCAGCTTCTCTCCAAGACGGTAACTACTTTCTGCTCCACATGTCTGTTACAGGAAATCTTTTGATTACCTAAAAAAGTAAACTGCATCCTGTCATTTCCTCTTAAAACTTCTGCTTTATGGAAGAGAAGATCAACTTGTTGCAGGTGCATCAGTGACATCAAACTCACTTCTGTTTTGCCTGACTGCCGTCTCCATCTTCTGTCAGTCTAAAATTACCATTTTTGAAAGGATTGAAGGAGTTGTATTAATATTTGTGTGAACCATTTTTCTTGCACGTTGTCTGTTCTTCTTCCCTGTGGTGTCTGGTTCGTCTTGGCAGCTTTTAAAAATTCTGTTGCCTCTAGTGAGGGACTGCCAGATTAAACCAGTGAAGAGAAACCAGGTGACTGTCTACTTTTACAAATATAGGTTGTGTATAATAAATTCAGGTTTTACATCTATGCAAATTAGATCATCATATGATTCTGACTACATGCATTTTTTATCAAATATGGCATATATTTCACAAATTATATTTAACTTACAGTCACGTTGCTATTCTGAGTACCTAACTAGGAGTTACAAGGTGTGCCACCAGATCTTAGTAAATAGACTTGCGAAAACAGAAGAAATAAGAGAAAATCACCTTTTTTTCTTGTATTCCTGGTAAGTCCAGTGGAAAGGCTTTTCCTGCTACAGGTGACAGTATAAACACCTCACCACTGAGCTGTTTAGACACACAAGTACATCTTGTTATTAGAAATGTAGAGATTTTGTAAAGGCCTAAACAGAACATGCCCAGAATAAATAAGTTATAGAGCAATGTGTCTTTGGTCTGGAGTTTACCACATCTAGTTAGTAAGGTCTTCCGCTAACGGTTCTGTCACGGAGTTGAAGACATTAGTCACAATGTCAAAATAAACATTTTACTTCCGCAAAATTATATTTTCACCTCAGGAATATTGTGAAGTGAAAATAGGATTTAGCACAATTCTTCCTTGGGGGTTTATTGACAGACGGGGCAGTTTTAGGGTAAAGCCCTAAGCCTTGCAATATGATTCCCAACCATAGGTGCGCAATACTTTGAATAATCAGTCTGTCAGCGGAGCTATGACAAGGATTATGCTGTGAAGGTAACAACTCAATGCTTTCACTGTTAACTGTCCTCGGCAACTGCGGCTGGTTTTTTCACAAATAAAAAGATATTTTGGTGAGCACAAAGATGTCTCTGTCAGTACTTGTGTCTCGGTCAATAAGAGGGTCTGGGTATTGTGAAACGTGGGACTTGGGTGGAATTTAAGCATGTGAACAAACAGGTGTGATTCAAAAAACGTCTGCTAAGCAGTTGCCTAAACCTCAAAGCACTACGTTTGCCTCTCATGATTCATGCCTTGGAGTTAGTTCCTTTTCCGCCTGGGACTCCCAAGCGGCCTTTCAGGAGTGCTGATGCCCAGGTCCTCTGGACCCCGGGACCTCCGACATTCCTCCACCCAGGTGTCCTGCTCGGCTTGATCTCCCGGCCACTCCTGAAGGGTGCCCCAGACTCCCTGACACGGCTGGCTGCTTGACAAAACGCAGCAGGGTCACAGTGGTAATGATGGTACTTACTCCCAGGACTTTTCTTTTTTTATTTGAGGGGGGGTGTTGCATGTATATTCCACAGCAATTTAACATAGTGAAGACAGAAATAATCCCGAGAAAACTCTTGTGTGTGCCCCAGCCCTGGGAATAACGTAAACATTAGATTATGATCTAAAGAATCTTGAATTTGTTTGTGCTCAAGGGCACTGTTCCAGCAGAAGGGTCGAGACTGCCTTTTTTTAAAATAACCATCAGCCTGATGGTCAGAGTCCTCCCTGGGGTGAGAGGAGTTGTGAATTGGGGCCTTTCAGGGCAGGAGAGATGAATCCCATGATTGCGTGAGTGCTCTAATCACAGAGTTGTTCTATAGAGGGAGATGGGAAGCCAGCTTCTCCTCCAGCTATGTTTTAATAAAACATAAGTTTTGAAGGAAAGATCACAGGAACCTATTTTCATAAAAAGAATCAGGGTGTAGATACCGAGTGGATGGAGGCATCTCTCAGACAGCCCTGGGTAGAGCCCTCTCTTTAGAGGTAACCCTCAGGTAGAGCCCTGGCTTTAGAGGGAGGCAGGTTTTTAGATTTGGGACGAACCTCATTTTTTCCCTGGTTAATTCCAGTCAGCTTATGTTGAGGTCAAGGCACACTGTGCTGGCTGTTTTCCAGGCCGCCTAGGTGTCTCTCCATGTACGCCACGGGAAAGTCATGCTTTTAAAACGTGATTCTGGATACCTGCTAGGGGACGATGGGCTGAAAAATTCGATGTTGGAGCACCAAAGTTTTTGGAGCACCAGAATCCTCTATAGGATTAGGCCATAAGGCATATAAATCAGTATCTGCTTATTCATAAAAGTTGGTTTCATATTAACACCAATACTTAGTATCCGCTGGTAACTGTTCCCTCAGTAGAGTTTCTGATCCATTTTTATTTTGTGTCACAAAGGACGGCAGAGGAAACTGTTGGATTGCATATTATTTATAATGAAAATTCTCACTGTAAATGATTCCCATTAGAAGCTGTAATGGCTAGCATGGCTAGACACTTATATTGGTTTGAGTCCTGTGGGATAGAAGGTTAGAATTATATTTTTATGGAATTTAACTAAACTAAAATGAAAATACGTACTAAAATTTTGACCTTTTTTAGGAAAAGTGTAATGATAATTCAAAGATGCTTATTTCTCCTCTAAAAGTCATTTCATTTTACCTCCTTGCAAACTTCCAAAATCAGGATGATATATTCCTCCAAAAAAAGGTAGCAACGTGACGGCAGTCCAGTGCACCAATTTCCCCTGCCACAGTGTAAGTGACTGCTTCTGCCACGTATAGGATGTATGGGCACAGTTCAGACAGTCTGTCCCATTCACGTTTGCTTCCCCAAACCTGCTTGATACAACTGAAGAGGAGGTTACAAAGCTGCCCTGGAACCCTTCCACTTGTGATCTGCATCCTACAATACGGAATATTCTAAATATCATGGGCTTTCCCTAGCTAACAAGCTGGTTATTCTGGCTATGCATGAAGATACAGATTTGGGTCTTAATTAACATCTGTAGTTTAATCAAACCATTTATGATCCTGAGAAATCTGAACTGTAGACTTTCTGGTTTTTCTGATGACAGACACATACCATAAAGAAAAAGGAACTAAAATAATGGTTTAGTACGTAAAGTGTTTGCACCAGCTATTGCTGTGGTAACATTTGTGGAAAACTGGGAATGCTGAAGATCATATTTTTCAGTGTCTGAGGAAGATTTTAAAGATAACAGACATGAGAATAATACACTAGGGACCTCACAGAAGTTTTTGGTGTTTAAGTTTAAACAGCATTCTATTTAATTTTACAGGGGCTAACTCTCCTGCAGTGACAAGGCTGTAAATCTCCAGCTAGGCCCAGTTTTATTGTAAAAGAAGTTGGCCCAAAAGAGAAAATCTGGAATAAATTGCCATGCAAGTGGATTGACCTGTTTAGTCTGGTGACCTACTGAAACAGCGCAGGACTTTATAATCTTCAATGCAGACAGGTCTTCATTGTTGAAGGAAGCAGGAAGTGTAAAGAGGGCTGTAATTGCATATTCTTTAATAAGAAATATAATTGTTGCTTTCTCCAAACAGATCTCAGACAGATTTTAATAGTGTGCACACATTGAAAAGCATCTGAAACACACCCTTCTACTCTAATTTGTTCATATACATTGATATATTCTAATGTATTTACACCATCCAGAAATGTAGTCCATGTAGAGCATTTCTGATGTGCAGGGTTCCTTACTCTTTTTTTCCTTCTAGATTGACTATGATATAGAGAAATACCATGGAGCAAGATTCAGTAAGAGAACAAAAGGTCCAGTTAATGTGGGGTTTTCAATACTTTGAACTTTCTGTCTTGAAAATAAGAGTTTATCATTGCCATGATTATAGTGGTCAGTCTTTACTGCAATGTCAGGGCTGCACCATCTTTCATATTCGTTGAAATAGTTCCAGTTGTGCAGCGTGTTTTTAAAAACCAACAAAACCCACTATTGTATTTTGTTTCAAGACAGTCCAAATTAGGAAAGTACATTTCTGAAGTGGTATAATTTTCTTTGCTGAATTTGAAGGGATCACAGCTTATGTTAAACTAGTATCAATATAAATCTTGGTCAATATGAGGAAAAGCGGTGTTGTGCAAAGCCTATAGTAACTACGGAATATGAAGTTCAGCAAAAGCAGACATGAGCTTCTCCTAACACAGCTTTGTCTTTGGTGACTGAAATTCAGTTTTTCTTATTTCTTCATGTTCTATACTCTTGCTCTAGTCATTTCAAAACAAATGGTCTTCTTAACTGGCATTAGTTGTACGGCTTCCCATGAACCATGGTAACTGAGGCTTGCGAGTTATGAACGATTGTTTAGTTTTCATCAAACTCCCTCGGTCTGTAGATCTAAGCAAAACCATGCCATATGTTGGAAACGAGTTCAGTAGTGACTGTCCTTCAGCAACTGTGCTAAATTTGTATTGCTCTGCAGCGCCATGGACAGCTTTTTTTCAGGACAATTGAGATCACGTACATATACTAAATTATTTTTATTTCCATTGAGTATCATATTTTAAAAGCCTTGAATTCTTCCTTCTGTGAAATGTGAAGTTAGGAAAACATTAGCTTTTCATCCCAGGAGACTCATGGCATCAGTTTATTTGTAGAAAAGATACAACATGGGTAGTGGATTTGTAAGATTCTCCATGAATCTAGAATAATCATCAGCTCAAAAATGTTAAAGGTTTCAGGCTTTGTACCCATAAAGCTCATGTATTATTTCGTTTTACTACAAAAAAAAAAAAAAAGCTGCATTCTTTTGTAAATTTGACATTGGCTTTAGACTATAAACGCTCATCTGATAGTAACTGTTGTGTGTTCATCGACTTCTTTTATATCTTCCACTCATCAGTCACCCCCTGATAAAGGTTTCCATTGCTCAGGTGACCTCTGTGTGAAGTATTCCACTTTAGTCCCTGAGGGGTATTCAATATCACCTATCTGATCAAGGAAGAGCAGGACAGTCTGCAGTATCTACTGGTGATACTTACACAGCCGGGGTTTAGAAAGAGATCTTATTAAAAAGGATATCTGCAGAAAGAAGAAAAGGACCACTACTGTTTGTCATAGTTCATACGATTCGTCTTTTTCAAAACCGCATGTCGAGGTAAATTGTATCCTTGCGAGCAGGAAAATGAAATCGTGGTTTGCTACTGCTTGGCAATATTCATGCAGTGAGTCAGGTCAACAATACCGAGGTTGAGAAGAACACAAACCAAGGAGGTTGCCCATGCAAATGATACATCCTGGTTGCTTCCTCATGAACTCTTCCATGAAATCTTGCTGCACCCATCTTGATTGCATATGCTAATCCTGGCTTCTTAATTGACTCATAACAGATTTATCTGGATTTCCAACTTCCTCTTCTCTTTAGAATGTTAATTAAAAGAAAAGCGATTACACTTAAGATATTCATGACAATAACAGAGTTTTCTGCTAGAGGTGTTCAGAGCCAAATTTTGCTTTTATTTATATGGGACTATTTAAAATCAATGAGCTTGAGTCTATTTTGCACTAGGGACCTTTTGATACCCACATAGTAGCAAATGGCCTTAGCAGGAATGGAAGACAGTTCATATAGTATATTTTCTAAATTTTACCTCATACAGTAAAATTGAGAAAAAGCCCCCAGCTTTTAGAATAAAATATATATACCAAGTCAAAAGCCAGTTTGTTTGGATGAAAATGAGCCCAGAAGTGCTCATGCAGACTTGTACATTCTCCCTCTCTTCCCCTAAATCAGTCACTGTCACTGTGAGGCCTGCAGAAGTGGGAAAAAGAGGGCTTCAATGTTCCCTGTATGGAATACAGAGATTTTGAGTCATGTCCCTAGCATAAACAGATAATTGTCCTTTCTTATTTCTTCAGCCAGACGCGGAGCTTCTTTATTTTCAGCAAGGATTTAGGAACTTGTTAAATAATAGTTATGTTTTTTGTCATATGGACAAAATGAGATTTAATTAAAGAAGAAGTAGAATGAAAATGCTCTTTCTTCTTCCTTTTTTTAAAAAAATTCATTCCTACTGTGGACTTGTACCAGGCTTTTTTTGTGTGTTTTTTTTTTTTTGTGTTTGTTTTTGTTTCTTCTTTGCAAGGCACTTTGTACTCATAGTCTTGCTTGGTACACCACCATATTGTTGTTGGTGATTTAGGTTTTTTTTATATTCAGTAGACTAAATCATACTATCCTATTTGGGATCTTCCCACCATTACAGCTTTTGCCACCCATAACCTTATTTTATGATCAAAGGGGAAATAAAGGGAAGGCAGTAATGTTAATAGGCTTTCCCATGCAGTCTCTCTGGGAATGGTCTTTTTATAAGTGTCTTGAACTTGACCTCTTCAGAAGGCCCAAAGGTCCAACACACATTTTTAAAGTTGCATTTAAATTTTAATATTTTTATTCTGTGAAGCTGTTTAAAACCTGGCCCTCAAAACACAAAGCATAAATCTTTCAGGACAGTCATACAGTAAAATTGATGTGTGCGGAAGAGAAGTTCCGGAAAACCCCTAAAGCTCTGTTGCTTTGCTTTTCATGTTGTTTTATAGATACGTTCCCTACAACACTACCAAATAATCAAAAAAAATCCAATGAATAATATTGTGATTTCATCACTCTGGCATTTGAACTTGCAAATACAATTTAGCAATGAATTAGGAGAGGAAAAGTTTTGCATTGCCCCACCCTCATTATAAAAATGTTCTTCAGAGCCAAACATTTGAGGCATTAGAAAGATTTACAGTAATAATATAAGTAGCTATAATGAACTTGGGAACAAGGGAGTCTTGTAAGAGATTCTCAGAATGAGAGAGAGGTTTTGTAAGCAATTCTATCAACACTAAATAAATATTTAGGAAGATTGTCTTCTCTTAGTGAGTCTCCATAATAATTGTAGTGCTAATAGGAAGTATATGATTTGGATATGAGAAGATACGTATCTCTGAGTCCATACAACTTGTTTGTGTGGGTGAATCCAGTTCTCATTAAAGGTACTGGTTTGACTGTCCTGATTGCTGCAGTCTTCCTTCCATGAAAGTAAGTCAGCTTTGTTACCAGCTGCGCAAGGTTTCCAGCCATCCCTCAGTTCATCTGAGGGCAACCTCTTCTGTCTGCAATCTCTTTATTGGGGATGGTCAGCAAGGCAGCCAGATATGACAGGTCGGTTTGATGCTATACTTGGAAAGCAAAAGAACACGTGTTAAATGATTGGACTTGAGCCATAGGTGGGGGTCACACCGTTGCTCGTCACTGTAATGTCAGCGTACACTCCTCAAGCTTGGTCACACACACAATTCCTGTTCAATTTTCCTTTCTTTACTTGTGCAACTTTCCTAGCTCCAGTTCCTAAACCTAAATCTCTGACCATACCAGTAAACAGAGAAGACTGGGGAACAGGGAAAGGCAAGGCATGAGGGAGGTAGGCGAGAGTGGTTACTGGTCACCCCTGGCACGTCTGCCCTGACGCCCCCATTGAGTGTCCCGCTGCGGAGGCAGGGGCTGGGATGGAGCGTGACCTCTTGCTCCTGACACTCGCCCTGGCTTCCCGTGTGCAAGGCTGAGCCGAGGATGTGGGCACAGAAACAGGGAATCCCATTGAAATTACTGGAAAAAAACCTCTCATTAACTTAATGAGATTTGGAACACTGCAAGGGAACTCCAGCTGGAACCAGATCTGAACCTGAGTGCGAAACATTCCTGAATATACTACCACAAACTTGTTTCAAGGCGAGCATGTGCTCAGACATACAAACGGCTAGATTCTGATCTCGGCAATGCCAGCCCGAGTCTCTTGACTCATATAAACTGCACTCGGAGGACTAGCCCTGAAGACTGTAAAATGAAGATGCACACATGCCACAGGAGACTGCGAAAGGAGGGTGGAGCTATGAAGCTTTAGCCACACACCTTGCTGGAACACCTTAAGACAGGTAGACCTGGCAGCAGTTGGCTGGGACGGGACTTTCATCCTGCATAATCACTACTTTCCATAATTAAGAGCAGAGTCTGACTGGGTTCACACTTCGTTGTGCTGTGGTCTAGTTACGCTCAGATCCTCAATACGAGACTTCTTGCCCAGCTCTCTAACAAACACACTTTGCTTTCAGTTCTTTAAGATAAGTAACTGAGCTGCCGTGATAGTTGGGCTTCTCGGGGGGAAGAGGACCGCCTTGTGAATATCAAAAAGATAGATGGAGGAGAGAAGAAACAGATTCTCCCTTCAGCATAATGCGATAAGGCAGCAGGCTGGGCTCAAAATAGGCGGAGGAAGTGCTGAATGACCCAAGTGATGACAGGCTTGGTGGCATTCTCCTACGTGTATAGAAGACACTTGTTTTGTCCATATGTCTCCATACTGTAGCTGAGAAACTACTGTAGTGTTCTCCTGGAGTGATATTCAGACAGCGAGTTTAGTCTGAAGGGGAAAGCCAGTCTGTTTCCATCTAGTTTATAAAGTTTTGAAAAATGTCAGTAGAATAAAGATCTCTACGTCAACTAGTCTGTATTCTTTTCCATCTGTGGAAGTACCAAAAGCTCGCACTCCGATCAAAGTTAATGAGAGTTTTCCTGGAATAAGAATTGGCCCTTGATAGAGCTTTGACTTGTCACCTATTTAAGAGTGTTTTCATTATTTTCTGATTACTTACCCAGCATTGCCAAATAAAACTTTTCTTTATTAAGTAATTTAATACTCCGAGCCCACAGAAAAATTAACACGTCATCCATCTCTTTCATTTTAGCTGATTCAAAGCAAACTCTGTTTCTTAAAGTAGATCCTTTTTTTTTGCACTGCGCATCTGAACTTGCAGTGAGACTAATACAAAACAAATAAAAACTTTCTTTTTTGAAACTTTTGAACAAGTTAAAACACATCCAAAACTCTATTCGCAGTAATTGATACTAATTAAAATGCTGAAGCTGCATTAACAAGAAATGAAAAGGAGTATTTTGGGTCTTATCTTTTGCAACGTGAATGTTTTTCATGCTCAGCTTTTCATAAATGCAGAATTATTATACCTTGTATTATTTCCATGGAAAATGCTATTGCTGTTTGGCATTTTATGGGGTGTGGTTTATAATTTTATTAACACCATCTGTTGTTTAAAAGATAATATAGAATGTTTAAAAATTACAAAAAATGCTGGTGTACACAGAATCAGGAGCAACATTTGCAGTTTGCTCTTTGCCTGGCAATTTATCTGCACATAAAGCTGATTCATATTGAAGACAGTTGAATTTAACTCCTTATGGTTCATGTGATGCTTTAAATGTCTCCACTGGACTATGCTTTAAACAGTATTAATAATTGTGAACACATTCTGTATCTGAAACAGCCTTTGCTGCCAGATCTCCTTAAAAATGCTGAAGGGTAAGGAGGGAAATGAAAGGCCATATTATGAAAGGACTGAGGACCCTGAAGATCACCTTCAAACAGAATTACATGTCTTTAAAAGGGAAAGGTGTGCCAGCAAGATGAATGAGGAACGGATTCGGTTGCGTGACTTGTTTCTGCTAGAAACGCTTAGACACATCTAAAGGCAAAAAAGAGTTTTTAATTACTGAATAAACCTTTTTCCCTGAAGTTGAATGGAAACAGCATCATGGGCAGGTGGTTTTACACATCTCACTCCACCCACAGCCTGAGAGCAGAGCCAGTTAAAACACAAAGGCAGGAGAGGTCATAAATACAGGAGGTAAGGGATGCTTGAGTGAACTTGGAGAAAGATCACTGAAAAAAGACCAGGAGAGATGCCTGTGGTTGGCCTGCATCTTGGCCAGGTGGAGAGCTGTTTCAGCTTTGCTTAACAGGCAAACCGTCGTGGCCCTCTCTGATCTTTTTCTATCACCTAACTGCTTAAAATAAACAGCCAGTTGCATTCAGGGAGAAAGGAGAGACAAAACAGTATTAGATAAGAGTTTGCCAGTCACGATTTGACTCTTCCGTATTTATGGGGCATAGACAATTGCCCTCTTTTGCTAGAGGTGTACAAAATGAAGATACTTTCCAGCATGATCCCACAAAATAAAATCTGTAACACTTTGGTTTCCACCTACAGATTTCCTATCTGAAGAATATGCTGAGGAGGACAAGTCCCCTGTTACCAAGGAACGGAAAAACCATGTCAAGGAAAGGCCCATCAGACTGTTACTGGCTACCAACACAAATACTTTGGACTGAGAAAAACTGAACTTCAGACTAACAAGAATCCAGGTGACAGACATTTTATTTAACTCAATACCATACCTTTGTCTATAAGGATAAATGGCCTAACATAGCTATTCCAGGGGGGGGAAAAAAAAAGTTCCAGCTGTTCTTGTACAGTATTCATAGTTGGGGTAAAAAACCCAAACTCCAAACAAACAGACAAAAAGTCCTGCATGGCTGTATACACTTTATCTTGGAATTAGGCTGATTTTTATTCTAGAATAATTATTCCACTCACAATGCAGAGTAATTATTCCCAAATAAAGTCTTTTTTTTTTATTGCAATGAAGCGTCCACAGGGAGCTATCACAGAGTAGTTATCCCAGAATTGCTATGCTGCTTAACTTCCCCCGTGTAGACAAGCCTTAAGAAATCACATCCAAAAGAAGATTGAGGAGAAAAAAAAAGTGTCTGTGCATGTGTTACAGCATAAAGTGTGAGTGCTAAAAGTTATACATTGTAATGTAGATGCTGTAAACCACACATTTATCCCAGGAAGGTACGCTGTAATAGCAGCAGAAAAGGCTTTTGTGGAAAGATGTAATAAGAATTCACACCTTTTCTTTTCATTTAAAAGTGACTTTCAAATATTTCAAATTGAGCTTTTGTTTTAATTCAGTGCAGGTGCACTGTTTACTAAGCAATTTTATGGTATTCCCTCTCTGGATCTGCTGGGAAGCTGTGATTCACAGCAATGTTCAGTCTTTTGGAATACAGTAGCCCCAGTACGGTGCTGGGCCATAACTCCTTAAATGAGCTGAAATGCTCAACCTTTGGTGTGTGCCTCAACAACAAATTAAACTCAAGGGTGAGAACGAGGAATGTTTTATTGGCTGAGCTGGTACACCTCCTATTATATTAATACTTTACTGAGATACATAGCGCAGTCCAGCCTCTCTCTTGCTTCAGGCTGAGCGATGTACAGTTGTAACTGTATTCATTATATTTAGGCCATGTTTTCATGTTCTTGGAACTTGGAAAAAAAAAAAAACACAACCACAAAAACTATGTGTAAGTCTCAAGAGTACCGGAGTTTGTGGTTCTGGGCAGGAGTTTGACTATTCTGCCACTTTTTGTCACTCTCAAGGTTTCCTTAACTACAGGTGACCCAGATAGGATCATCTCCTCTGACTCCTGTCATATCCTTGTGAGACAGGTACCCTTACGGTATCCCTGGAGCGTCCCAATCTCGCCCCTGGGGCATGCTGTGTGACGTTGGATTTGTCCCCACTTCCGTAACTGCTGTGGTATCTCTGGCAAAGTCCTTCTGACTCTCGGTCCCATGTGCGGGTCCCACCAATATGCACACGTGTTGCGGTACGCGGCCACTCACGCAGCTGGAGAAGGCAGGGAGGAGGAACATAATGTTCAAGCATGAGGTAAAAAGTGCCAGTTCTGTTGGGAGCATCAAAACAGGCCGACCAGGCGCCATGTCTACCAGCCAAGGCCCCTTGACAAGCACCGGCGTTAACTCCATGCCTGGTGCGCAGCACTTGGCTGGTGAGAGCTGCCGCCTCCGAGCCCAGGTCCGACATTTCTCGGCTGCTCTGGGGTAGGTATCACAAGCCAAACGATGCTGCGGTGGCCTCCCGGGCAAGGGACGACCAACCCTGCGCCTGTAATTTTGGGACAGGTGGAGGAGAGCCGCTATGGTTTTGTTTGCCTTTCCTTTTTTTGCCTGGAGCAGGCAGGTCGCCCATCCCAGGGCAAAGGCTAGTGGGCATGTCTTCTGGAAGGTCACCAACGTAGCCCTCCCCGGATCGGAGGAGAGCAGCTTGTCGTTTGCAAACCCACCGGCCTTCCACATCCAAGCAACCGCGGGGGGGAGAGGGAGCTCTGTAAGGTCTCTGCCAAGCCTTGCCGTGACCTTAGGTGCTGCCTCAGTGGACACGGCTCCGGCAAGGGGAGAGCCATGTGCGGTGCCATCTGGGCCCACGCTGGCGAGGTGACCCTCCCTCCGGCGCTGCGGCTGCGGACACCTGTGCCTCTGTCTGCCTCCAGAGCCCCGGCCCCTGCTCCTCTCTCAGATCCCTCCCCGGGAACCGCTCGGGCATCTCCCTCCGTCTCTCCTCTCTGTGGACGACGGTGACGAGCTGCTGTCTGTGACGAGCTGCTGTCTGTCCACCCCGGCTAGTCCAGGGCTCAGCAACACGCGCAGCTGGGGTGAGGATCTCTGTGGTCCCTGTACCGGGACCCTCGCTTGCCCCTGCAGCCGCGCAGTGGGTGTAGGCGCCACCGGGGACTGGCTCGTCTCCTGCCGCCACAGGCGCCTGCAGCTGCCCCAGAAAACGGGGGGCCGGGGGGGGGGGAGTTTGCCTTAATGCGCCTTTGGTTTCAGTGGGTTTGAGAGGACACCCTCAGCAAGCAGGAAAAAATAATATTCTAATAACCAGTACTGAGAAGAATATCTCAAACCCTGTAGGGATAATTTCCTCAATATACAACAATCTTCCTAATTTCTGGTTTGGGGAAAAAAAAAACAACCACCCACCAAAAAACAGGGTTGGGAGGGGTTGTTTGTTTTCCTGAGTCTTCTAGCTCTTTTTGTGTTTTCGTCTTGCTCAGCAGGACTGCCAGACCTTTCCCTTCACGTTCTGATACTTCTTCTTTGTGATCTGGATGCAAACGGTAATTGCAGAAGCATTTGAATTTTTTAAAAACATGTTACTGAATTTTTTTTAAAGAATTGTCAGTAACGTTTGGGCTCAAATTTGAGAGCTGGCTGATGAATCCCATGCTGGAGTGATATTATTCCTGGTTTTTTGGCACGAGATACTTGTTCCTATTGCTTTCAACTGTTTTCAGTCAGGAAAATAAAGTAATTGTGCTGATTCTGATAATCAGCCTGTTCCTGCACACTTTCTTAGCTGCGATATTGCTAAGGGTAATCTCGTTACCCTTTCAAACACCACAAGAGGATGTCACAGTTAATGCCTTTGCAATAAACGGGGCCGTCTGTCCACAAACCGTGGAGGTACTCCCGTACTGGCTTGCACTTAGTGTTTTTCATAGTTTTTCTTCCCGCAATCCTGATTGTTAACACTAGGAAAATGAGCTATGCTAGAATCCAGGCTAATTACCATGTTTTAACACATTTTAAGTAAGAGTAGTGCTGTTTAAAACCATGTCAGCAGGTCGCACACTGATGGGGATGTAATTCACCTTTTTACCCTGTAACACTTGTGTTACTGTCCCCTCAAACCCTTCCCTGTCGTGTCCTGTGTACCTCACCTTATTGTCAGGGGCCTGCCGTCGATCATCAACCGTTGTGACCGTAATAGTAAGAACATTAATTATTTAGCCATGATTTCCCTCGTCTCATTTTCCCTTAACTTCAGGGTTTCTCTGCCACAGCTTTCCAAATCTAAAACCTGGAAAACAAAATCAAATAAATGCTCTTAATTGTTTAAAAGCTCGTTTCTTTTTGTTCTGCTATAGGTAAGGGAAGTATTTCATTCTGACACCTGTAAAGTCCGGGTAGTGCGCAGACCTGCGCGGTAATACCTGCTGTTTTACCTTGCATGATTGAAGCAAAGGTTTTCTCCTTCCAGCATATTCCCCTCATTTCTGTAGGGGCCTCGTTTTGTGAATGTAACTTCTGTTGGGAACCACATCCCCGACATTCACTTGCAGAGATGTGCAAAGCAATCAGCCTGACAGCTCTGGCTCTCCAGTTGCATCGAGGGGATTGGAGTTGGTGTATACGGAATGATCTTGGCGTCCTGAAGAGCAGTATGAGGATTGCAACTGAGACTATTTTTTTTTTTCTTTCAGAGAACCTTGTTGGTCTGAGTCCTGTTTTGATTCTGAGATGAAACAGGCTAAGAAAACCTGGCCTGCTTTTCCAAAGTGGGGAATGACTGGAGTGAAATAGGTGGGCAGGAATCCCGTGGTGATGGGCCTCACACTATTCGTGTCAGTTCTTAAGTTCTTCTTGTCACTTCATTTAAAAAAAAAACCAACCAACCTTAATTAAACTCTGACGTTTTCCCAAAACAGTGTGTTGCCATGTAAATCTACTGGCTCAATAACAGTTACACAAGCCGCTATGTAACATCGTTGTGTGGGGACACCACAGTCCCTACGGACTGTCAGCCACAGCGCTAAAAATGGGATTGACCCTGGCAAGGCAACTTGTGTACAATAAAGTATGTTTGTTTTGGTGGAATGTCCATGACTCCCTTTATTCCTTATTACTCTTGATGTTTCACCTCCTGATACGGAGGTGTATCAGAGTATAAAAATAAGTCTCCTTTGTGTACTGGATATAAACAGAATCGATTTAGGTGTGCCATTTCGCTCTCACAGACCCAGCAAAAAGTCCCTTAAGGTTTATCAAGTGCGTGAACTTTACCCAAGACCCATGGTGCTGACATCTCTGTATGATTCATAAAGAAACGTTCTGTTTACACATCAGCATGAGCCTCAAGAAGTAGAGTTTAGACGTGGCTTGAAATATAGGACAGAAATTGAATGTAATAATGAAAAGCATTTGATTTTCCCATAAAAGTAGCAGATACAAGGTCAGCAAGTGAAACATGAATATGCGTATTACTATCAGTGCTTCAGTCAAGTTCCCAATCCAAGGCTTTTGTTCAGAGGCTTGTGACTCATCTATAAATATTTACCAAGGTGGCAAAATGGGCAGCAGGGAGCTTGTACTTAAAAGAGGAGGTTTTTCTAAACAAACATTTTATCAGAAGAATAGGTGTTCCATCTTGATGTTTTGTGGAACGATGCAGGAATTTTCTACTGTGAGGTGGAGCATCCTAATGCAGAACATCCACAGGATTGCAAACAACAAATGCAGAAATGGACAGTTTTGCATGTAATTTTTTATTTTTATTTTAAACCAAGTCTGGGTCAAAACACATTTCAAAGAAGAAAATAACCAGCTTTCAAATACTTAAGAATAATTAAAGCATAAGTCTACTGTATTTTCAGGAAAAAATATATGTGTTGTAATAAATCTCAGAAGCATTATTTCACTTGGAAACACATTTGAAAGAACTGCCTGTTCTCAGAAGTGTAGTCACTTTAGAAGTAGTTCATTAAAATGGTTCTAACTTTTTGAAGCATGTTAATTTTGCAGTATCTATTCATGTGAGGTAAAATTGCAGACTGAAAAACTTGTAGATATCTGATAGTACAGAAGTTACTGTTGTTGTAAATCAGTCTTTTCTGTGGTTAAATGATAGGGTGGAGAAGGGTGAGGGTGAAGCCAGTAACTATCTTTCCTCTCCATCTAATTTGAGGGAACATTAAAAGATGAATGAGAAAAGGATTTTCTTAATTTTACAGCAGCTCCACAGCTCTCTGAGTTCAGCTGCTATTTTTTTTTTCTTTAACTTTCCAGTAAAATGGACCTCCATTGATATAAAGCAATGTGTAAGATACTGCCTTTTCAGAGGCAGCATGCTCCTAGAGTGAAGAAACAGGATTTCCAAGCCGTGTCAGGTGCTTTTTGAGAACAGAATCCTGCCTCTCTCTGCTCTGCCTCCCATATGTCGGCTGCTCATGTTGTAGGACAATAATGAACACTAATGGACCTTAATGATAAGGAAGTTCTGCTCAAACCAAAGGTATACACTGGGCAGCACCACTTCTCTCCACAGCAGGACAACAATCAGAATTGATGTGCAAATGGCCCCTGGCAGATGCTTGTTAAAGATCGATGACTTTTCCTTTAATTTTTTTTTTACCTTTTCTCATTTTTTATTCCTTTAATTTATTTTTTTTGGCAGTCTTTGGTGGCTTTCTAACTGAGATGACAAAATGTAAATAGGAAATGAGTCTTTTAATTGTAGGGCTGCACGTCCACGACCCTCACTTTTAAAGAACAGCACGTGGCCAACCTCTCTGAATATCAAAACGATTTTATTTAGGTGTCTCTTTTTGGGAAGCTGTAAGACAATTATCTGATTTACCATGATCTGTGAAATTGCATCCAGGACTGCCTAAAATTCTAGTTTATTTTCTTCTCCAGCACTGTATATTTGTTATTTAATTGCTGTGGAGCATTTGGTGAAATACTAAGATTATATTTACATTCCGGCAGTGATATGCGGCCTCAGTCAAGGAGCAGGGCTGGATGATGGGTTTTTTTGCAAGCTGTTTTGGTTTTGTTAAATTAGTAGGAAAAAGATTACTCCGACCCAGCAAGTTTATAATCAAAGCCTACAACAGGATACAAGGGGCTGAGGCAGATGAATAGACAGTAAACATGGCAAGAGGAAGAGGAGGGGGAGGGGGAGGACGAGGAGGAGAAAAGCATATTTTTTCCATAAGAAATAGTAATTTCCACTCTTTACCTGTTTGGTCACTGTTTCTTCTGGGATATAGATTCCAGGAAAGATTATTTGCAAGTGAATGAGTCCTCCATCCTGCAAACACCTGTACAGGTGACTAAATCCACACACACTTGCTTTAGAGGATTGAGGCTCCAGGGCTTTACACTTTTGTAACCTCAGCCTCAGGTTTGATTCTGTTTTTTGATTACCTTCTTGTCTAGTGTCATAGTGACAAAATGACAATCAGGCACTTCTGCTTTTATATTTACAGTAACTTTGAGTGATCATATGGGGACTCACACAGGAAAGCATAACTTACTTTGAACCTCCTACCCTTTCCTCATGTATGGCTTAAAATAAGTAGGCACAGTTATCAAACTCTTGTCAAGACTTGTAACTTGTCTGCAATAACAAGGTTAACCAGCAATAGCAGTCTATGCTCTGTGGTTGCATGCCAGTAAAGCACTGACAAATTGAAAACTGTAATGAGAATAAACACATTATGAATATACCAAGCACATTGACACTTTTACATTAGGAACTGCGGTCACGGTAAGTTGCCTTGTCCTAACCAACCCCTGCCTTTTGAAATAGGGCCCCATTTTAAACTTATCATGTGCTCTAAAACAGTGGTAATAAACGTGTCCCATGTGCCATAACCCTAGGTTTTCAAGACATGGTTTAAAATGATTTGTCTGCTTGGTGTATTCCTACTTTCCCCAGTAAACAAGATTGAAAGCTAATAACAAGAATGGTTTCATATATGAAAACATAAATTGTCATGGAGCTGAACAGAGTTATAATTTATAGGCAATCAGAATCTTCAAGCAATAATTGTTCTATTATTTTTGTTTGGATTTCTTCTAGTATTTTTCTTTTTTTTCCTGCAGATATGATTTGGCATGTGTTGATTAATAAAACATTCACTGAAAATCATTTTCCAGCAATGAATTCTCCTAAAATGAGCTCAGCGATGTTCTGCAAATTACGTAGAGGATTCTACGGACAGAAGAGTGTGACTTCCCGGTTTGCTATATAGCACGTATACACAAGGGTAAGGATGTGCAAGGGTGGGTCACTACACCAGGGCTGACAGCCATAGGTCTAAACTTGGCTCTTTGCACATAAAAGTGGCGAGAACAGGGTTGTTTGATTCCCCTCGGCCGCACGTATCGCTTCGGAGCGGGGAGCAGCGCCGTGGCCGGCGGCCGGTGCGGTGGGCGGCCCTGGCCGGGAGCAGGAGCAGCACAGCTCTCGGCAAGCAGGTGTGTCGCAGTCAGGAGCGAGCTGCATTGGCAGCGCTGTGCGGGGAAGTTTGCGCAGCGATTGCCAGCGCCGGCTGGAGCAGTCATTATCTTTCCACTTCGCCTGAGCCTTCTCAATGTCTGTTTAATTTCCCCCTCCTTCCTACCCCTCCAACAGGTGAGGTTTGGCGGGTGCCCGTAGGGGATATGTCATGCAGGAGAGGGACGGCAGGGTAGGAAGGAGACTTTGGACCCCGGAGAACTCAGGGAACCCGGGGTGATGCTGCCAGTGGCTGGAAACGAAAGCAAGTGCTTCTGAGTCTCCAAAGCTGTTTGTGTTGTGGAGGATCTGCTCCCAGCCGAGCCCTGGCATCCGTGCAGGACCTGACAGGCTGCCTTGTGGGTGTCCTAGGCAGCCCGAGAACTACGGCACTAGCCTTTGTTGTCACTCAGATTCAGGGAGCAGGATGTCAAAAAGGCAAAGGAAGGAGGTGGGGCCGTGGACCTATTATCCCTCCTTATCAGCCCGTGGAGCAGGGCCAGTACCTGAGGGAAGAGCGTGGAGTATGATTGCTCACCTCCCATGGAGAGAGGGTGCGTGCCTTCAGACTGTAGCTGGGTGGTTTTACTATCCTGCCAAAAATTCAGAAATTTCCCTCTTTGTATCGGGATGAAACAAGTGTTCTAAGGTGACTCTGGAGAAGCCAGTAACCTAGAGGTCATTAGGACACTCACACGGAAGATGGAGACCCACGCTGCAAGCCCTCACTTTGCTTCAGTCGCATTGGCCATTTGAACCTGCCAGAGGCCATGTACAAGAGATGTCCCCTTTTCACCACCCTAGCGTTTTTTCAAGGGTGGGATTTTCCCCACCTCTCTGCACAACTCTCTCCTCCACCTCATGTGAATCGTTTAAGCAGTCGGAGAGAGAGGTCAAGCAGAAGCGGTGAGAGACGCCAGCCTGGACTAAGACAGCCTGAAGCTGCAAGCTTCAGCATGAGGCAAAGTCTTGTCATTGCCTCCCTTCAATAAAGTTCCCTCCTGGGGAAGGACAGGTGATAGCAGAGGGAAAAGGACCACACCATTCCCCAGCAGCAGACTCAATCCCACCTTCGTCCTGATGGCAGGGGTGACAGGTCACTAACATCGAGGAGAGGCTGTGTATTTGCAAGGGTCAACGGGCAAGGCCGCCTGCCCCTGTAAACGCTTTCTGAGGGCTGTAATCGTGTTGTCTTAACTTCAGCACCCTGAACTAACCGATGCAAGTGCCTACATCTTCCTGTGGGCTATACAGAGAAATTAGGCTCTCAGATCAGTTGCCTGAAGGTAGGAGTCTAGCACCATCTGAGGTACCCTCGTATCACCTGCCTGGCCTGCAGCTGCGGCAGCAGAAGGCCACAGCTCCCCTGTGGTGCCTGTGTTATACCTGTCAGCCCTGGCTACCCTAAATTATTCCGAGCACTTGATGCTTAATTCTGAACGAAGTAATTGAATCCTGGGCTCCTACTTTTAATTACCTTGAATTGCAACTGCTCTAGATGCCTGTAGTAAAGCACACCTATACAGGCGGTATGACAACGTCCTCTCTCCCCGGGGTCTGAGCAGATCAGCTGGGAGCCCTAATCTTGCAGTCCTGGCACCCTTAGGAAGAGCACAAACTTGGTTTGGAAAGCTCACGCAGGAGCTCTCATCAACGCTGGGCTCTGCTGGCAGAGGTCAGATGGCAGGACTGATACCAGGTTTCCATCCAATCTCTTCTTACTCTCCTGTTTTATTTTCTCATCTCTCCCTGGTGATTGATGGCTAGCCTCATCGGTGATTCTGGGCTGAAGCTTACATTAATGCAGTTTCTTGGATCACCTTCAGATTTGGCTTCTTCAACAGAAATACGGTATTCATTTCTTTTCCAGTCAACAGACTTAAATGCTTTCCATTTCAGTAATTTCCAGATTCGGATGGCATTGAACTGGCTCTTGGAAAATACTGAATAAAACAGATAAAAGTGTTGAAGTAACAGTATTAATGTACTCATTTTGCCTTCCTAAGGTGTTAAATGTAGACACGATGCTCTAGAATAATTTTCTTTTGAGTGAGCTGAGGTTTGAGCTTTTACTCCAGGAACAACTTCCCTGAGAAGACTGAATTGTTTTAACTACCTGTTCTGTCAGGTCATCTGCCATATTGATGTGTTTGGCACACATGTAACCTTTGTTGCAGCTAAAGAATACCTTTTCAGCGATTCTCTGCTTTTCTACAGCACCTCCTTTGTCTACTCTTAGTAGCGAAGCTAAGGGTAAACCTGTGCTGCAGGCAGCAGCATCGCACGGAGCTGTGCAATAATGAAGAGTTTCAGGGAGGTTAATATACTCTGCCAAATAGACTTTGGCTGAACTAGCCAATAGCCACCGTCTCCTATTCAATTTTATGTGATTTAGTCCAAACCCAACTGTCAGTCACAGTAGGGGCTGTGTTACTAAACTACCAGTGCACTGTCAAGCAAAAAATGCTTCAGGAGCATGGCAAAGTGGTACCCACTCAGCACTTTGCTGTAATTACATGGATGTAACTAACGAGGGAAAAGGTGTTGTAAATCTTCTTTTTCATCCCGTCTTCCAATGTCCTCTTGTCTTTCTCCAAACTGTAACAATGGCCACAAAAGGCCTGGAACTCAGATTAAAATAACAGGCGTTAAAATTCAACATTTTAGAAAAGTAAAGTCCACCAGTAAACTGAAATGAAAACTGACCCTTTGTAAATTGACCCTTTATTTGATGTTTCCTTCCCAAGATTTCAGATTATATTAGCATTTTGTAAAGATTTTTGGTAAGTATGGATGTGGGAAAGAAATACTGCCAAGGTATCTGCCACATAGAGCTTGGTAAAACCATGTGCGTATTCACGTCAGAAGGAGAAATATACTACCTGGCACCGAGGCAAAGAGTTTGCAGAAGATACAAGTGCTCTAATCTCAGTTCAAAATTTTTTTGATTTAAATTTTATTTTGTTTGTGTTAGATTAGGCCTTAGAAGTTACGGCTGAGAACAAGACCCTAATGAATATGCAAAGAGTAAAATGACACTCTAAAGAAAAAGTTATTATTAGAGCTCAGCAATAAATGGTTTTCAAATGGCACTAACATTTTCAAAAGCTGTATTTCTGTTCCAGAAAAGGATGACCCATCATAATCTTAAACAATGAAGCATCTTAGTTGCTATATTGCATCGTAGATAAGCTCTTCTCTGCTCCTCTTTTACTCTAAGCTCTGGTAGGCTTATAAAAGTTCCTGCAATCTAGAAGGGTTCAGTAAGTCTGGGCTTATTTTCTGTCTTGAAAGATACAGAGCATCTTTCACTCTTCTTCTAAAACCTTTCTAGAAAATGGTAGAACTTCTTGCACCACTAATTTTCTGTAGCCAAAGAAGTCCCAGCTACCTACCGTATGGGAGGAGAGGCTCTAAAACGTAAACAGGCTAACACTACACCACGCCACCGGATAGCGACGAAGCCGAAAGAAAGAGATGGTTGGAAGGGTGCTGGTGAAAGGTTGCTTCGACTCGAGCGGAGGAGAGAAAGTTATCCAAGTAAGTAAGTGAAACAGAGAAGCAGATGTGAAAATGATGCTGAAGCTTCCTCAGCTGCAGGAATCAAAATGAAATTTCCTTGAATAAGTGTTTTGTAACTGTGCTCTCTAATCCAGGAAACTATGCTAGACTGAAAGCAGAAAGTTGCAATATTCAGGTTAAGGGCCAAAACCCCCTCTGAGACTACACTTTCTATTAGGCCACTGGTAAGGGCAAACTTTTAATGATTTTTTCTGCTGACATCTGATCACTCTGTCTTTCACAGACAACTCTTTAAGGAAGTGTTTTAGCATAAATAGCATAATATGCATTTTGTGAAGTAACAGATTTACAATACAGTGGATGTTATACAAATAATTTGGCAACGAAAATGCCACTGCCATTTTATTGAAGGTGCTGTCCCATGACCTTCCATCTCTTCTCTGTTGCATGACATTGAGCACCGGCTTTCAAAATTATCCCTGCCAAGCATTTAGACAGACATTGATTATTAGGTAATCTGCTTATTCTCTTGTTTCCTGCTTCACTTGTATGAAATGCACACTTCTTCATTTCTGTTATTTAGCAGGTTTTTTCAACAATCTTTAAACTAGGTAGAGACAGCTTTAGCAAGCAGCAGTAATATGTAAGTGGGATAAATTTATCTTTCAGAAACGTACATTTGGTCTTGCATGTTTTCTTGTTAATAAGGTTAGTTCTCACTCTATTTCTCTTTTTAAAATAAGCAGTCTTGCATTTTTAGCTATCCTGCCAATGCAGCTTTAAGTTTAGGGTGTCAATTTTTACTTCTCACTCAAAATTCAATTCATTTATTCTCCATGAACTTGAAATCATCTTCATGATGTTTAGTCCCTTCTGGCTGTAAAAAATCTATGAATTGAAAAAGGCATGATGTGCCGCTTTATAATGCTTAACAGTAGTGTTTTTCTGATAAGACAATTAATCATTTTTGTCTTATTTATTTTAAATAAAATAAGCATTAAAATTGGTCTCCAAGAGCTCTGCAAGAATAATACGTCAGTCGTAAGACAGTCAGAAGGGTTATTTTTACTTGGATCATTTCAGGGATCTGGTTTATCTCACAGCCCAACATCTAGTTGTCTCGGCACGACCAGGGGGAGGCAAACTGTGAAGCGGGGAGTGGGAAGGAGGAAATAGAAAGTTTCTTCACTGCCAACTCTTCTGTATCATTTAACAACAACTTGCATCCCTCCCTAATGTTTTTGCACCAAATCCCTTCTACTCCAAAACAAGGGGCCCTTTTCATAAGATGACCAGCTGGATTAACCAGGAAGAGGTTAACCAGGTTAGAGCCTGGGCTCTACTTCCATTAACGTTTTTGCAGTCAGGATGCAGCCTCTGCTGCAAGTGATACATGCTTTTTCACAGCTCTCCCCACACACATCCACAAGGTGAGATGAAGTTTTTCCCTGGTTACTGGGAACGAATCACAAGGTAGCCAGCTCATCACACTGTAACTCATTTTTTCTCTATAACTTTTAGCCGTAAGAACAAGGAGGAAAGAACGGCCTTCGCTTTTGCGTTGCTTTGCAATGTGGTTCTCAGAAAAGCACAGTTTAACCTGAGTCGTCAGGTATTGGTCACCAAGACTAATTTTGATGTGGCCTCAGGGTTCCCACCTCTCAAAGGTACTGATTTAATCACTATTTGCCCTTCACAGACATTTGGAGGAGAAATTTTACAGTAAAACTTGTAAGAATGGCTTAACCAACAACCTGTAGGGTAACAGTGATGAGCACCACAGAACAAGCCACCTGTGAAACAGCTGAAAACATCCGCTTATGGATCCCATTTTTTTCACACAGTGGGCACAAACAGCTGGCTGTTACGCTGTCTTTTTTTCCTCGCAGGTTGTTTCTTTCAAATTGTATAGGTGACTTTGGATAGGTAAAGTACTTTTACTACCACTGCTTCTGGGAAGTACAGGAGAGAAAGAACTTTTCAGAAAGGAACAGCACAAAATCTATTCGCTGTAGAAGAAATAACAAACTTGCTGGCATTTAAAGAGCCTGTAGGACAGCTTTAAATGAAGCTGCAAAACATTGGAGAAAATTTATCAAGTGCTGATGACACTTGAAACTTCTTCCAGCAACCAGAGATTCATAGGAAGATGATGCTGTCTGTGTTTCTCCGTGAAAAAAACATGTAAATATGCACATAGTTCATTACTTTTAAAAGGCAGACTATCAGTTAGTTCCGACAACTAAGTAGCTCCTCACAAATATGCAAACATTCAGGCGTTTACTTAACTTTCTGCAAGTGTTTCTGAGCCTACACTTTTTCAGCCTCTCTAAATCAATGGAGAGCCTAACAAATATTTTTTGGAAAAACCAAGGACTTCCTTGTGTTGTACCACTACCGCACTTTTCATTTAAAAGCAAATAGCAATTAGACTTGACTGTGAAAATTTCTTTACTATTACCCCTGTTTTGTTTGATTCCTTCCTTATGTAAGTGGAAATGAATGTTGGTAATTAAATGTTGCAATGGTATTACTGGCCACTGCAATGCTGAGAAATGCTGGTCTACATCACCTAATCATTTTCCAAACCCAGTGTTGTGATTCACCATGAAAATTATTCAAAGAGAGTTCTCCCATAATAACTTTCACAAGCTAGCAACATTATCACAATAGCAACAAAATTAGCTAGATCTGTTCTGGTTCCTATCGCTATAGTGTACACATATGATATATATATAGAGATACACCGTCTGACATTTCCAGCGTGGTGCGATACAAGTGGCTCAACCGGATTCATGTTCTCCTGTGGCAGGTGAAGTACACTGCGCTAAATGATCTGCATTTACTACCAACTGACAACACAGGGATGCGGGCATGTGGCATACCCTGGAAAGAATATTACTCACTTCCTACATTCCCAAAAGACAGTGGAAAAGACACGTAAAGAACCTTTCTCAACGCAAGTTTCTCAATGCATAGAGCAAGCCTTTGGGAACGCGAGTTCCCAATGAAACACCAACAAAAACGTCTACAGCCCAAGTGATACAGGAGACAGGTAGAGATGAGGATATAGATGCAGTCTGGTCAAGGTAAGCCCAGACTGTGACTGAGCTGTTACCGAGAGTGCATCACTTCTCTTCCTCATAAAACGAACAAGCTCTTCTCTGAGGCACGCTGTTGCAAGCAGCTTTTTGATTCCTTGCAGGCTAAGATGATGCCGTGTGTCTTCTCTAGTGGTCATAGTTCTCCAGCAACTATAATGGAAATTTGATCCTGAACACATATGTGTGGAAATGTGCTTTTAATGAATTTATGCCATGCATTACAGAACTAACGACCGTTCCTGTTTTTCATTGCCCTCTTTTATTCTGGCATGTCTGAAACTACAGCTTGGTCCACAGTCTACTGAGGTTGGTAAGGGTCTTCCCTTGGCATCAGAGAGCTTTGGATCAGTTGTGTCAGTTCCTCAGGACAAAGACCCTGTCCTTTGAATTTACCAGTCCGTGGTTTATGTCGGTAGCACTCAGTAAATGAGATGAGTTTGCTGGGTCAGGGACAGACTGTTGCGAGTTCATAACTGTTCTTAACTGCACAGTGGAGACCTTGCTCAGATCATGGTTCTACGAATACGACAAATAATAAGTGAAATTCAAACTCTGAAAGTATGCAATTAATTTCCATTCCGGAGAACTAAAAGAATCCAGCAAGAATGGATTCTCAAGTACTGAGGTGACCAACATTTGTAAAATACACCAGCATGCAAGCTTTTGCTGAGTGAACTATAAACTTCCACGCTATTGCAGAATGACTGTCAGTTCCTGCCTCATAAAATCTACATGTAACCTTTTTCAAAGAGTTAATCAAAGTACACCACCAAGAATAAGTCATTTCAAGAATTACCATCAACGAACTCATTTGAACCCAGCCCAGCTGCTGCCTGCAGCTTCAAACAGACGCACCACTTACTCCGGGCACTCTCCCGTTCCTCGCTGTCCACCTCACCTCTCTGGAAAATGGGGAGACCAACTGTTACAGCTACAGAGAAGTCTGCAGAAAGGCTGGCACCAAGGATGTGCTTTTCCTTTCTCAGTGCGCTAATTTTCTTTTCACTTTTACAAACAGCGGCTGGTACACGTTTTGGCAGGCTTGATTTTAGATCACCTATGGTTAAGGGCCATAGATACAGATTACAATGAAACAGTAGTCTTGGTTTGTTTATTTACAGTATCTCTTTTTCTTGACTTTTCTATTAAATGAAAATCTCTCTGCCCACAGACAAGCTGCAGTAACTTTCAGTGGGAAAGTAACTTTCTGTCAGTAGTTTTCTGTATGTCTTCACTTTAAAAAAAAACGTTATGAAAAGAGCTGCAAACCCCACCGTTGCTTGCAAAGAAAAGAAATTGTAATTGATTCCTACAACAGAGTAACAGTTCTTTAATATTTGCACTGTTCACTAGGAGTTCATTAGTGTAAAAACAGCACATCCCGTGAATCATACCATAATGTTGTCAAAGCTTTTTATAGTAAAATAGACTAAAGGTGGAGGATTCATGTAAAGGGACAAGAATGTAACTCACACATTAGTCAATGATTGTGAATCAAAATTATTCTGGGTAATTAAGTAAGTCTGAAGGTGTTTAAGTACACTAAAAGAGAGCCAAGACACTGTAAAATACTTTTGGGCTAAAGAAAGCATAAATCACACCAAATTACCCTAGAACTCGATCCAACCACCTTTTAAGGTACAGTACTGCGTAAATCCATACAACCAGCTATCACAGGCTCTCAGTTTGTTGAACATTTTAATTAAGGGGTTTCTGTCAAGGTATTTCTCTCTATTAGGAGAATATTATATACAAAACAACTAGAGATGGGTGAACTCATTTTACCTCATTACAAGCCCACTCAAAGACCATTTCTAATCATGAAATATTATTAGCTTCTTGTTCTTTTCAGAAGATGACAACATAAAATAATATCTAATGATAAAATAAGGGAAGTAGAAGAGAAGGAAGCAGCATGGGAAAACAAATATGAACACGGTGTGAAGAATGGATTAGATAATACGGACAGAGGATCTGAAAGGAATACTAGTAATACCTTCTGCTCACAGTCCAAAGAGATATCTGGCACATCAGGTAGCTGTGTGTTTTTTCCTACCTGCTAACTTACGGTACCGTCCTAATTCTTACTCAACACCACCAACAAAAAACCCCAGTTTAAATTACATCAAAGAAACATCTGCAAAGTCAGGCTAGCTCTGCAAAACCTGTGGACCATAAGAATAACGTAAGATGTTCACAGACATTGAGTTTGCTCAAGACTAATGATAATCCCTTGTGAAATGCAAACTGAAATTTGTTTGCCTACCAAAACAAGGCCTTTTTCTTATCCCCCTTCCCATTCACAGACACAGGCATGTGTTGGCTTGTTATTGTATTTTATGAATGTTGGCCTTTATTTCTGTGAAATCGGTGTTATCAACTTCATTTGACAAAAATGTAAAATTATATGTAAAGCTGACAGACTTGGAAAAAGTAAATTAAAAGGAGATAAACATAGCTTTCTGAAGCTGTGTTCTCTTAAATAGTTCTTTTACTCTGAAGGGCTACATAATTACACCAAGCCATATGTGTGTCTTTTTTTTCTTTAGTATATATTCCTGAAACTGGACAAGTGCTAATAGCACTGCTCAGAAGAATGACATCTATCATCCAGAAAGTTCTCATTATGGCTTACTTTATCAGTTCAATGATGAAAAAAAAAAAATCAGCTATAAATCAGAATCTCCAATTAATGTTTTAGCTGATCTTAAAATAATATTCTAAGGTCTGATCATAAAAGTGTGTTAGGCAAAAGCCAGCCAGAGTAAGTGTCAGTTCTGCTTTACCTGGAGACCTACATGATTAATTATACTGTTTCCACATGGCACAGGACAGGTGGAATTTGAAAAATTCACATCCCATAGGACATAAATCATTTGATATAACGTAAACACTCCACAGGTTATGCGTTTTAGTATTCTGGAATCAAGACTTCTTATGCCAGTTGGTAGCTTTTTATGTTCTTCATTGGTCTTTTAATAACAAGCTATCTGATCCTTCTATCTAATTGCTCTCATGTTAATAATTATGTGGGGTTAGGAAAGCTCTAATTCTTAACTGTGCATATGGGAGGATGTATAGTTATGACATCCCTGTAAAATCTTCGTGAGAAAGACATGACCCAGGGCAGTGAGGAAACTCTCCTGGAAGAGCTGACGAACTGGGCACAGTGCCACGCTGACGTAGCTGCCCTGTGCCAGCTTGCTGTGCCAGCCTGGGTGGTCGCCATCCCTCAGAGAGCGAAACCCTCCCTACAACCCCTTGCCTGAGGGTGGCAGGGGAATTTCTAGCTCCAGTGCTTTTATGGGCTCCATTTTAACTATGCCAGAGTGTGTCACAGTCTTTTGGTTCCTTGCTGTTTCAGGCAGGGAAGCCGCTTTTTGCAGGTGCTGGTCTGAGGGTCCGTGGGGCTTGCAGGACTCCCTGAGGGTCACCAAGCAGGGACTTGAACCCCACATCTCTGTATCACCCACAGGAATGATAGGAACGTTTTTCCTATGTACTGTGACTCATGACGGTTTAACGATGGTGGAGATGAGCAGACATACTATCTTGGGAAAACCGGCTGAAGACTGCTGTCTTTCTGCTTATTCCAACAGCTCCCTGAGGCAACGCAATGGGTACAAATGTTTTGTGGACAATCACTCTTTTTTTTTTGTTTTCGAAGCATTTCTTCAGGCTGGGCTGCTTCAGTCGCCGCTTTACTAAGCAGCTCCACGAACACCTGCACAAGAATGATGGAGGGGCAGAGACTGATATGGCCTTTAAACCATCTGCAGCATGGGAGAGGTAGGAACATGTCAGACTCGCTTTGTTTCTAGAGCAGTATGTTGGAATAACAAGATCCTCTTGTTCTCGTTTAGCCACGCTGGCTGTTGCATCGGGCAGTTGGAAGTGGAGGGGGAAGGAGAAACTTAATTTCTTCGCCTTCTCCCTGCCTGCGAGGGAAGATGAAGTTCCTGGTAGGCAGCGTCTGCTCCCCACTCATTCCCATGGCCAGTGGCATGGCTGTGCGGCAGGGAGGCAGTGACTGTTTCATTTCCCACTAGACATAATTAAAATCTTGTCTACTGTGTGGAAGACCATGTCCATTTTGGCTGATTATGGAAGGAAGCACCTAAGGAGGAAGGAGGAAGAAGAGGCCAAGGTGGATGTAAATGTCAAAATAGTGCGTAATCAGCTGCTTCAATCATGCTCCTGTTTGAAGACACGGGGTATCTGGGGGACTCCAGCGTTAGCCACGCGGTGTGTGGGAAGCCATCTTTTACACCCCAGTGCTGGAAAAGCAGGTCTGGCAGGGCACTGGGCTGCCATGCTCTGGAAGAGCGTGGGGCATGATTCTCCCAATTTTTTTTCCCATTTCCTTACGCTTTCCTCTTCGCTACGTGAAGAACGGGGCTGCAAGCGCTCAGGCGCGCTTGGGAGCGGGCCGCTTTCTGTTCCCGTTCCGCAGGCCGCGCAGGGGTTTGCCCGCTGGCCTCTGCTCTGAGCAGAGATAAACAGCGAGAGGGGAGCGCGGGGCGCATCTCTTCCTGCCCCGTTCCTCTCAGCCCCTCCGCACACCCGCTGCTTGTTACTGGTAAAAAACAACAACAGAAAAAAACCAAACCAAACCAAAAAAAAAACCAAAACCACCAAACCCCCAAAACAAAGCCCCACAGTCAAGCCCTTTCAGCAGGTTAAACTTTTTGACCGGGGTGTCATTTCCCCTAACAGTTCATACTTACCGGCGTAGTTGCCGCTAACTCCCCGTGCAAAATACACTCCCTCTTTCGTACCCTTGTACTACTCCGCATAAACCACCTTTCACTGAACAAACGCCTTGCCCTTTCCTCGCAATGGTCTCTTCTGAGCCGAGGCTCACCCCCTCCCGGCCCGGCCCCCCTCGGCCTCCCCCTCGCCGGGGCAGCCCCCGGCTGGGCCGTGCCCCCCGCCGCGGCCCCGGGAGGGCGGCAGGGGCTCGGCCCCGCGGCGGTGGGGAGCGGTGCCGGGAATTCGGAGTTCGGGACGGTGCACGGATGGGGCTTGCGAGGGCTCTCTCCTGCCTCTCCCCTCAGGTCTGGAAGCGACGGTGCCATCATACGAGCCGAGGGCTCTACCTGGGGACCGCCATTACCTTTTCCCACCCACCCACAAGCTTTTTCTGCCACGCCGCCCTGCCTTCCCCTCGGGAAGCCCACGCCAACTTGCACCGACGCCGCCGTTGCCTCCGGCTCTTGCCAAAATCGCGCTGCGCACCCCAGAGCGGCGGTACGCCGGGGGAACGGCGAGCACCGAGCGGGCACGCGGATGCCCGCGGGCGCAGGAAAGCGGGCTACCTTCCTCGGGCGGGAGAGGAGCGGGGCGGTGTGCGGGGGGGGGGGTGTGGGGGGGTGTGGGGGCGGGGGTGGGGGGGGGTGCCGGGGGACACGGGCGGCCGGGCGCCGGGGCTTGCCGTTCCGGCGGCGGGC